>SJYX01022174.1:289050-359448 GCA_006410675.1 Oreotragus oreotragus
TAGGGATTGCATTGAATCTGTAGATTGCTTTGGGTAATATATTCATTTTCACTATATTGATTCTTCCAATCCATGATCATGGTATATTTCTCCATCTATTAGTGTCCTCTTTGATTTCTTTCAACAGTGTTTTATAGTTTTCTATATATATGTCTTTAGTTTCTTTAGGTAGATATATTCCTAAGTATTTTATTCTTTTCGTTGCAATGGTGAATGGAATTGTTTCCTTTATTTCTTTTTCTACTTTCTCATTATGGTGTATAAGAATGCAAGGGATTTCTGTGTGTTGATTTTATATCCTGCAACTTTACTGTCTTCATTGATTAGCTCTAGTAATTTTCTGGTCGAGTCTTGTTGCTTCTTGACCTGCATATAGGTTTCTCAGGAGACAGGTAAGGTGGTCTGGTATTCCCATCTCTTAAGAATTTTCCACAGTTTGCTGTGATCCACACAGTCAAAGGCTTTAATGTAGTCTATGAAGCAGAAGTAGTTGTTTTTCTAGAATTCCCTTTCTTTTTCTATGATCCAACAAATGTTGGTAATTTCATCTTTGGATCCTCTGCCTTTTCTAAATCCAGCTTGTACATCTGGAAGTTCTTGGTTCACCTACTGTTGAAGTCTAGCTTGGAGGATTTTGAGCATATCCATACTAGCGTGTGAAATAAGAACATTCTTTAGCACTGCCATTCTTTGGGATTGGAATGAAAACTGACCTTTTCCAGTCCTGTGGCTACTGCTGAGTTTTCCAAATTTGCTGACAAACTGAGTGCAACACTTTAACAGCATCATCTTTTAGAATTTGAAATATCTCAGCTGTAATTCCATCACCTCCACTAGCTTTGTTCATAGTGATGCTTCCTAAGGCCCACTTGACTTCACACTCCAGGATGTCTCTCCTATGGTATGAGAGCGATCCTACCATTGTGGTTATCCAGGTCCTTAAGACATTATTTGTATAGTTCTTTTGTGTATTCTTGCCACTTCTTAATCTCTTCTGCTTCTGTTAGGTCCATGCTGTTTCTGTCCTTTATTGTGCCCACCTTTGCATGAAATGTTCCATTGGTATCTCCAACTTTCTTGAAGAGATCTGTGGTCTTTCCCATTCCACTGTGTTCCTCTATTTCTTTCAAGGTTCACTTAAGAAGGCTTTCTTACCTCTCCTTGCTATTCTGTGGAACTCTGCATTCCCTTTCTCCTTTGCCTTTCACTTTTCTTCTTTTCTGAGCTATTTGTAAGGCCTGCTCAGATAACCACTTTGCCTTCTTGCATTTCTTTTTCTTGGGGCTGGGTTTGGTCCCTGCCTCTTTTACCATGTTAAGAACCACCATTCATAGTTCTCAGGCACTCTAGTGGGTCCTCAGAAAATGCTTCCGGCTCTGGTAGCACTTTTCCGTGAAATGCGCTGGCTAGGGTAGATACTGAGAGGCTGTTGGTTGTGCACCAGCCGGTAACAACCTGAATGCCCGGCCATGAGAATAATGGAATATATTGTGATCTGTCCCTATTGTGGAGTGCTATATAGCTATGAAAAGAAATGAGTTAATCCTATAGCTGGTGACTTGGAGGACGTCCTTATTGTATTATTATTCTTGTAAATACGAAGATACGGGAATAGTAAAATCCCACCTTTGAGATAACTCTGTTGCCTCCTATAGGGAACAGTAAAATCCCACCTTTGAGATAACTCTGTTGCCTCCTATATCTGTATCTATATTTTGATATATCAGCAAGGACTTGGGGAAAGATGTGGAAGGATACACATTAGATTGTTACTGCTGTCTTTGTGTTGCTGCAACAAGAGGGCTACTAACATCAAATACCAGCAAATATAAGACAACAAATGCACAGAGGTTTTTATGTGTTAGAAAATCTCTTTCTTGTAATACTTCTATTTTTTACCCTTTGCATGATTTTAAAAAAATGAATTTTATTCTCTTATTAAATTTTAGAACTAGGAAATAAAGACAGCCTTATACTTGAGACTTTTTCATTTTTGTTTTTTGAGCTTATGCTATAAAGAGAAGTTCTTTTTCCCCTAAAACCTAAATTACAAATGTAGCACCAATACCGAAAGCATGATGCTCTGGTTTCTGTGGTGGAGAGGGGAGAGAAGTAGCACCTTGTTCAGATGCAGGATGCTAACAGACTTAAGAGCCCTAGGAACTTCCTGTCCCAGAGCTGAAGAGAACAGAGTAGGCAACTGGACGTGCTCGCACAAGTGGAAAAGTAAAGAAAGTGAATGCTACAGAATTTCCGCTACTCCTCTGCAGATGACCAGGGCAACTCCGCTCCAGAGCCCTGCATTTCACCTGGGAAGTTGGTGAGAGTCTTTCTGAATGGAGACCGCCATGCTGCAGCTGGCTAGCTCTTGTTGCATTAAAGGTGGAGATAGTTTTTAGGGACTGATAGGTAAAAGAGCTGAGGGACGCCAACCCCAGGACCTATTGGCCAGCCTGTTGTTGTGGTCTCCTAACTTAACCTCTCTGGTCTTTTCTTCCAGTTTATCATACAAATCCATTTCCAGAGTGATTGTTTTCAAGTACAACTCTTAGGTAATTCCCCTGCTCAAAAACATATATGACTCCCCAGCTTTAAAGACGAGTCCAGATCTCTAGACCTGGTATTCAGAGCCTCCTTGTATGGGAGTCCAGTGTACTTCTTCAGTCTACCTCGTCTCCCAGGCTCCAGCTGTGTAAACCTGTTCCCCGTGCATGTTTAGTTATCCACTCATGTTCTTCTGAGGTAGGAGCACTCCCTCCCCATTTCATCCATCTCTGCCTGTTTAAATCCTTTCCAACCTTTATTTCAAAGGCCACATCTTTCAGGAAGCCAAATGCGACCTCTCCCCCTTCTTCATGTATTTCTCCTACGGTATCTACCTTACATTCAAGTTGTATTCTTCCCTTCCCACCTTGCTAATTTCATCAAGGAAGAAACTGGCGTATCTCAGTGTCAGGATTTGTTACCCTTGGTAAATGTTTTAACGTTTAATCAATCTTTGTTGAATTGAATGTAATTAGTTACTCAAATGTACCAGATTAATGTTTAAAAAACATTTCATTCATTTCGTGTTGGCGGGGTGCTGTGCAGAGAAACAAAGGAAATATAAACAGAGTTAGTATCCCAGCAAGGAAATATGATATGACTCTTCATTTTTGCAAAAGTTCCCATTTTATATTATCTAATGTTTTCCAGTCTCTTGGACTCTTTTCTTCCTGCTGTCTTATCATTTCCCTTTGATATCTGTCACAGGATGCCCTTGCTATGACATCGAATGGGAAAAGTGGAAAGATGCTTCCTGGAAGACTACCCTGACAGGGTCCTATTTGATTTGCATTCCTTGTAACCTTCCTGGTTTTGTGGGCAGCAGGGGACCCTCCAGGCATCTCAGGCAGAGACTAGTGGAGGTCCAGGTTAATGCACTGGACCTAGATTTGAACAGCCAAGGCCAGGAAGGCGACTCCATTTTGCACATCTCCATAATCTCCCATCTGGCTCCGTGTGGAGAAGTAGTGAGAGTTTCACTGCTGTCTTCCTTTCCAAGGAATTCTGTGGAATTCAAAGAAAAAGAACTACAGAAAGGAAGGAGAGGTTTAAAAGGAAATTCCCGTGGACTTTGGAAAGACTTAACTGGGCAAAAGGTGACTTTTGAGAGAATTCAGGTTCTAACAAATTAGATAAACCCAATTTGGAATTTGCCTGAGCCATGAATAACTTTATGTGATTGAGTTGAATAACTTTGTGTGATTGAGTTAATTCATTATATCTTATAATGTGTTCATTCTACCCTCCTCCAAATATAACAAGAAATTGCCACCTTCCTGCTGAATGCCTTTTATTTCTCCACATTGATTTTGTTTTTAAAGGATGATTGAATTGGTTTATTTAGCTTCCAATTGCCGGTAATTCTCAAGTTATAGTTAGTCTAGATCACAAGAGAATATTACTGTAATTTATGTTCTGTCATATTTTTTCTTTAATAATACGATTTTATCACTGTCCTTATGATAAGGAATGTATATATCAAATATTAGTAAAACAATTGTGCTTGTACAATGCATCCTAAAACTGAGAACCACTTTCTGTATCTGAACAAAGAAATTACACTGAATACACTTATTACCCTAGAAGATCATCTTCTGGCCATCTATATGTTTTTCCTCCACAAAGATCACTAAAATGGCTTTCATTTCAGTGATTAACACTTTAAAGCACTGGTTATATTTAAAACCACATAAATTCAATATGCTATAAGATATAGTTATACAAAGAATGTTAACATAACTAAGATAGGAAATAAAACCTCTATAAAAATTTCGCAAAACAGGAAACTGTTGTAGAAGTATATTGTTGTTCTTTCTGTTTCACCAAAATTACATTGGTTTAAATATGCTGCATACGCTAACCTCTTGGCTCTATTGTGCTCTTGCTTAAAATAACTTTCTTTAAATGTTAACTCCTGAACACTGTTTAATTAACTTAGCTAAAGTTGAGATTTGATCTTAAGCCATTTCAAACTAGACAGAGTGAAGAAAGATGTGGGTAATTGGCAGCAGATCCCAATACAAATATGGCATTTGGCAAAGTACGTCTGTGTTGTTTTGCTTTGCTTTTCTCTTTATGGTTGTGGCCTATTTTTGAAATGCCATGATTTAAATTCAGTGCTCAAGTGACAAGTCTGACAAAACAGAACTTACTTCCATGGAGGTTCTGTTGGGGTGGAGATGGAAGTGTTCCAGGAACTAAAGGGAGTAACCTCGATCTCACCTGGAAGCAGTAGTGTGCTGGGGGCAGGAGACTTGGGCTATATATAAAGAGGAGAGGAAAATTGCCAAGATGCGGAGCCAAATTTGCATCCAGGAATAGAGCAACATCAAAGAAGTAAAAACAGAAGCTGTCGTTTCCACTGTTTCCCTGTAAGCTGTAACTGGGGAGCCCAAGATACATGGAGGTGGGAAAGTTCTCTCCTAGGATGCCTGGATTGCTGTGATAGTGTTCTAACTGGGTTCTCTTAACTCCTCCTTCTCCTTGAACACCCACCCACAATGTGGCTAGGTTAACTGCAAAGACTGTGCCGTTTTCTTGCTCAAGACCTTCAGTTCCTGTTTGCTCAGAAGATTAGGTTAAAACTCCTGCTGGCGGTGTGCCCCCTCCACTCTGTTGCTTTTTCTCACCTTGTTGTCTACCGTTCTCTAACATGAAAGATGTACTCTCCACAGTCTTCACTGTCTCATTCAAAATCTAGCTTACACCTCCCTTCTCATTCTCTCTGAGAATTCAGGTTTGAGATTGTTCCTATTTGTTTTCTAACTTTTGGCAAGATTGTTTCATTGTTAGTCATTGTGTTGGGAGTACTCTATCTAGAAATATATACACATATATAGTCATTATATGGTGTATATACACACATATATAGAGAGACTAGAAATGATAATATTTTCCCTTAGTGAGTTGTAAAGTTGTAATATTTCTCCATAGAAAGTTCATTGAAATTGAGGCTGAATCACTGGTTCTTATGTCATTGGACTTTACTTTCACCACCAGGCCATTTAGCTCAGATTGGGACTGGAACCCTCATGGATGGGACTTGAACCCAGCCAAAACCCTGCTAATGAGTGGGAGGATTATTCCAACTATTTTTGGGAAAGTGAAAGTGAAGTTGCTCAGTCATGTCCGACTCTTTGCGACCCTATGAACTGTAGCCTACCACGCTCCTTTGTCCATGGGATTTTCCAGAAAAGAGTACTGGAGTGGGTTGCCATTTCCTTCTCCAGAGGATCTTCCCAACCTAGGGATCGAACCCAGGTCTTCCGCATTGTAGGCAGACGCTTTACCATCTGAGCCTCCAGGGAAGTCTTACATATAATACATTTATTTTATATTTATTGTATTAATATGACATGTGAGAGAAGGTACTGAACTGAGAGAATCTGGAAAACTAAATTCTAGTCTCAACTTTGCCACTAACAGGCAAATCACTTGACCTCCCCCTCACAGCTCCAAACAGGGAATTAATCTCCTTTATGACCATTAGGAAAATATAAAGGAAAGTGAAACCGTGTTTGTTTATAATAACCTTAAACAGTAAAGGTTCATGTCCCATCCAGAAGACATAAATATGGGGCACAGCTGGATGAGTCAAGAGAGATGATATATTATTCAGGTGAGTCGCTGTTATTTTGGTTTTATAGATTAGACCTCTGAGTACAGTGAGTCTGTGCAGCATTTTTGAGGTTGCCCAGGATAACAAAAGCCAAATCAGACTCAGTGTGGTTCTTTCTCCCTTTCCTGTAAATAAACCTTTTTTCCCCAGTATGAAGGGTCCCTCTGCTTTACTGGTGGTCTTAAGTGGGTTGTAATCCTAACTTGACTTATTTGCTCTGTAATTTTTAAGGAAATCTCCCTGAATCCCATGCACTTGTCTGTGAAAGTTTTTGAGCTTATTACCTCAAAAGTCAGCACTAATCACTATTTTTTTTATTGAGCATTGGCCTTGTACAGGAAATATGGCATATGTTGTGTCATTTCTTAAACGTATCTTATAAAATGGCTCAGTTCAGTTCAGTCGCTCAGTCATGTCCAACTCTTTACGACCCATGGACTGTAGCTCACCAGGCTTCCCTTGTCCATCACCAACTCCCAGAGCTTGCTCAAACTCATATCCATCCAGTCGGTGATGCCATGCAACCATCTCATCCTTTGTCAACCCCTTCTCCTCCTGCCTTCAGTCTTTCCCAGCATCAGGGTCTTTTCCAGTGTTGGTTCTTCCGCATCATGCGGCCAAAGGATTGGAGCTTCAACTTCAGCATCAGTCCATCCCTATTCAGTATTCAGGACTGATTTCCTTTAGGATGGACTGGTTGGATCTCCTTACAGTCCAAGGGACTCTCAAGAGTCTTCTCCAACACCATAGTTCAAAAGCATCAATTCTTTGGCGCTCAGCTTTCTTTATGGTTCAACTCTTAACACTGATACATGACTACTGGAAAAACCATAGCTTTGACTAGATGGACCTTTGTCAGCAAAGTAATGCTTTTTAATATACGGCTAGGTTGCTCCTTTTCTTCCAAGGAGCAAGCATCTTTTAATTTCATAGCTGCAGTCACCATCTGCAGTGATTTTGGAGCTCAAGAAAATAAAGTGTGTCACTCTTTCCATTGTTTCCCCATCTATTTGCCATCAAGTGATGGGACCAGATGCCATGATCTTAGTTTTTTGAATGTTGAGTTTTAAGCCAGCTTTTTCACTATCCTCATTTACTTTCATCAAGAGGCTCTTTAGTTGTTCTTCACTTTCTGCCATAAGGGTGGTGTCATCTGCGTATCAGAGGTTATTGATATTTCTTGCAGTGGTCTTGATTCCAACTTGTGTTTCATCCAGCCCAGCGTTTCCCATGATGTACTCTGCATATAAGTTAAATAAGCAGGGTGACAATATGCAGCCTTGATAAAGGTAAAGGTACTCCTTTACCTATTTGGAACCAGTCTGTTGTTCCATGTCCAGTTCTAACTGTTGCTTCTGGACCTGCATACAGATTTCTCAGGAGGCAGGTAAGGTGGTCTGGTATTCCCATCTCTTTAAGAATTTCCCACAGTTTGTTGTGATCCACACAGTTGAAGGCTTTGGTGTAGTCCACAAAGCAGAAATGGATGTTTTTTCGGAACTCTTTTGCTTTTTCTATGATCCAGTGGATGTTGGCAATTTGATCTCTCGTTCCTCTACCTTTTCTAAATCCAGCTTGAACATCTGGAAGTTCTCGGTTTGTGTACTATTGGAGCCTTGCTTGTGGTTTCCTCATCTATAAAACAGAGTCATCATCATCACATGACCCTGTATTATAGATGAGGAAATCATGGCTAAGATTTAACTCAAAGTCTCTCTGATGCCATACATGAGTCTCCCTCCTGTGGCAGAAGAAAGAGAGATCTCAGGTCTGTAAAAATCAACATTGCTTCTAGATTTCAAGCTTACAGTTACGGTTGTTTCATCATTTCCTTTTACCTGACCTTTTGTAAGTATCTAGTAGCAAAGTTGACATGCTTGGGTTTCATTTTTCCTCCAGCCAGCGCTCCTCTGGTGAAGGTACTAATAAGCACTCTTAAAGAACAGAGAGATCTCTCTTTAAGGAGGATCTCAGGAAAGGAAGGTGAGGCAAAGGAAATGAATGTTCCAGAAACTGAATAATTGGTCCTTGAATAATTATATCATAGTGAATGTCTACGTGTCATAATCATTTTGGAAAAGGTTGGATAAATTAATTTTTCCATTTTCTGATTAACTGTAGTTCTTCTTTCACAAGTGTAAAGTTAATAAATCTCTACAATAGAGTATAACCGATACTTTGAGTTTTATGCTTTTTTGTTTTTAATAGAAAATTGGAAATATTATAGACACTTTGTGGCAAACTGTGTAAGAGACATTTTCAGTCATATAGTCTTGCGTTAAAAATGTTTATGAGGACTCAGTATATTTTTTACAGTTCTTAAGGGAAACAGATTCTGCTTTTACTATCATCATTGTCTTTCTATGATGGAGTGAACTTCTCCCCAAGTAAGGAGTGATCTATATTCAGAAAGCACTCACTGGCACTCTGTCAGCAGATCACACAGCAGGCAGGACCCACATGAATAGAGCTAACAAGTTCTGTCCGTTAAATCTAGTGACTCGAGCAAATTTTTATTATTCTTTTGTAAAAATGCAAGTACTGCCTCACACAAAAACCAGTTGTTACCTAATGAAGTGTTTCAGCATGTTCATATAAGTTGATGGTTTCATATGGTCAGATTATTGCTATATCAGCTATTAGCTACTAATAACATGCTCCCATCCTGCTTTAATGACATACTGTACTCAGAATTCTTACGTGTGGACAGATGTTTAGGAATATCATTTTTCCCTCTTGGCTGTTGATTGATTCCCAAAACTCACTCCTGATTAGAATGCAAGATGTTTTCATTTAGACTTGGAATCTTTACTTATTCAGTCTAATCAGAAAAAGACAAACAGCACGCCAACAACTTGGAATGTAATGCTGGAGCATCTTCTTGGACTTCCTACCATGGGCTATATTTTCAGATGCTCAGTGACAGCCTCTATCACTCTGCTTATCTTCCAAAGCCATATTAGAAAAGAATATGCAGCTCTGACAAAGTGAAATGCACTATACAGTGGTTTTAGCTAAAATCAAATTGTTAGTTTCAATAGAAGATTTTGGAGGGTGCTAACCGATGGGGCTGAGCGCCGAAGAATTGATGCTTTTGAACTGTGGTGTTGGAGAAGACTCTTGAGAGTCCCTTGGACTGCAAGNTTCAGAAAACGAAGATCATGGCATCCGGTCCCATCACTTCATGGGAAATAGATGGGGAAACAGTGTCAGACTTTATTTTTGGGGGCTCCAAAATCACTGCAGATGGTGACTGCAGCCATGTAATTAAAAGATGCTTACTCCTTGGAAGAAAAGTTATGATCAACCTGGATAGCATATTCAAAAGCAGAGGCATTACTTTGCCGACTAATGTCCATCTAGTCAAGGCTATGGTTTTTCCAGTAGTCATGTATGGATGTGAGAGTTGGACTGTGAAGAAGGCTGAGCACCGAAGAACTGATGCTTTTGAACTGTGGTGTTGGAGAAGACTCTTGAGAATCCCTTGGACTGCAAGGAGATTCAACCAGTCCATTCTGAAGGAGACCGGCCCTGGGATTTCTTTGGAAGGAATGATGCTAAAGCTGAAACTCCAGTACTTTGGCCACCTCATGCGAAGAGTTGACTCATTAGAAAAGACTTTGATGCTGGGAGGGATTGGGGGCAGGAGGAGAAGGGGACGATAGAGGATGAGATGGCTGGATTGCATCACTGACTCGATGGACGTGAATCTGAGTGAACTCCGGGAGTTGGTGATGGACAGGGAGGCCTGGCGTGCTGCGACTCATGGGGTCGCAAAGTGTCGGAATCGACTGAGTGGCTCAACTGAGCTGAACTGAACCAAGAAAAATATTACTTTAATGAATAACAAAATTTATGAAAGAGGAGTTATTTCATTAAGATCAGTAGAAGATTCACATTTGTAGGGAGAAATGTATATTTTTAAGCAGAAAAAAACTAATTCCATAATAAAAATAAATATTTCAAGTAATTCTACCTCCAAATGGAACAAACCAAAAAAAAAAAAAGAAAGAAAACCTTTTGCCTGGGCACCAGTCTTCCACACTTCAATACTGCATGAAAATGAAATGTATTGCTTAGTAACATAAAGTATCAGAGAAGGCAATGGCACCCTACTCCAGTACTCTTGCCTGGAAAATCCCATGGACGGAGGAGCCTGGTGGGCTGCAGTCCATGGGGTCGCTAAGGGTCGCTCAGTCACTAAGAGTGGGGGATTTCCAAGACTCTGCAGGACACCCACAACATCATTACATTTTGTAACAAGGAAATCAGGGCACTCATCATCTAGGACACCAGCATGAGCAGTCCACAGAACCAGGGATTCATGATGACTGTGTGGTGCAGGGGGTGACAGATGGTCACAAAGCAGTCATCAGCCATCACAGCCAGGAGGAAGCCATCCAATCCTGCAAAGATAGTGAAAAATATACCTGACTGATGTAGTGTGCAAATGTTATAATTTTTCTCTGTGTCTGGATGTTCCACATCTTTGGGATGGTGATGGAAATGAAACAGATGTCTACAAAGGACAGGTTGGAGAGGAAGAAATATTTGGGGGATGGGGATGGGAGTCAGAGCTGACAGCCAGCATGATGAGCAGGTTCCCAAACACAGTGATAAGGTACATGGAGAGGAAAAGCCCAAATATGAGGGGCTGTAGTTCTGGTTTCTTTGATAATATCAGAAGAATTTCTGATATCTGTGTACCATTTCTTGGTTTCATGTAGCAGGGCTACCTGGAAGCAATGCAAAAATATGGCCAATTTTCATAAAGCATCACTAATATAGTTGAAATTTTGTGATTTGTATTTTGCAGCCAGGAAACCAATAGTTATAATTTTGGTGTGAAATTTGTCCCCATTAGTATGTTCCCTCTGCAATGTCTGTTTACAAATTTCTGTTAACCTCTCAGTCTTTGCCTATTTTTTTTTTTTTGTGTGTGTGTGTGTGTGCTCAGTTATGTTTGACTCTTTGTGATCCTGTGAACTGTAGACCTCCAGGCTCCATTGCTAGCAAAGTAATGTTCAAAATTCTCCAAGCTAGGCTTTGACAGAACATGAACCTGGAATTTTCAGATGTTCAATCTGTATTAAGAAAAGGTAGAGGATCAAATGATCAAATTGCCAGCATCCACTGGATCATAGAGAAAGCTAGAAAATTTCAAAAAAACATCTGCCTCTGCTTCATTGACTACACTAAAGCCTTTGACTGCATGGATCATGACAAACTGTGGAAAATTCTTAGAGATGGGAATACCAGACCACCTTACCTGCCTCCTGATAAACTTATATGTACGTCAAGAAGCAACAGTTAGAACCATACATGGAACAATGGGCTGGTTCAAAATTAGGAAAGGAGTACAACAAGGCTGTGTATTGTCACCCAGCTTATTTAACTTATATGCAGAGTACATTCATGCAAAATGTCAGGATGGCTGAAGCACAAACTGGAATCAAGATTGTAGGAAGAAATATCAATAACCTCAGATAGGCACATGAACCATCCATATGGCAGAAAGTGAAGAAGAACTAAAGAGCCTCTTGATGAAAGTGAAAGAGTAGAGTGAAAAAGTTGGCTTAAAACTCAGCATTCAAAAGATGAAGATCATGGCATACAGTCCCATCACTTCATAGCAAATAGATGGGGAAACAATGGAAACAGTGACAGATTTTATTTTTTTGGACTCCCAAAGCACTGCAGATGGTGATTGCAGCCATGAAATTAAAAGACACTTGCTCCTTGGAAGAAAAGCTATGACCAACCTAGACAGCATATTAAAAAGCTGAGACATTACTTTGCTGACAAACGTGTTTCCAGTAGTCATGTATGGATGTGAGAGTTGGATTATAAAGAAAGCTGAGCATCGAAGAATTGATACTTTTGAACTGTTGTGTGGGATAAAACTCTTGAGAGTCCCTTGGACTGCAAGGAGATCAAACCAGTCAAATCTAAAGTAAATTGGTCCTGACTATTCATTGGAAGGACTGATGCTGAAGCTGAAACTCCAATACTTTGGCCACCTGATACAAAGAACTAACTCACTGGAAAAGACCTTGATGCTGGGAAAGATTGAAAACAAGAGGAGAAGAGGACACCAGAGGATGAAATGGTTGGATGGCATCACCGACTCAATGCATGTGAGTCTGAGCAAGCTCTGGGAGCTGGTAATAGACAGGGAAGCCTGGTGTGCTGCAGTCCATGGGGTCACAAAGAGTCGGACACAACTGAGTGACTGAACTAAGCTGATTACTCAGCCATATAAAAATGAAATTTTGCCAGTTGCCAAACCTACGGATATCATGCTAAGTGATATAAATTAGACAAAGGCAAAGACCACGTGATGTCACTTACATATAGAATCTAAGAATCAAAACACACAAGCATACAAAGTAAGCTGAAAACAGAATCATAGATTTGGTGAACAAGTGGGTATTTGCTTGTAGGCAGGGTGGGAGGGGAACAAAACAGGGGAATGGAATCAAGAGGTAAAAATCTCCAGTGATGAAATACATAGGCCATGGGGAAGTAATATGGCACATTGACAGTATGGTCAGTAATATTGTTATAATCTTGCACGGGGACAAGTGTTTACTAGATTTATCTCTGTCATCATTTGCAATGTATTCAAATGTCAAATCAGTATATACTCCATGTGAAAGAAATATGTCAAATATATTTCAGTTTTTAAGAAGTCACTGATGAACTAATTTGCATGGTAGGAATAGAGACACAGATGTAGCCAATGGACTTGTGGACACAGTGGGGGTAATAAGAGGGTGGGATGAATTGAGAGAAAAGCATTAATAAAGATATGTTTTACACACCTGTAATATGTAAAACAGCTAGTAGGAAGTTTCTGTATAATACAGGAAACTCAGCCAAGTGTTCTGCGACAATCTAGAGTGGTGGGATGGGGGAGTTGGGAGAGAGGCCCAAGACAGAAGGGATAAATGTAAGCTTACAGCTGGTTCATCTTGTTGTATGGCAGAAACCAACAGAAAAGATCTCATCCTGTTGATCTCTTCGTTCAAGATGAAAGTAGTCACTCAAAACATTCGTCCAAAGTGCTTCCTGGTTTTTATTTTCTTACAGATTGTTANCTTTTCTTCCAAGGAGCAAGCATCTTTTAATTTCATAGCTGCAGTCACCATCTGCAGTGATTTTGGAGCTCAAGAAAATAAAGTGTGTCACTCTTTCCATTGTTTCCCCATCTATTTGCCATCAAGTGATGGGACCAGATGCCATGATCTTAGTTTTTTGAATGTTGAGTTTTAAGCCAGCTTTTTCACTATCCTCATTTACTTTCATCAAGAGGCTCTTTAGTTGTTCTTCACTTTCTGCCATAAGGGTGGTGTCATCTGCGTATCAGAGGTTATTGATATTTCTTGCAGTGGTCTTGATTCCAACTTGTGTTTCATCCAGCCCAGCGTTTCCCATGATGTACTCTGCATATAAGTTAAATAAGCAGGGTGACAATATGCAGCCTTGATAAAGGTAAAGGTACTCCTTTACCTATTTGGAACCAGTCTGTTGTTCCATGTCCAGTTCTAACTGTTGCTTCTGGACCTGCATACAGATTTCTCAGGAGGCAGGTAAGGTGGTCTGGTATTCCCATCTCTTTAAGAATTTCCCACAGTTTGTTGTGATCCACACAGTTGAAGGCTTTGGTGTAGTCCACAAAGCAGAAATGGATGTTTTTTCGGAACTCTTTTGCTTTTTCTATGATCCAGTGGATGTTGGCAATTTGATCTCTCATTCCTCTACCTTTTCTAAATCCAGCTTGAACATCTGGAAGTTCTCGGTTTGTGTACTATTGGAGCCTTGCTTGTGGTTTCCTCATCTATAAAACAGAGTCATCATCATCACATGACCCTGTATTATAGATGAGGAAATCATGGCTAAGATTTAACTCAAAGTCTCTCTGATGCCATACATGAGTCTCCCTCCTGTGGCAGAAGAAAGAGAGATCTCAGGTCTGTAAAAATCAACATTGCTTCTAGATTTCAAGCTTACAGTTACGGTTGTTTCATCATTTCCTTTTACCTGACCTTTTGTAAGTATCTAGTAGCAAAGTTGACATGCTTGGGTTTCATTTTTCCTCCAGCCAGCGCTCCTCTGGTGAAGGTACTAATAAGCACTCTTAAAGAACAGAGAGATCTCTCTTTAAGGAGGATCTCAGGAAAGGAAGGTGAGGCAAAGGAAATGAATGTTCCAGAAACTGAATAATTGGTCCTTGAATAATTATATCATAGTGAATGTCTACGTGTCATAATCATTTTGGAAAAGGTTGGATAAATTAATTTTTCCATTTTCTGATTAACTGTAGTTCTTCTTTCACAAGTGTAAAGTTAATAAATCTCTACAATAGAGTATAACCGATACTTTGAGTTTTATGCTTTTTTGTTTTTAATAGAAAATTGGAAATATTATAGACACTTTGTGGCAAACTGTGTAAGAGACATTTTCAGTCATATAGTCTTGCGTTAAAAATGTTTATGAGGACTCAGTATATTTTTTACAGTTCTTAAGGGAAACAGATTCTGCTTTTACTATCATCATTGTCTTTCTATGATGGAGTGAACTTCTCCCCAAGTAAGGAGTGATCTATATTCAGAAAGCACTCACTGGCACTCTGTCAGCAGATCACACAGCAGGCAGGACCCACATGAATAGAGCTAACAAGTTCTGTCCGTTAAATCTAGTGACTCGAGCAAATTTTTATTATTCTTTTGTAAAAATGCAAGTACTGCCTCACACAAAAACCAGTTGTTACCTAATGAAGTGTTTCAGCATGTTCATATAAGTTGATGGTTTCATATGGTCAGATTATTGCTATATCAGCTATTAGCTACTAATAACATGCTCCCATCCTGCTTTAATGACATACTGTACTCAGAATTCTTACGTGTGGACAGATGTTTAGGAATATCATTTTTCCCTCTTGGCTGTTGATTGATTCCCAAAACTCACTCCTGATTAGAATGCAAGATGTTTTCATTTAGACTTGGAATCTTTACTTATTCAGTCTAATCAGAAAAAGACAAACAGCACGCCAACAACTTGGAATGTAATGCTGGAGCATCTTCTTGGACTTCCTACCATGGGCTATATTTTCAGATGCTCAGTGACAGCCTCTATCACTCTGCTTATCTTCCAAAGCCATATTAGAAAAGAATATGCAGCTCTGACAAAGTGAAATGCACTATACAGTGGTTTTAGCTAAAATCAAATTGTTAGTTTCAATAGAAGATTTTGGAGGGTGCTAACCGATGGGGCTGAGCGCCGAAGAATTGATGCTTTTGAACTGTGGTGTTGGAGAAGACTCTTGAGAGTCCCTTGGACTGCAAGGAGATCCAACCAGTCCATTCTGAAGGAGATCTACCCTGGGATTTCTTTGGAAGGACTGATGCTAAAGCTGAAACTCCAGTACTTTGGCCACCTCATGAGAAGAGTTGGCTCATTGGAAAAGACCCCGACACTGGGAGGGATTGGGGGCAGGAGGAAAAGGGACGACTGAGGATGAGATGGCTGGATGGCATCACGGACTCGATGGACGTGAGTCTGAGTGACCTCCGGGAGATGGTGATGAACAGGAAGGCCTGGCATGCTGCGATTCATGGGGTCGCAAGGAGTTGGACATGACTGAGTGACTGAACTGAACTGAACTGAACTGAACCGATGGGGATCTGTCATTGCAAGACAGGACGGAGTGGATCCTTTAAGTCAACTGTGCTTTCCTCATAGTTGAACTTTATTCCTAGGCCAGTGGCATATCTGATACCACTAGCAGAACTTTTAAAAAGTACAGTTGAGGAAATAATTGGATTTTGTATGTGAAGAAAATAATTCTTTAACACCTGGGTTTTAAATAGCTTTATTCTTCCTAAAAACCTGGATCCTCAGGGATCAATAGGAAAATTTAAAAAATTTTTGTTTTGGGGTGTAATGCAGGTTGTATTTAATTATTTCTAAGACTTCTCCCAGAAGCTTGAATCCTTTCATGTCTTGAATAAAGTGGATCCTCCAGCTACCTTAATCACACAACTTGAATATTTTCTCTTACCTCCCAGGTAACAAATTACCTTCTTGCTCCCCCTAGTGGAATTGTTACTCTACTTCACAGTTTGAGAATACTGTTGTCAGTACATTATTTGATTTAGCGTCTTATATTTGGGAATTGGATATTTTCCTCATTTGTTCTCAAAGACTGAGAATAAAATAGAAAAATACTGTAGTGGGTGGTCTGATAGGGGGTGTGGGTAGTGAAAGTGAAAGTGGCATTTTGCGGATAAGTTTTTAGTTCTTAATGTCAGCAATGGCCACATTGTTCATAATGGTTGCCAAATTCAAGGGGCTTCTGCTCTGCTCTTCTGTCTTAGAGGGGTCAAATGTCATCAGGCTGGCAGACAGTCACCTCTAGAAGGCAGCTGTTCAAACTTCTGGCAAGTGTGAACAGCCCTACCAGTTCACTCTTCTACCAGTAGAGTGCTGGTAGTTGGTGGTATTGAAAGATAAGGAGAGGTACCATCTGAATATTGACCCCTACTTGTGCCATTGGTTAAGCAAGCCCAGGAAGTATCCTTCTGACTCTATATGAGGGACTGTGCCAGTATCCACAGCACATGGAAATCATTTCCAGTCTACAGCTGCTAAACATGCTAAAACAATTCTGGTAACTGAAGCTGCAAATCTCTTTTTAAGAATTTAAATTTCTTTAGGGATTGATAACCAGTGGTTTCATGACATCAGAATCTCGCTCTTTTTCCTGCCACTATTTGTTTTTCACAACTCTGACCCTTGTTAAAAATGTGTTTATTCAAATTTGCACACAAAACACTTGTATATACTAGCATTGAAATAGGTGAAACTTCTAAAAAAATATTCTTGTTCATGCCAAGGCTTGAGACTCTGTTCTTTTGCATGGAAGGCCCTATCAAGGTCAAGGCAAAAGATACAGTGATTTTTTCCAAATAGTCAACAGAGTATAAGTACTTGGTATTTATGAACAAGAGTAATGTAATTAGAATATTCCCTCTTTTTTAAAATCATGTAATAGAGACAGAATTTAGATATATCTTTTCCCAAATATTTATTCTCAGAGCAAGTGTTTGCCTCAGTTCAGTTCAGTTCAGTCGCTCAGTCCTGTCCAACTCTTTGCGACCCCATGTACTGCAGCATGCCAGGCCTACCTGTCCATCACCAACTCCCGGAGTTTACTCAGACTCATGTCCATCGAGTCGGTGGTACCATCCAGCCATCTCATCCTCTGTCGTCCCCTTCTCCTACCCCCAATCCCTCCCAGCATCAGGGTCTTTTCCAATGAGTCAACTCTTCGCGTGTGGTGGCCAAAGTATTGGAGTTTCAGCTTTAACATCATTCCTTCCAAAGAACACCCAGGACTGATTTCCTTTAGGATGGGCTGGTTGGATCTCCTTGCTGTCCAAGGGACTCTCAAGAGTCTTCTCCAACATCACAGTTCAAAAGCATCAATTCTTCGGTGTTCAACTTTCTTCACAGTCCAACTCTCACATCCATACATGACCAATGGAAAAACCATAGCCTTAACTAGACGGATCTTTGTTGGCAAAGTAATGTCTCTGCTTTTTAATATGCTAGGGAAACATAAAACAGCAGGATCCAATTAAAATCCCAACAAAAGGGAATGTCAAAGTGTTATATGGGTGTGTTTTATTCAGAAGTGTAGAGAAAAAAAGAAATGCCTGTACTGTTTTTTTTGTGTGTGTGTGTGTGTGTGTTTTTAAGAGTAGTACCACTAGCTCAAGAGTTATAGAAATTTAGTTCAAGAACTTCATCCATGCAAACACATGACAAAGCATGTGTCTGAAGTTCTGATTTGGAATCTCATAGTGCCTGGATCCACAGCTGTGAAAACAGTGATGTCACAGTGGCCACACAGCCCAGCTGGGGCAGAAATGTCCAGTTAGTAAGACTTTGGAGAACTGGCACTTTTCTGTTCCACAGGGGCTGGGAGAGATTTGTGTGACAATCAGCATGCATCTCTGTGCATACAGACGTGAATGTGGATGTAGATAAGTACATACATGGGCAAAATGTAGCCATTTATATGTGGGTTTTTTCATGTATACATGTGACAAAGAGTTACAATTGTCAGCTTCCCAATGGATACTAGGAATTCTGAGCATTGACAATACTCCCCAAAGCAGCTTTTAGCAGAGTGAGACTGGAAGGCATTGAGGAAGTATGCATACCATTTTCTGCTGGGAATTCTCTGCATTGATGATAACCTTCCAGTGGGTCTCAGGGCCTGGGCCTGGAGGTGTTTGGAAAGCACCACATGCCACTCCCTCCTGAGGGCTGTGCTGGCATCCTTGTCTGGCAGCTTTGCAGGGTGGCTCTCCTTGGGTGCATTCCAGCCATAGCTTGGAAGCCTTGCCTTTCTTGAGTGGTGTGAGGACTGAATATCTGCGTGCATTCTTTCACTCAAGAGTGAAGAGAAGCTTTGCTTATCTAGCTGTGTTTCCTTAAAGTGACTAACCCTTGGTGCATTAAACTTGGGTGGGTTTGTTTCTCAGAATCTTAACTTCTCAACTGTTGACTGATCACTGTTGACTCAACACTAAAATCTCATCTGCCTCTGCTTGTCATCCCTCGGTTATTGGGGTTTGGTATTTGCTTTCTCTTAAGGTTCAAAAGGGCAGAAAAATATGCACAAGCATTTGGCAATAGGCAAAGCAGATAGAGAATTATGAAGCAGATATGCCAGAGTCAGATATTTTTGTTGAAATCCTGACTTTATATGACTGTCTGTTTTACTTGAAATATGGTCCTTGCCATGAGGCAGGGTGTCTGGAGACGTGGCAGGTAGTCAGCAAGTGTAGGGAAGCAACTTGTTATCTTGGGCAGAGTGCCAGCTCACACCAGCTGGTCAAACTTGCATTCTTTTCAAGACTTCTTTCCTGCTACTTAATTGTTGGTAATTTGAGAAACTATCTTTGAATCAGACACCGTGGCCAGAAGATAGGATTAAGAGAGTATTTGGGACCAAAAAGAGATATACATCTGTCTACTTGCTGGAAACTTTGGTGGCAGAGGGAAAACTGTGGACAAATTCCTGACAGGTGGTAATACTTCCCTGCAATTTAATATATTTTTTTGCCACTCCCTGCATCATGAGATATCTTAGTTTCCCGACCAGGGATCGAACCTGTGTCCCCTGTATTGGGAGCACAGAGTCTTAACCACTGGGCAACCAGGGAAGTCCCTAACATTTTTAAAAATATAATGTTTCCTTAAGAGATCTTACCATGTTCTACTGACAATACTTATATTGGTCCCCTCAAATAACAAGGAACATCATCAAAACGTGTAAGAAAGGCAACAGGAAGGTAAAAAATAGAAAGAAAGTTTGTAGGGAAAGTCAAGACTTGGAATTTCATATAGATTACATAGAGATTGAGGCAGATAATTCTAACCATGTCACTTTAGGTCAGTGCTCACAGGTCGCAATAACTAAGTGTGTGATTATTAGAAGTCTGGGTTCTCTGACCCCATCCCAGAATCTCCAGGGAAAGGATCTGGGAATATTGTTTTAGTAAGCATCTTAGGTGATACTTATGATCAGACAAGTTTGGGAAACTGCCACCATCCAATTGCCTGCTAGGACTAAAGTATTTCCAAAACTTATAAGTAAATATATGTGTGTTGTGTGTGCATGTGTGTTATCAAACTTTGAAAAAAAATGGTCAAATACTCCATATTGACATCCTAAACATTTCTTAGTGAAAACATCTGTTATTTGGATAGGGTTGTACGGGTTCCCATGTGGTGCTAGTGCTAAAGAACCCACCTGCCAATGCAGGAGACACAGGAGACCTGGATTCCTTCCCTGAATCAGGAAGGATCCCCTGGAGGAGGGTATGGCTACCTACTCCAGTACTCTTCAGCCTGGAGAATCCCATGGACAGAGGAGCCTGGTGGGCTACAGTCCATGGAGTAACAAAGAGTCAGGCACAACTGAAGTGAATTAGCACGTAGCATGTGGGGTTATAGAAGGTTTTCCTATTTATTATCTCAGTTGTTCCTAAAACCAACCCTTTGATGGGTTGGACCACAAAGATCATGTTTGGCCCCAGCTTACACACAGGAAATGGGCTCAACATGTACCTGGCAAACAGCAGACCTGGCTTTGAACCGGATCCTTCCCCAGGTGGGGAGCCCAACACCAACCCCAGAGCCCACCCCTTTCGCTCTTTTCTCCCACACCCTGGTCACCAGGCTGATGGCAGCATTTCTGACAGATCAGGCTCTTTGGATAGCCACACCTTTCCACACTCCGATTCCCCGGCCACCATATCCTTCCTCCTCTTTGCAAACTCACAGGCATTCATGAAGGTGCCTTCCCTGAAGCTTTTCTGGACACTCTTCTCACCCTGCCACCCAAGCAGAGCCAGTTTTTCTTTCAGCTGGCTTTCCGTCAAGTTTATAAATCCATGGTGGGCGTGTTTAATCTAGGTGAGTTCAATGATACGTGTTCAGTAAGGCCTCCTTTCTTCCTCCCCACCCCACTGTTATACCACTTACTTTGAATAGATGGGAAAGTAATCACCTCTAAAACACTCAGTGCTCATTGGCTAAGCTATGGGAAGTGTTAAGGGAATGATTTAAAGGCTTTTCCAAACTTTGACAAAAAAGCAAGCATTCAGGAGGCCAGGAACATGGCCACTAACATCCTCTAGGAACAGAATCGTTTAACAGGTCCAGGGAGCATTGTCTAATGAGAAGCTGGGGAATGGCAGGGGACCCTAGGCACAAAAACACAGATTTGGTAGTTTTCTTGATAGGTAATTTAAGGACCATCCAAGGACATTTTCAACTAGTGGTGATTTTCATGTTACACTCATAGCCCCAGATTAGATGTGACTGTCTGTCATGGCTTTCAAATCATATTATAGTAATTTCTTGATGCAAATAACTCCACTGCTGGACTTCAAGTAAGGGTGGACCCAAGCCATGTTCATCTTTGTCTGCCAATTGATAATTGTTGAATAAACTTTTGGGGAATAGATCTTCTAGCCATCTGCATCTGAGTGCAATCCAATTATTTAATTATAGTTCTAATTCCAGTTCTCCTGTATTTACAGCCACCACTGGTCCAAGCAATCTTCAGCGGTGATCCAGAGGAGATACGGATGCTCATCCACAAAACAGAAGATGTGAATGCTCTGGTAGGAGACGCTCTGGCTTTGCCTCCCCAGACCCTCTTCACCTTTTCTGTGCCATGGACCTTTTTGGTGTCTGGTGAAAGCCCTGGCCCACTTCTCAGAATTCTGTTTTGAAATGCTCTAAATAAAATATATAGGATTCAGATGGAAATCAATTATTTTGAAATATTGTTATTTAATCAAAATTTTCATATAATAATACATGTGTTTATCAGCACATTTAAATGGCAAGATACAGTAGGAGATCTAATAATGGCCATAATTTAAAAATAATGATGAGCCTGATCAATATTTTGTGTTACCTGCCACCACTGTAACGTGGCATGAATGTGCCTATGATTTCTGCCAACACTAAGGTTTGCTGCCTGCATTCATAATGTGAAGAAATGTGAAGTTTCAGTTAGAAGTTAGTGAAAATAGAGATAGAAAGTTTGTTCTAGAGAACCCATGCCTTACAAACAGGAGTTGACAAACTATGGTTTTTCAGCTGTTTTTGTAGAAGCTACTGGCTAGGAATGGTTTTAATTTTTTAAATGGCTGAAAAAAGAATGAAAAAAAAAAGAATATTTTGTGACTTAGGAAAATTGTATGAAATTCAAATTTTGATATCTACAAATTAAATTTGTTTCGAACATGGGAAGGACAGCTTTCCTACTGCAGGAGCAGAGTTGAGTAGCTGTGACAGAGACAGTATGTGGCCTGCCCAAAATATTTACTCTCTGGCCCTTTGGAGGGAAAATTTGCTGCCCTCTGCACTAGAGGGTCCATGAACCTGAAATGAGTGGATGAACTTGGCATCCTGTGTGTACCCTGAAATCGTACGTAATATATGCGTGCACTTGTGAACATTTTGTTTAATGAAAGGGTCAAGGCATTTCATCAAACTCTTAAAAGGGTTCATGATCCCCTAAAGATTAAGAACCACTGAATCTGGAAGCTCTTGACATAAACCTGCAATGAGGAAAAGTGAAGAGTTAGTCAATAATTCATCCTTTTAATAGTTTCCTAGACCTAGATTGAACAAGCAGTTATGTATAGTTCAGTTCAGTTTGGTCGCTCAGTCATGTCTGACTCCCTGCGACCCCATGAATCGCAGCACGCCAGGCCTCCCTGTCCATCACCAACCCCCGGAGTTCACTCAGACTCACATCCATCGAGTCAGTGATGCCATCCAGCCATCTCATCTTCTGTCGTCCCCTTCTCCTCCTTTGTGTGTGTGTGTGTGTGTTTTTAAGAGTAGTACCACTAGCTCAAGAGTTATAGAAATTTAGTTCAAGAACTTCATCCATGCAAACACATGACAAAGCATGTGTCTGAAGTTCTGATTTGGAATCTCATAGTGCCTGGATCCACAGCTGTGAAAACAGTGATGTCACAGTGGCCACACAGCCCAGCTGGGGCAGAAATGTCCAGTTAGTAAGACTTTGGAGAACTGGCACTTTTCTGTTCCACAGGGGCTGGGAGAGATTTGTGTGACAATCAGCATGCATCTCTGTGCATACAGACGTGAATGTGGATGTAGATAAGTACATACATGGGCAAAATGTAGCCATTTATATGTGGGTTTTTTCATGTATACATGTGACAAAGAGTTACAATTGTCAGCTTCCCAATGGATACTAGGAATTCTGAGCATTGACAATACTCCCCAAAGCAGCTTTTAGCAGAGTGAGACTGGAAGGCATTGAGGAAGTATGCATACCATTTTCTGCTGGGAATTCTCTGCATTGATGATAACCTTCCAGTGGGTCTCAGGGCCTGGGCCTGGAGGTGTTTGGAAAGCACCACATGCCACTCCCTCCTGAGGGCTGTGCTGGCATCCTTGTCTGGCAGCTTTGCAGGGTGGCTCTCCTTGGGTGCATTCCAGCCATAGCTTGGAAGCCTTGCCTTTCTTGAGTGGTGTGAGGACTGAATATCTGCGTGCATTCTTTCACTCAAGAGTGAAGAGAAGCTTTGCTTATCTAGCTGTGTTTCCTTAAAGTGACTAACCCTTGGTGCATTAAACTTGGGTGGGTTTGTTTCTCAGAATCTTAACTTCTCAACTGTTGACTGATCACTGTTGACTCAACACTAAAATCTCATCTGCCTCTGCTTGTCATCCCTCGGTTATTGGGGTTTGGTATTTGCTTTCTCTTAAGGTTCAAAAGGGCAGAAAAATATGCACAAGCATTTGGCAATAGGCAAAGCAGATAGAGAATTATGAAGCAGATATGCCAGAGTCAGATATTTTTGTTGAAATCCTGACTTTATATGACTGTCTGTTTTACTTGAAATATGGTCCTTGCCATGAGGCAGGGTGTCTGGAGACGTGGCAGGTAGTCAGCAAGTGTAGGGAAGCAACTTGTTATCTTGGGCAGAGTGCCAGCTCACACCAGCTGGTCAAACTTGCATTCTTTTCAAGACTTCTTTCCTGCTACTTAATTGTTGGTAATTTGAGAAACTATCTTTGAATCAGACACCGTGGCCAGAAGATAGGATTAAGAGAGTATTTGGGACCAAAAAGAGATATACATCTGTCTACTTGCTGGAAACTTTGGTGGCAGAG
Source organism: Oreotragus oreotragus (assembly GCA_006410675.1). Lineage (NCBI taxonomy): Eukaryota > Metazoa > Chordata > Mammalia > Artiodactyla > Bovidae > Oreotragus > Oreotragus oreotragus. The sequence goes on from SJYX01022174.1 coordinate 312,962, forward strand.
GGAAAACTGTGGACAAATTCCTGACAGGTGGTAATACTTCCCTGCAATTTAATATATTTTTTTGCCACTCCCTGCATCATGAGATATCTTAGTTTCCCGACCAGGGATCGAACCTGTGTCCCCTGTATTGGGAGCACAGAGTCTTAACCACTGGGCAACCAGGGAAGTCCCTAACATTTTTAAAAATATAATGTTTCCTTAAGAGATCTTACCATGTTCTACTGACAATACTTATATTGGTCCCCTCAAATAACAAGGAACATCATCAAAACGTGTAAGAAAGGCAACAGGAAGGTAAAAAATAGAAAGAAAGTTTGTAGGGAAAGTCAAGACTTGGAATTTCATATAGATTACATAGAGATTGAGGCAGATAATTCTAACCATGTCACTTTAGGTCAGTGCTCACAGGTCGCAATAACTAAGTGTGTGATTATTAGAAGTCTGGGTTCTCTGACCCCATCCCAGAATCTCCAGGGAAAGGATCTGGGAATATTGTTTTAGTAAGCATCTTAGGTGATACTTATGATCAGACAAGTTTGGGAAACTGCCACCATCCAATTGCCTGCTAGGACTAAAGTATTTCCAAAACTTATAAGTAAATATATGTGTGTTGTGTGTGCATGTGTGTTATCAAACTTTGAAAAAAAATGGTCAAATACTCCATATTGACATCCTAAACATTTCTTAGTGAAAACATCTGTTATTTGGATAGGGTTGTACGGGTTCCCATGTGGTGCTAGTGCTAAAGAACCCACCTGCCAATGCAGGAGACACAGGAGACCTGGATTCCTTCCCTGAATCAGGAAGGATCCCCTGGAGGAGGGTATGGCTACCTACTCCAGTACTCTTCAGCCTGGAGAATCCCATGGACAGAGGAGCCTGGTGGGCTACAGTCCATGGAGTAACAAAGAGTCAGGCACAACTGAAGTGAATTAGCACGTAGCATGTGGGGTTATAGAAGGTTTTCCTATTTATTATCTCAGTTGTTCCTAAAACCAACCCTTTGATGGGTTGGACCACAAAGATCATGTTTGGCCCCAGCTTACACACAGGAAATGGGCTCAACATGTACCTGGCAAACAGCAGACCTGGCTTTGAACCAGATCCTTCCCCAGGTGGGGAGCCCAACACCAACCCCAGAGCCCACCCCTTTCGCTCTTTTCTCCCACACCCTGGTCACCAGGCTGATGGCAGCATTTCTGACAGATCAGGCTCTTTGGATAGCCACACCTTTCCACACTCCGATTCCCCGGCCACCATATCCTTCCTCCTCTTTGCAAACTCACAGGCATTCATGAAGGTGCCTTCCCTGAAGCTTTTCTGGACACTCTTCTCACCCTGCCACCCAAGCAGAGCCAGTTTTTCTTTCAGCTGGCTTTCCGTCAAGTTTATAAATCCATGGTGGGCGTGTTTAATCTAGGTGAGTTCAATGATACGTGTTCAGTAAGGCCTCCTTTCTTCCTCCCCACCCCACTGTTATACCACTTACTTTGAATAGATGGGAAAGTAATCACCTCTAAAACACTCAGTGCTCATTGGCTAAGCTATGGGAAGTGTTAAGGGAATGATTTAAAGGCTTTTCCAAACTTTGACAAAAAAGCAAGCATTCAGGAGGCCAGGAACATGGCCACTAACATCCTCTAGGAACAGAATCGTTTAACAGGTCCAGGGAGCATTGTCTAATGAGAAGCTGGGGAATGGCAGGGGACCCTAGGCACAAAAACACAGATTTGGTAGTTTTCTTGATAGGTAATTTAAGGACCATCCAAGGACATTTTCAACTAGTGGTGATTTTCATGTTACACTCATAGCCCCAGATTAGATGTGACTGTCTGTCATGGCTTTCAAATCATATTATAGTAATTTCTTGATGCAAATAACTCCACTGCTGGACTTCAAGTAAGGGTGGACCCAAGCCATGTTCATCTTTGTCTGCCAATTGATAATTGTTGAATAAACTTTTGGGGAATAGATCTTCTAGCCATCTGCATCTGAGTGCAATCCAATTATTTAATTATAGTTCTAATTCCAGTTCTCCTGTATTTACAGCCACCACTGGTCCAAGCAATCTTCAGCGGTGATCCAGAGGAGATACGGATGCTCATCCACAAAACAGAAGATGTGAATGCTCTGGTAGGAGACGCTCTGGCTTTGCCTCCCCAGACCCTCTTCACCTTTTCTGTGCCATGGACCTTTTTGGTGTCTGGTGAAAGCCCTGGCCCACTTCTCAGAATTCTGTTTTGAAATGCTCTAAATAAAATATATAGGATTCAGATGGAAATCAATTATTTTGAAATATTGTTATTTAATCAAAATTTTCATATAATAATACATGTGTTTATCAGCACATTTAAATGGCAAGATACAGTAGGAGATCTAATAATGGCCATAATTTAAAAATAATGATGAGCCTGATCAATATTTTGTGTTACCTGCCACCACTGTAACGTGGCATGAATGTGCCTATGATTTCTGCCAACACTAAGGTTTGCTGCCTGCATTCATAATGTGAAGAAATGTGAAGTTTCAGTTAGAAGTTAGTGAAAATAGAGATAGAAAGTTTGTTCTAGAGAACCCATGCCTTACAAACAGGAGTTGACAAACTATGGTTTTTCAGCTGTTTTTGTAGAAGCTACTGGCTAGGAATGGTTTTAATTTTTTAAATGGCTGAAAAAAGAATGAAAAAAAAAAGAATATTTTGTGACTTAGGAAAATTGTATGAAATTCAAATTTTGATATCTACAAATTAAATTTGTTTCGAACATGGGAAGGACAGCTTTCCTACTGCAGGAGCAGAGTTGAGTAGCTGTGACAGAGACAGTATGTGGCCTGCCCAAAATATTTACTCTCTGGCCCTTTGGAGGGAAAATTTGCTGCCCTCTGCACTAGAGGGTCCATGAACCTGAAATGAGTGGATGAACTTGGCATCCTGTGTGTACCCTGAAATCGTACGTAATATATGCGTGCACTTGTGAACATTTTGTTTAATGAAAGGGTCAAGGCATTTCATCAAACTCTTAAAAGGGTTCATGATCCCCTAAAGATTAAGAACCACTGAATCTGGAAGCTCTTGACATAAACCTGCAATGAGGAAAAGTGAAGAGTTAGTCAATAATTCACCCTTTTAATAGTTTCCTAGACCTAGATTGAACAAGCAGTTATGTATAGTTCAGTTCAGTTTGGTCGCTCAGTCATGTCTGACTCCCTGCGACCCCATGAATCGCAGCACGCCAGGCCTCCCTGTCCATCACCAACCCCCGGAGTTCACTCAGACTCACATCCATCGAGTCAGTGATGCCATCCAGCCATCTCATCTTCTGTCGTCCCCTTCTCCTCCTCCTGCCCCCAATCCCTCCCAGAATCAGAGTCTTTTCCAATGAGTCAACTGCTACTAATTCAGTTCAGTTCAGTTCAGTTCAGTCGCTCAGTCGTGTCCGACTCTTTGCGACCCCATGAATCGCAGCACGCCAGGCCTCCCTGTCCATCACCATCTCCCGGAGTTCACTCAGACTCACGTCCATCGAGTCCGTGATGCCATCCAGCCATCTCATCCTCGGTCGTCCCCTTCTCCTCCTGCCCCTAATCCCTCCCAGCATCAGAGTCTTTTCCAATGAGCCAACTCTTCGCATGAGGTGGCCAAAGTACTGGAGTTTCAGCTTCAGCATCAGTCCTTCCAAAGAAATCCCAGGGTTGATCTCCTTCAGAATGGACTGGTTGGATCTCCTTGCAGTCCAAGGGACTCTCAAGAGTCTTCTCCAACACCACAGTTCAAAAGCATCGATTCTTCGGCGCTCAGCTTTCTTCACAGTCCAACTCTCACATCCATACATGACCACAGGAAAAACCATAGCCTTGACTAGGCGGACCTTAGTCGGCAAAGTAATGTCTCTGCTTTTGAATATACTATCCAGGTTGGTCATAACTTTTCTTCCAAGGAGTAAGCGTCTTCTAATTTCTTAATGTAATGCAATTACCTACATGCTCCAGTCTGTCAGGGAGAGGAGTTCTCTTTGAAGTCCCAAGTGTTCAGGAGAAACAAGACTCAGACACACCTACGGTGCGAAAAGAGCTTTGCCACCCGGAAATGCATTCTGTCTGAGGTTGCATCTGTCCGCTCCACCACATGTTTTATTCAGAAGGCGAGTCATCACTGCCAGCTATTGTTCTGTGGCAATGCAGGTTGCTGTGGCTTTTTGAAAAAGCTCTTGGCGGTTTCTCCCCAGCTGGCACTGACAACAGCAGAGCGCTGTGCTGTGACATTTTAGCCAGGGAAGCACAGATGAGGTCAGGGCCGGACTACTTGAGAAGGCAACTGGGCATTTGTCTAGGGCCCGTGGGGCCCGATACTTCTGAGAGGAGGTGAGGCAAGCAAGCTGATCATCTGTGTTCTGACACCACCAGAATTCATCCAGCCTATTCTGTGTTGTGGGCCACACCCAGGCCAGCCCGAGGCAAGGTTACTATCTTCCCTGATAATCATCAACAAGCAGGACTTTTGTCAGTCCTGTGTACCAAGAAAGCCTTTAATTTCTCCTTAGGAAAGTGACAAAGAGCTGCTAGCTGGTAAAGATTAGGGGAGGTGGCTCAAACATAAGAGATGTTTAATTCTCTAATGAGCAGATTATTGCGGTGGCTCTTTTCTACAGAGTCCCAGCTATCAGCATGTAGCTTCTAAGGTCATTCAAGGGGTGTGTCAACAGTCCAACAAGAAGGGAAAAAAAGACTGTGGAGGCAAAGCCTGGGAAGATTTTATGGGACAGCTTGGCTGTGGCAAAATCACTGCTACTCACATCCCACTGCCCAGAACTCATCCCATGCCAAAGCTAACTACAGAAGAGGTTGGGAAGTTAGTGTAACTGTGTCCCCAAAGTGTCAGAGAACAGGGACTTTGGTGAACAAGTTGCTGTCTTGGCTACACCAATTTCTGGTTTTAGAGAATTTTAGGTAATTCAAGTGATACCCCTTAGTCGTCTGCGTAGTGTGTCGTTAATTTGACAATTAATTACTGAGTTTGGATCCTGTGTAAGGTGCTGGGGATACAGCAGTTGAAAAGGTATCTCTTTCCCTTGTGAGCTTACAACGTGGCAGAGAAGGCAACAGAGAAATCATACCATATTGTATTTCTGAAATAGGAAATCTGGGACACTATTTAGGGGCCTGTGTTAATAATGAGGGACTAATGAAGTGAGGTATAAACAGAGGCTGCTGTGGAAAGTGCTTTGTAGTTGCTGTTGGATGTGTGGCAGCTGTTGGATGTAACAGCAGAGAAGGGTGGGATAAAGAGGGAGAGGAATGAATGAATGAATGAGTGGTTAAATGAGTGACTAAACAAGCCTAAGAGGAGCCTGAGTTCTTAGGCTGATCGTGTGGCTCTTCTGGGTCCACAGACCCTTTCCTCCACTCATATCTCTTATAGCCTCCCTCATCACATCCCCCTTTCCCTTCCTCAGGTGAGTATAAAGATCATTTGCTCCTCTACTCTGTTATCAGGTATGTTGCAGACACTGAGCTGTCCTCTTCAATGGTGTTCCTTGGTCGGCATTCCTTTGGGATCAGTCACAGTGACTGCTGGAGGTGGATTAGACAGTTTAGGGGAAGTGATCATTAACAAAGGGCATAGGGAGATGGAAGATAAATCTGGATTAGAAATCTAAGCCCAAAGATTCATTTTAGGATGTAAGAGCTGCTGCTTCCAGACATTTCAGTGTCAAGGCGGGGAAGTAAATCAGGGAAGCACCTCTTGCTAGCGAGAAGACAGTTTTTGTCTTCCCTTCTCATCCTTTTCTTTTCTCTGTTTATCCCTATTTAGTCACTTAATTTTTCTTTTCTGCTCTAGGCTCTGACTTTTTTGCTTTCTTTTTCCTTCTTCATCTTTCTGTACCTTTTGATGGGTTGCCTGTTCTTTGGTATAAATACGCTTTGATTAACTGATCCTGATAGAAGAAGAGTCTCATTCAGCTTTGCCTCTCTGTGTTTTTCCAGACTTTATTTCCCAGTAGCTATATGCATCAACCAAGTGGAATTACTCAACCTACTGGTATTTATTCTTTTCTCACTTCTCCACTGTTTTGATCCCACCTGTCCTTTCAGGCCTACTATTGATCCTTTCTCTGTTAAGTTGGCCTAATTTTCAACTTCCTTTCTGCTGCCTTCTCTTCTACCTCCCAAATCCCTTGGCTCTTTGTACCTCACTGATCACTTTACTTGAGTTATTTATGTCTGTGTTTTACTTCTGAGAAACTGTGTGTTTGATGACATGACTGCTTATGTCACTCATTCTCATTTGCTCAGTGGACCAGTCCAGTCGTTGCGTGAATGACTAAACCTGCTTTATTACTTATGTTGAGCCAATTTGTGGTAGCCTATTTTAATTTTTAAAAATTTATTATTTTCTACTTTTGGCTGTGCTGGGTCTTCATTGCTGCAGGGGCTACTCACTGGTTCCGGTGTGCAGGCTTCTCGTTGCAGTAGCTTCTCTTGTTGCATAGCATGGGCACAGGCCCAACAGTTGTGGCTCACAGGCTTAGTTGTTTCGTGGCGTGTGGTATCTTCTTGAATCGTGGGTCGAACCCATGTCTCTTGCATGGGAAGGCTAATTCTTTGCCACTGAGCCACCAGGGAAGCCTGCCTATTTTTCATCCAGGACAGTGGTGGCCAGATAGTTCTGGGCAAGTAGCCAGATAGTTCTGGCTTAGTTAGTTGCCCTCCGTTCTCAGTTTTAAGATTAAAAATTCTCTTCCTAAGATTGAAAATTCATAGATGGATTTGAGGAGCCACAGAACAATCAGGAAGGGTCATCTGAATCTCTTTGTGGTTTCCCTGGTTGCTGGCATGCCAGAGCCTGGAAATGTGGGAAGATAGTTATATGTTCCGAGAGATCCATTAAAGTTGACCCATATGTGGCTGATAATAGAAAGATTTACAAGCTTCTATCCAACTAGTTAAATTGAGGTAGAGCATCTGAAGTCTAAATGAATGTAGAGATTCTGAAAACCAAAATTTGAACTCAATAAAGACATTTTTGGGATTATGCTATGACAACATGCCATCAGCAGACCATTTACTGCATACCACACTGAAATAACGACAGAGACAAACTGGGGCTTGTCAATGGCAAATGGTAAAGACAGGGAAGGAACCATGCCCAGTGAGGAGTGGTGATGTTTTAGACTTGGGAAAGATGAGAGAAATATCTGAAATAGTTCAAGCACTGTCAAATTAAACTGGAGCTCTTCTTATATGTCACATCATTGTAAGCTGCAAAAAATAAGATTTCAGGCCAAAATAAAAGAAAGAACTTCATAGAGCTGTCTAAAGGCGTAATGAGTTGACTTAATAACAAATAATAAACTCTTTGAAAGACCATTAGACTAGAGGTTCTAAAGGTGACCAGTAATAGTAACATACATGGCCCCACTTTCCTGTTTTGTGTCCTTGGCCAGTATTGCTAATGGTTCATGACCTTTTCCCCCCCTCTCATTCTTAAAGACTCGCATTTCTTATCGGGACAGCACTGTTAAATTTAAATTGGCCTGTAAATTAAAATCTTCTTTCCATGCCTGGACTAGGTGATGTTTACAGCCTCTTAAAACTGTGAAAGACTACAATTCTAAGATTTGTAAGTCCCACATGATAGCAACCCCTGGAGTTTATTTCTTTTTAAAACTAGCAGGAACAGATATGAATATACACACATACAAAATCTTTGTCATACTAAATAAAATTTGCAATATTTCCTTAGTATCGACTAATTGCCAGTGCATATTCAATTTTATTTTGTTATATGAGTTTTTAAAATGCCCTTTTACGGTTGGGTTGTCCCCTGGTTGATTATTTTAATGCATCTATGAACTGTGATGTTGGAGAAGACTCTTGAGAGTCCCTTGGACTGCAAGGAGATCCAACGAGTCCATTCTGAAGGAGATGAGCCCTAGGATTTCTTTGGAAGGAATGATGCTGAGGCTGAAACTCCAGTACTTTGGCCAGCTCACGCAAAGATTTGACTCACTGGAAAAGATTCTGATGCTGGGAGGGATTGGGGGCAGGAGGAGAAGGGGACGACAGGGGATGAGATGGCTGGATGGCATTACGGACTCAATGGACGTGAGTCTGAGTGAACTTCGGGAGTTGGTGATGGACAGGGAGGCCTGGCGTGCTGCGATTCCTGGGGTCGCAAAGAGTCAGACACGACTGAGCGACTGAACTAACCAACCAACCAACCATTTTATACAAAAAATAAATGATTTTGCCAAGCAATTAATGTTTATCATTTGCCATAGTAGGATCTGGCCTAGGTGTTGGGTTGGCCAAAAAGTTCATTTAGGTTTTTCTGTAAGATCTTACAAAACCCTGAACAAACGTTTTGGCCAATCCAGTATATTGGTGCATTTTGCTTACTGTCTTCACTTCTAGGGTGGGGAGGGATGATGAGTGCATCAGTTAGAATAAATCTTAAGATGAAAGCTAACATTATGTTGGCAAAGTACTTATAGTGAAAAAAGGGGAGGAAGCATTAAAGCTGTGAATCTTGACTATGGGCATTAATTCAGGGGATGGTGACCTGCCAGTCTCAAGATCCAAGTGATAAAAAGAAACTGTATCAATATTATATGATGGGAGGATTTTTTTCAATAAACGAGACAGATTGTCAATAGTAAATTTATAATTTGTTCTCATGTGTGTGTTACCATACCTACAAAAAAATACCATACATAGTTACAAAAACATTTTTTCTTATGATTAGAACTTTCAAGATAGACTTTCTTAGCAACTTTCAAATTTGCAATATAGTATTTTTAACTAAGGTTACTATGCTGTACATAACATCCCCATGACCTATTTACTTTATAACTGGACATTTGCACTGTTTCTTTTAAAAATAGAATAGTATTTTGAATCCATCCAGAAGGATGCAATCTGACTCTACCTAAAGAATTTTGAGTGATAAATTTAACAGCCTTTTTAAACTTTTCTCAGCTTCTATCGTGTCATGAGAACAAGACAAATACAAACTATATAGCACAGGCTTTTAAGCTTCTAGACTTTTGTGTATTTTCCTTCACCTACGGATATCTTGATTTTTTTCTCTTTTTTAAATAAGGAATTTTATATGGAGATTAAGACGTGAGTTGTTTTGTTAGCTTTAGAGACCCTCTAAATTAGACCTAAATCAGGAACTGCGGGGAGTAAGGAGGCTACAGGCAAGGGTCAGGGAACAGCCCCCAGAGCACAGTCCCATAAATACAGAGGCATGCTGTCACTGGGGGTGATGACCCGCTCAGCTCTCGCTGAATGTTTCTGCACAAGAATACAGGCTCGGTGTGGCCCAGACTTAAGTTTTTAAGAGAAAATACAGGAAATCTCTAAATTGTTCAATGCGTATTCCAAAAAAATGATCCAACATCCTTCAGGCCAAAGAAAACACATCTGTGGGCCAAATCCAGCTTGCAGGCCACCGTTTTGCTAACCGTGGATCAGCAAATATTTGGAAGTTAAGGTTTCCCTGGCCACCTGATCTGGAAATCCAAAGCATAGTCCTGAAGCAGACGACCCAGGGTTCTGGGGAGAGCAGTGACCCGTGTTCTGCAAGTGTGAACAGCACTTTTGGCTCCCTCACCGGTGGGTGGACTGCAGGCCCCTTCACAGCTCTGGGACGGGTGTTTTTGTCCTGAGGGTAGGTGCTCACCTCTCAGCATATGCCTGGCAGCACTGTCACATTCCCTGCTCCTTGTTGGACCACTGCCCAGGATGTGGGGCTGTGGTTTGGAAGCCATGACCTATGTCCTGTAGAGAATGATTCATGAACTCCAGAGGGCTCTGAGCAGGCTGCAGTGATGTGCCTTCCCAGCCCTTTACGATGTGTGAAGGCAGGTCTGGTTAGCATCATTCTTAATTGACCTCTGGCGGATGCTCAGTGCGTCCTTCTCCTCCTGCCCTCATTCGTTCCCAGCGTCTGGGTCTTTTGTAATGATTCAGCTCTTCACATCAGGTGGCCAAAGGATTGGAGCTTCAACTTCAGCATCAGTCCTTCCAATGATTATTCAGGGTTGATTTCCTTTAGGATTGACTGATTTGATCTCCTTGCAGTCCAAGAGACTCTCAAGAGTCTTCTCCAGAACCACAATTCAAAAGCATCAGTTCTTCAGCACTCAGCCTTGTTTATGGTCCAACTCTAACATCTGTACATGACTACTGGAAAAACCGTAGCTTTGACTATATGAACTCTGTCAGCAAAGTAATGTCTCTGCTTTTTAATATGCTGTCTAGGTTTGTCATAGCTTTCCTTCCAAGGAGCAAGCATCTTTTATGGCTGCAGTCACTGTCCAAGGTGATTTTGGAGCCCAAGAAAATAAAATCTCCCACTGTTTCCACTTTTACTCCATCTATTTTCCATGAAGTGATTGAATTGGATGCCATGATCGTAGTTTTCTTGAGTTTTAAGAAAGACATGAGATGTCTTCTTAAGTTTTATGTCTTTTTAAGACTTTTCATGTCTTCTTGAGTTTTAAGCCAGCTTTTTCACTCTCCTCTTTCACTTTCATCAAGAGGCTCTGTAGTTCTTCTTCACTTTCTGCCATAAAGGTGGTGTCATCTGCATATCTGAGGTTATTCATTTTCTCCCAGCAGTCTTGATTCCAGCTTGTGCTTCTTCCAGCCCAGCATTTCACATGATGTACTCTGCATATAAGTTAAATAAGCAGGGTGACAATATACAGCCTTGATGTACTCCTTTCCCGATTTGGAACCAGTCCATTGCTCCATGTTTGGTTCTAACTGTTGCTTCTTGACCTGCATACAGGTTTCTCATGAGGCAGGTAAGAGAGGTAGATGTTTTTCTGGAATTCCCTTGCTTTCTATATGATCCAACAAATGTTAGCAATTTGATCTTTGGTTCCTCTGCCTTTTCTAAAACCAGCTTGTACATCTGGAAGTTCTCAGTTCATGTACTGTTGAAGCCTGGCTTGGAGGATTTTGGGCATATCCTTACTAGCATGTGAAATGAACACAGTTGTACAGTAGTTTGTACATTCTTTGGCACTGTCTTGCTTTGGGATTGGAATGAGAACTGACGTTTTCCAGCCCTGTGGCCACTGCTGAGTTTTCCTGGCATACTGAGTGCAGTACTTTAATAGCATCATCTTTTAGGATGTGAACTAGATCAGCTGGAATTCCATTGCCTCCACTAGCTTTGTTTGTAGTGATGCTTCCTAAGGGCCACTTGACTTTGCACTCCAAGATGTCTGGCTCTAGATGAGTGATCACACCATCATGGTTATCTGGGTCATTAAGATGTTTTTTGTGTAGTACTTCTAGATGGCAGTACCATAAAATTTCATGTCTTTTTAGTTGTATTTATGAACATTTCATATCATAAGATACAGAAAAATAATTTTTGTAGTTTCAATTAGAATAAAAAGTGAAAGTTTCAAGGTACTTTTGGGCTTCATTTTCTAATTTATTTTATAATGAGAATATAGTTATAATCATAAAAAATTTAAAGCTTTATTGAAAAAAGATGACTCATTTAAAATGCATTGAGCAGAGGGAACCATATATTCAGATTATTCTTAAAAGATATACTCAAATTAAAAGAGTATAACAAATATTTTAGATGAATTCACTGTGCCAGCTCTTATTTTTACCAAGGATATATTCCTTTTGGTTTCAAATGTTAACTAACTATATAATTATGATAGCCAGAGGTCTTTCCAATTGTAGTTTTATAGTCATAATATTATGTAACTGATTTTAAAAGAAGAAATGCAAAGAGCTTAAATGTATATTATATAATTAGAATGGAAGCCTGGGAGATGGATGGGATTTTTCCCCAGGAGGTTGCATAGGTGGTTGTAATCAAGTCAGCTGCCAACTTCCTGCTTGAACGGTTGTTCATGGCAGTCAGTCTAGGGCAGTTGTGGATTTGTTGCTGTGTACTTTCTGAAGTCATCCTGAGTGTAGTACAGTATACCTTCTCCTTTAGCCCACTTCCTAAACTCCTTGCTGGCTTTCCTACCTCCCATATGCACCTAATCAGAATTTTTGATATAACACCTTCACAACAAACTGTTTTGTATGCTCCTGGTTGATATACTTTATTTATTGGTGAAGTGAAGTGAAAATCACTCAGTCATGTCTGACTCTTTGTGATCCCATGGACCGTATCCTGCCAGGCTCCTCTGTTCATGAAATTATCCAGGCAAGAATACTGGAGTAGATAGCCGTTCTCTTCTCCAGGGGATCTTCTCAACCCAGAGATCAAACCCAGGTCACTTGCATTGCAGGCGGATTCTTTACCATCTGAGCCAGCAGAGAAGCCCCTTATTTATTGGTACATAATCCATATCAAGGGGCTTCTCCAGTGGCTCAGTGGGAAAGAATCTGCCTGCAATGCAGGAGACACCAGTTTGATCCCTGGTTTGGGAAGATCCCCCTGGAGAAGGCAATGGCAACCCACTCCACTATTCTTGCTTGGGAAATCCCATGGACAGAGGAGCCTGGTGGGGCTACAGTCCATGGGATTGCAAAGAGTTGGACATGACTGAGCAACTAATCATAACAATGATGAATTCCTATCAGCCACACTAAAATGCGACTGTGGTTAGGGAAAAGAGTACTGGGTTCAGGTCCGAGGCAGAAGTCTTGGGTTCCGTGTGTTGTTAATCCACTCTGGGCTCAGTTCCCTGTCTAGTAAGTGAGTTTAATAACAAACTTCTTATCAGATTTTGATTGGAGAGATGAAATGACATACACACACACACACACACACACACACACACACACACACGTTAAGATTAGATTTGGCCGCATTAGAGAGAAAACCGATAAAAGGAAAATGGTAACTTGGTAAATAAAAGCTGATTTTACTAAAATGAAGTGATTTGGAATAAAATAGAAGTTTATTTCCAATGTCCAAGTTCAGAGATAGGCTACCCAAGACTAGCGTAGTGCAGGCATAGCTCAGAGATATTGCGGGTTTGGTTTCCTACCACTACAATAATGAGAGTATCACAGTAAAGCAAGTCACATGAAATTTTTGATTCCTAGTGCATGTAAAACTTATGTTTACGTTGTGCTGTGGTCTGTAAAGTGTGCAATAGCATTATGTCTAAAAAGCAATGTACATACCTTGACAATGTATTATGTTAGTTGCTCAGTCATGTCCAACTCTTTGTAACGCCGTGGACTGTAGCCCACCAGGCTCCTCTGTCCATGGAATTCTCCAGGAAAGAATACTGGAGTGGGTAGCCATTCTCTTCTCCAGGGGCTATTCCAGACCCAGGGATTGAACCCTGGTCTCCTGTATTGCAGGTCTCCGGTATTACTGTCTGAGCCACCAGTAATACCTTACTGTCTGAGCCACCCAACATACCTTAATACTTTATTGCTAAAAAACAGATAACCATCTTCTGAGCCTTCAGTGAGTCATAATCTTTTTGCAATAGTAACATCAAAGGTCACTGATCACAGATCACCATTACAAGTAGAAAAATAATCGCAAACTTCAGAATATTGTGAGAATTGCCAAAATGTGACACAGAGACATGAAGTGGGCAAATGCAGTTGGAAAAAATGTACCGGTAGACTTGCTCAACTCAAAGTTTCCACAAACCTTCAATTTGTAAAAAAGCAAGAAAAAAAAAGTCAAACCTCAGTATCTGCAAAATTGCAGTAAAGCAAAGGGCAATAAAATGAGGTATGCCTGTGCTCAGTGATGGTAAGATCCAGCCTTTGTCTCTTTTTGTGCTGCCATCCTTGGTAGGTGGCTTCTATCTCATTGTCCAGAATGTCTGCTTGAGATCCAGCCATCACATCCAAATTCAGATAGCAGAAAGGTGGAAGAAGGGAATTCCATCCCCCAACCCCAAGGACACTTCCGCTAAGGACAGGACTGCTTATGTATTGTCTAGAACCTCATTAGATGGTTGGCTAAAAATAATTGTTTATTATGAGAGAGAGATGTCAGGGCTAACCATGACCTTTGAAAGAATTTTGTGAGCTGGGAAATGCTCTGAGTACAAAAAAGTACATCATTTATAAAATATTACTACTGTAAGGCAACCTCATATACATTCATCCATTCACCAAATACTGATTAAATACTTGCTAGAGGTATAGCATTAGAGCTGACATCTCATATACTTCCTCACATTTTCTTATTCAATTTACATTTTCTCCAAAAAAAGAGTTTGAGGTATCCACGCAGCTGTGATTCCACCCTTGCTCCCTGATTTTCTGTGCATGTGGGAACATGACATCACTAAGATGCCTTCACTTTCTTTGGGAGAGGGCAGGGAGCAAGGTGACATTGGAGCGTGTTGTAAATGGTAGATCTCTGTGCTCACAGATACAAACACTGTGTGTTTTCCTCGCCAGATCTCAGAGGTCCTGTCTTTCGTCCTCAGTGCTTCATGCTGATTTCTATCTTGTGCCCCCATCTACTTTGTATAGATGCTTTTCCCTCTTTTTAAAACATATATGCTATATTGTCTCTTTATCATCTGCCCTCTTCTTTTCAAATAAGGGTGTTTGAGCAGGCATATGTTTTATTTGGGAGGTAAAGATAGATGGGTGGATGGATAGCTAGATCAGTTAGTGGATGGGCAGGTGGATGGAATAGCAGGCAAGCATGCATAACCTAATGGCCAGGGGAACGCCCAGTGCTGGGGTTATTGCTGTTTCTTAGGGGGCCCCAAAGTATGCAGGATCCCTAAGGAAATAGGATCTGCAGTCACAGGCTCAAGATATTCCATTTGGAAGGTATCTGGAGATGTCTGACATCCTTCCCCTAATCTTCAAAGAAGTGATGGTAGTGGGCTTTCTTCTTTTTTTTTCAATCTTCTTGTTTGTTTTATTATGAAAACTTTTGAACATTCAGAAAATAACCATGAGCCCACTACTGTAATGGAAGAAATATTAACATTTTACCCGATTTACTTAGAGAAACAAAATGAAACTTTACAGCTGAAGAGCTTTCCCCGTATAAACACATGCTCCTTGTGTCATTTTTGTCTTTGCATTAGCACCACCTTTCCTGAGAAGACACCATCCCCAAACTTCCTCTGTAAAACGGTCTCCCTCCATCGCCTCTAGCCTCTCTTGCTAGCACTTTCACTGCCTCATGTATTCAGTGCATTTATTTGTCTTCTGTCTGTTTCCCTCCACTTGCATGTCTGCTCCGTTAGAGCTGGGACATGGCTTTGTTCCCACTGAATCACCCTCATCTGGCATCAACTAGGACAGGATGAACAGAGCTGAAGTTTCTTTAGGCTTCTTGACCCACCTATCACCTCCCCACCTTTCTCTCTCCCTAGGGACTGGTGTCCTGAAGTGTGTTGGTCTTTATATACTCTGATTTTATTTATACCTTTAAGTTTATATGTGTGGGTTACATAGATGCCAAAACAATAGATGGTGTTGTGTATCGTTAAATACCTCAACTAAGCAAGCTGTTTATAGCCTCTGTAACTTGCTTTTTCTTGTTCAACATTATGTGCTCAAGATTTATCTATGTGGCTATATTCTGCAAAAATTTATTTCATATATTTCATATTTCTACAATATTCCTTCTAGGATTTCATCACAGTGGGTCCATTCTTGGCCAAGAGCCTCGTAATAATGCCTATTTTATTAAAGAGGAGAAGTCCCTTTTGTCAGGGACTCTGAATCTGATCTGTGGTAACAACTGCATCAGTCGTAGTAATGGGTAAAAACTAAGATGGTAAATTTTGTTATGTGTGTTTTACCACACTTTAAAAAATTAAAAACATCAAATTGTACATTTGAAAAAAGGGGGACCAGTAAGATGTACGTTTGTAAAAGTAAAATTATTGTTAGTGGTATTTTTAGAATCTTAATTTTACTTACTATTGAATACATTTAATTATAAAAGTATCTTTTTCAAGAAATTGTGATTTTTGTCCTTATATGTTCTAGAATACAAATATTTGAATAATCATTCAGCCTTAAAAAAGAAGGCAATCCTGTCATTTGCAACAACATGGATGAACCTGGAGGACATTAAGTGCAATAAACTAGAAAGACAAATACTACATGGAATCACTTACATGTAGAGTCTGTTTTAAAAAGTAAATATGGGAGGTGATAGATGTTTTAACTTGATGAAGGAATCTTTTCATAATGTATATGGATATCAGTCATCACATTGTATACTTCAAGTATCTAAGTTTTTGTTCATTATATCTCAATAAAGCAAATAGAATTCCCTCAGAGATAAGTCATGTATTTCAATATATACTTCCCCCCTATTAGAGAAGCTCTAATGGTTTTTCTCTTAAGGAGAGAAAACTTGAGAACAAATATGTTGAGTTTCCCTAAAGTGTAATATTCAGAATTCTTGGCTTTTGACAATATTCTATAATAAATGTCAGGGAAGTCTGTTTTTGCAACATATGACAACTTGACTTTGTGCATCAGTTCAGATTAACTTCAATGCGTGGGATTTCTTTAGGACACATTCACATATCCTCTTCCAAGTCTCCTATTAAAAGCAGACTTGTTAGAGGACAAAGCTTTATTTATAAAGCATTTTGCAGGTATAATTGTAACAGTTAAGGAATATTTATCGCCCATAATTTTGAATAATGATTCAGTTTGTGCTTGTGGTCAGTCACTAAGTCATATCTGACTCTGTGGCCCCATAGACTGTAGCTCACCAGGATCCTCTGTCTGTGGGATTTTCCAGGCAAAAATACTGGAGTGGGTTGCCATTTCCTCCTCCAGGGAATCTTCCTGACCCATGGATTGAACCCACATCTCCTGCATTTCCTGCATTGGCAAAGGGATTCTTTACCACGAGTGCCACCAATGGAATCAATGGAATCAATGACTCAGTAGTATTTGGCTAAACGTGAAGATATTCTAGAAAGATCACGTGTTTGACCCTCTTTTTCATTTTGTTTATAAAAATCCATCCAGGCTACCCACTGAGTATCTTGTATTTGGAGAAATAGTCAGATTTAATGTTTGTCAATTTATCAATTTCAAAATAGGTCCTATTACTGCATTTCCTAGATTCAATTGGTATGTTTCCTTGAACCCCACTAAACTTGAATATTTTAAAACACTATTTAGGACTTCCCCAGTGGCACAGTGGAAAATAATCTGTCTGTGCAGGGGACACAGATTTTTGATCCCTGGTCCGAGAAGGTTCCACATGCTTCAGGGCACCCAAGCCTGTGCACCACAATTATGGAGTATGTGATCTAGAGCGCAGAACAGCTACTGCTGAGCCCTTGTGCCGCGGCTGCTGAGCCCCACGCACCTGGAGCCCGTGCTCCACAACAAGAGAAGCAGCCTTATTAGAAGCCCGCACACCGCAACAAAGGGTAGTCCCCACTCGCCACAAGTAGAAAAAGTCCTCGCAGAGCAATGAAGACTCAGTGCAGCCAGAAATAAATAAAGGATAAAAACCATTCACAATGCATTTTGGGGCCTTCCCTGGTGGCTCAGTGGTAAAGAACCTGCCTGCCAATGCAGGAGACACGGGTTCGATTCCTGATCTGAGAAGATCCCACCTGCCACAGAGCAGCTAAGCCTGTGTGCCACATCTGTTGAGCCCACATGCTGCAACTGCTGAGGCCTGAGCAGCCTAGAGCCTGTGCTTCGAAACAAGAGGAGCCTCTGCAATGAGAAGCCTGTGCACCACAGCTAGAGAGTAGCCCCCGGTCACCACAACTAGAGAAAAGCCCACACAGAAACGAAGACCCAGCACAGCCAAAAATGAAGAAACTTAAAACACTTAAAAAAAAAAAAAAGGCAGTTAATTAACCACCTAACCATGGCTATTTCACTTCAGTTCAATTAGCAGATGTCTGTTGAGCATCTCCCATGTCCCCAGTACTGTGCAGGGGCTGGAACTGTAAAGTGACTAGAACAGAGTTCTGGTCCTCCTGGTGGATCACATAATCAGGTGGCCGAGACGGATATTTATCCAGGTTATCAAAGGAAATCATTCTGTTACTGCACAGACCCTGCGTGGCCTTAACTCTTACGTTAGGATCTATGGCATTAAATTCTGCAGTTTCAAGACCATTGAATGTGGCAGATGTGTTCATTGTAAACTTTTTGGTCTCCACCCTTTCTCCCATCACATTTTGATCACTCTCATCTTTGTAAAAAACGATCGGAAGTCTCCAAACAGAACTGCCTTTGTACTCCTGAGGGTTGGGGGGTCTTCTGTGCTCCAGATGTCTGATTATAGTACAAACAGACCTATTTGGTTTTAGTGAAGCAAATGTTTTCTGTGTGCAACTGAGCTTATAAAATTTCATTAAGAAGCTAATCATTAGCCCTGATTAAGTAAATACTGGATGTTTGGCATGAATCTTTTAACTTCCTATTTCCAAGCTGGCTCAGCCTTTTCAAGGTTACTGATTGTCGGCTCGGGCCAATAATTTTTCAATCACTTGTGCAGTTTTCCACTCGATCATCAGAGAATCTCTCTTTCCCCCATTCAGCTAGGGAAGAAAACTAAGGCTCTCCTGTAGCCCCAGACAGGAAGCTGGTTCTCTGATGCTCATTAGAGGATTTTTCTCTTGCAATTTAAATAGTGAATCTCCCTGCTGTCTACTTCAGGCCGGGACAAGAGACTAAACTCGGCTTCTCTAATTCAACTTGAAATTGCCACCATTTCTATTCCTCTATATTTGACTTTATAAACATTTTAGGCTTTAACAAAGATCAGAGTTCTTTTTACTGATATTTAAGAACATGTAGAAGATGTGCTTAATATTACACTTTTATTTTCAAATCTAGGAAAGAGCATAAGAAATGAAGATACACAAAGCTTTTTAAGCCAGAGACTCAGACATTATTAATATCACTGTGGGCACGAAGAATTGGAATGGTGTTAAGATTTTCTCTGGGGAAGAATACATTATGATAACATTTTCCAAAATGTGTTTTTCAGAGACCACAATAAATTTGGCTAGTGTTTAGAAGGGAAAATAAAGAGATTTTGTGGCTAAATAAAATTGGGAAGTACTTCTACTGCAAATGCCTTGTTTTCGTGATTCACAATGAATATTGCTATATTACAGTTTCTGGAAATTCCTGCTATAAGGAAACTGGTTTAACTTTCATCGACACAGTGTTTTTCAAATTCATTTGGCTTCAAATGCCTACTTTTTTTTTTTTTAAGCTGTCACCTGGAACCAATCCTCAGAACCAATGTGATATACTTTGAGGTATACTATTATGGAATGAGAGTCTCTGGAATCATCTGTGGCAGTGGGTTTTGAACCTGAGCATTAGCATCCTGAAGGACTTGTTAAAATACAGGTTGCTGCATCTCACTCCCATAGTTTCTGATTTGGTAGATCCAGGGTGGGGCTTTTTCTAGTAAGTTCCCCGGCAATGCTGCTGCTTCTGCTTAGGGACTACGTGTTGAGAACCACTAGTCCGTGCTCAACCTGGAAGGAAAACAAAAGCTGCAGTGAATAGGGGTGGTACAACCTGTGTGCTGCTATGTAATATACAAGTTAATGTATTCTTACAAGATACACTGATCAAACCTGCTGTGTGTCAGGCACTATGCTAGGCCCTGGGGATACATTGGGGGTGGACACAGGCCTGATCCTTGCATTCAGGAGTTTACAGTATAATGGAGAGACAGGCAGTAAATGGGTAAAGGAAATGAGTTGTAGGTCCATAGGAATTGAGGAGACTGCTGTGAAGGAAGCCAGCAGTGTGTGTTGATACTGAATTAAAGGTGGTTGCAAAAGATCTCTGAGGCGGCAGGGATGTTTCAGCTGAGACTGGCCATGAGAAGATGAGGATGATGTTTCAGTCTGGATGAAGCCATGAGCAAGGGCCATGATGGGTTGGGGAGAGAGCAGCAAGTTCTGGGATAGGAAAGAAAGCTGTGTGGCTGAAGGACAGGAGTGAGAGAGTAGAAGAAAAAGGGGTTGGAGAGGAGATGGAGCGCCAGGTCCCTGGAGCTGAATGAGGGAGTCTGGATTTAATTCTAAATGCAAAGGGTTCTGATGACTAGTGTAAACGGTCACTCTGGGTGTTGTGTGGAGGAAGGATTGTGAGGGGAAGAGTAGAAGCTACGAGACCAATCGGGAGACCGAAACTGGAGTTAGGGTAGAAATGAAGTGCCTGGGGTAGGGTGGTAGCTGTGGACAGGCTGCCACACGCTTGTGGGCTCTAGGGGGTGCCACTCACACGGATGACTTGTGATTGCTAGTGGTGAAGCCTTGTGGGTTGCTTCCCAGTGTATCTCAGAGGAAGATCATACAGGATTTGATGATGGATTAAATGTGAAGGACAAGGAGCAGAAAGGTGCCAGGAATGACTCCTGGGCTCCTGCCTTGAGCAATGGAGGAGGGGCAGAAGCTACAGGAGGAGGAGCCATTTCTAAGAGAAAGGAGGGAACTGAACAGTTATTCTCCGGGCAACAGTGAAGTGACCACAGCCACCATTATTCTACAAATATAGTAATTGGTTATTTCTGTTCAGTTCAGTTCAGTCACTCAGTCGTGTCCGACTCTTTGCGACCCCATGAATTGCAGCACGCCAGGCNGGAGCCATTTCTAAGAGAAAGGAGGGAACTGAACAGTTATTCTCCGGGCAACAGTGAAGTGACCACAGCCACCATTATTCTACAAATATAGTAATTGGTTATTTCTGTTCAGTTCAGTTCAGTCACTCAGTCGTGTCCGACTCTTTGCGACCCCATGAATTGCAGCACGCCAGGCCTCCCTGTCCATCACCAACTCCCAGAGTTCACCCCAACTCATGTCCGTTGAGTCAGTGATGCCTCCTTTGCTAGCACACAAAAGACATGACATTGGAATTTAATAAATACTCTCATTAGAGTTGTTCTGCATGGGGTGCATCAGTGGTTGCCTGGTAGCCCTGAATTAGATAACACATAAGGCCGCTTAACACGAAGCGTAATGTTGTTTTTCTCTAACAATTCAGAGAACACTTCAGAACCTCGCAGAGACTGTTACTATTGCTGTAAAACAAACCACCCCACAGCTGAGTGGCATAAAACAGCCACTGTATTATGCTCATGGATTTTGTGGGTTAGGAATTCAGACAGGGTGTAGCGGGATAGCGTCTCTCTGTTCCATGGCATCTGGACTCAGCTGGAAAGACTTGTCAGCTGGGGGCTGAAATCATCTGGAGATGTCCTCACTCACGTGCCTGGCAGCTGATGCTATTTGTCAGTGTGAGCACCTCCACGTGGGCTCTCCACGTGGCCTGGGCATCCTCACTTCTCGGCCCCTACATGAAAATTGAACTTCTGACATGGCAGCTCAGGGCTTCAAAGGCGAGTCATTGCAAAGATCTTAAATGTTTGAATTATACTAAACAGGTAGCTGAATTTGTGTTCTGCTCAATAGAATACTAGATAAGGAAGTGGCTGCTGTGCCTGTATGCTGCCTCGGGGATAACTTGGGAAGAAGAGCCTGGTGAAGGTGAAGAACAGGCTGCTTTGCATTAAAACAGATGACAAGGATATTCTCACTTTGGCTATGAGCCAGTGTTGTGATAAACAAGTATTTTTCCAGCCTCTTCTACTTGCTCAGCCCTTAGAGGTGAAGCAATTAAGCATAGTTCATGCTTATCAGATAAGAGGAGGATGTTTATAAACTAAGACATATAAGAACTAGTTTGAATTATTTAAAAACATTACCTGGATACAGATTTGCCAAAACTTCTATTCATAGATCCATTCCGGTGAGTTTCATTCATGAAGTAGCATTGTACAATGTTCCCTTAGAAATTATTCTTGATGGGGAATAGTCCAAAAAGTCTTGGGTAGTCCTTAATGACTGGAAGACACTGGTCTGAGTTGGATGGTCTAGTCCTAAGGTGAGGTCTTTGATCTAAGACAATAGATTCCCAAAAAGAGACTAAAGGAATCCCAGGAAGTGTGCAAGGTGATCCATTGAGGACAATGGAATACCCACTGCTATTTCTTAAAAAAATTTAATGTACATTTTGTGTGCATCTTATAGACTATTAAGTATGATAAATAGTAATGCATCTATGAAATTTATGATTAGATAATTAAAAATATAATTTTGCTTGTGTTAAAAATGTTTTTTGCTGATGGAATACTGCTTAAAGGCATGTCTTATCACATTTATTCCTCATTGCTAATGCTTTTCAAACTTTATTATGCAGTTCACCCAGAGAAACAATTTTTCTCAGCTCAGTGGGAGTAATTAGAATTTGGGGAATTTACTCACACTATCTAAGTTTACAAGAGAATGATTTATAAACTAAAATGCCAAATTTATTAATTTCCAATAGCTGGGAAACTAGATCTGTCACTTATATATGTTATGCTTTTATTCTTGGACAAGATGATTTATTCAGGATATATATTTCACATCCCTAGACAAGATATGTGTCTTTTGGACACAGAACTTAATTTTCTGAGCTTCTCTAGTGTTCAGGGCCCTTTTTACATATGGCCTCCTAGTTACCACTCTCTATTCCTAGCTCACCTGGCTCACAGATGAGCACACAGGAAATGAGATGCAGGATGTGACCCACTCACTGTGGATGGTATTCATTCCACCTTTCTGTCACCCTGGTAATTACAGGTGCCTATGGCAGCAATTAATTTTGGTCACCAAAAATGAAAGCCTTGTCTGGTCAGCTCCTCTGTCAGGTGACACTTCCCACCAAATTGACACCCTGTGCATCTTCAGTGACTCTATCTACTAGAGAGGATGCTTATATGGCTCTTGGACATCTTGCAAAGTGCAAGCAAATTTCAGGGACCAAGGAGAGATGAACTGCTAGTTTTGAGACATGTTGCTGGGAAAGCAATTCAGAGAGGGTCTGGAGGAGGTTGAGGGCTAGGCCTTCAAAATGAAGACATCTCAGGCATTGAGAAAACGAGGAGGAGGAAGGCAGTTCTGGCTGAGGCACGCCTGACTGAGCAGAGGTCTAGTGCTGCAGGGCTTAGAGGGTCACTTGATCAGGGAGTGGGGGTGAGAGGTATGGGTGTTAGGGGAGGACTGCAGAGAGGGGAGCAGTAGGAGGTGAGAGAATCCTGTGGCAGGGAAAGTGGTCTCCTGGTAAGCATGGGCTTGCTCACTGTGTATGCCTAGTGTGGCAGCAAAGCCTGGGAGACCTGCCTGGGGGAAGGGCTCTCTTTGGAGAGCTGCTCTTCAGCTGGAGGAAGGACACAACCATCCTGACCCCACATCATGGCTCCGGAGAACCAAGGGAAAGGGCTTCCTGTGTCAGGACCGCCTGGAAACTCCAGGAACACAACAGCTGCACTGCCTTCCCTCTTCACCACACCCCTGACCTTGTGCTGCCAGAGAGGGGTCTACCCAGACACAGCTGGCAGCTTCCGAGGCCAGGCCTCCAGTAACCTGAGGGAAGTAATAGAAAGTCCCCACTCAGCCAAGCTGGAATCGAGTCATCTCTTACCCCTGAATAAAATTTCCCTAGCAACCCTGGTCCTAGCTGAGTGACATAGATGTCTGGGATATACCTCAGCCTTTTGGGAAAATCCATCCTGGGAAATTCTTGAGGGAGTAAGGAGCAGTAGATACCGCCTGTGACCCTGCTTCCTTTATGTGTCCTTTATAAAGACTTTCTCCGATGGACCCACAACCACAACTGTAGTCTCTTCAGCCCTTTCTTTTATTTATTTATTTTTTGGGGGCCACTTGGCCTGTGGGATCTCATGTCCCTGACTAAGGGCTGAACCTGTGCCCCTGGCAGTGGAAGCATGGAGTCCTAACTGCTGGATTGCCAGGGAAATCCCAGCCGTCTCCTCTTAAGAAACAGTGTTCCTGTTCTTCATCACTAGCACCCCTCCCCAGCACTGGGCCTGCATTGGCCTGTTAATAAAGGTGACCAGCCCACACTTTCTCCTTTCTATGACTATGCCAACATCTAGATTTCCTATGCTTGGAACTAGCCACACCAGTAGTTTCATTTTCATAGGAGCTTCTAATCCTTTCATATACAGGTTTAGGTAGCCAGAAACAAGGAAGTAAATATTCCACCTTAAACAAAATTTTGATGTTGGTCCCCTAATTCCAGAAACCGCTGGATTTTCAGAAACTGGCATTTGTCAACTGGTTGTGAACATGAATGTCTGTTGATCTGTAGGTCATATTGTAGTGGAGGTCTCTCTGGAACCAGACTGCGTATCAGGCAACCCACACTGGTGGGGACACAGGTGAACTTTATTGATAAGAAACGGTAGCTGAGCCTCATGACTTTCGTACCACCTTCTTAGCAAGCTTTCTCACCCACTGGATAAGTGAGGCACAAAACCAAGGCCTTGTTGGAAGCAATAGAATGGATAGAAAGTCTGAAGGGCTGGGGAAGCCTGAAGGGCTGGGGATCCTGGGGTGGTCAGACAGTTTTGAAACAAGGCCAGGCCGTACCCATGGTGGACTGAGGGGTTGCTGTCCTCAGTCAAGTTTAGATGTGAACGAGAGCTACAGACAGCCATGCCACTGACCCATCCAGACTCTTTGGCATCCCTGACCCCTTGCAGATGGCAGTTTTCTGCCTCACCACAGAAACCTACAAGCCATCCTCACTCAGACCCTTTTCTTGTTATTTAGGTTTGATAGAATCTAAATTAAGACAATACCCTCATTTATTCCTCCAAGAAATGTGTATTGGGCACCTACTGTATGCTAGATATGTGATACTTTGTGACCCCATGGACTGTAGCCCACCAGACTCCTCTGTCCATGGAATTCTCCAGGCAAGAATACTGGNATCTAAATTAAGACAATACCCTCATTTATTCCTCCAAGAAATGTGTATTGGGCACCTACTGTATGCTAGATATGTGATACTTTGTGACCCCATGGACTGTAGCCCACCAGACTCCTCTGTCCATGGAATTCTCCAGGCAAGAATACTGGAGTTGGATAGCCATTCCCTTCTTCAGGGCATCTTCCCCACCCAGGGATCCAACCCGGGTCTCCTGCATTGCAGGCAGATTCTTTACTGTCTGAGCCAGCAGGGAAGCCTGATGGTTGATACAGAAATGAGTAAGACTGTCTCTGCCCTGAGCCTATAGCCTGGTTGGCGGGAGTCAGGAAAGAGGAGGGCGGACAATCAGTTGTGATGGTGCTATGAAAGAAGATTGTACAGTAGAAGGAATTGGGGAGAGAATCCGAAGAGATTTCAGAGGAAAGGTCAGTTGAGCTGAGTATGAAAAGACTCTCAGGTGACAAAAAACTCAAATCAGGGGTTCCCTGTTTTGTGATTATAAAACAAATGTGGTCGTTATGTTATATCAAAATGTCCCTGCTTCTTCTCAAGGGGGAATGTTTTGTGTCGACGGTCTCAAAGACCTCACACTTCCACATCCTTGCCAGCATTTGTTATTTGTGGCTGATATATTTATGCTGTGCACAAGAGAAGCCTAGGCACACAGGCTCAGTAGTTGCAGCACACAGGCTTAGTTACTCTGCAGCCTGTGGAATCTTCCCAGACCAGGGACTGAACCCATGCCTGCTGCATTGGCAGGAGGATTCTTAACGACTAGACTACCAGGGACGTTCATTTGTGGTCTTTTTGATGCTAGCCAAGCTCATGTCCTCTTTTGTTATCTTGTCATTATTTTATAATTTAGTGAAAATAATTTTATAACATTTAATGTGTAGGCCATTTTCAGAAATACAGATAGTATGCAAAGCAAGATATATTTAAATTAAAAATCATTCCCTTCCATAAATACATAAGCTCGATAGAGAGAAGGTAACACTAGCAAGCAAGCAAATTATCCAGATACGTATTAGTGTTTAACCCACCCATCAAATGCCATATCCCCATGTCCTCTGGTGTTGGGTACATGAGTATTTGAGATCTTCTGGGGGAAGACTCCATTCTTGCCTTCTGTATCCTCTCAGAAGCCTTATTTTCAAGTGAGGATTCTAAGGGACTCTTAGCGCATGTGAAAAAAGTACTAGCTATTCTGGAAATTAAATGCCATATCCCCATGTCCTCTGGTGTTGGGTACATGAGTATTTGAGATCTTCTGGGGGAAGACTCCATTCTTGCCTTCTGTATCCTCTCAGAAGCCTTATTTTCAAGTGAGGATTCTAAGGGACTCTTAGCGCATGTGAAAAAAGTACTAGCTATTCTGGAAATACTAAGCAATTTAAAGTTGTTGGAAACAAATATCCCCTATAGTGAATATACTCTAATACTTTGGCCACTAATGCGAAGAACTGACTCATTGGAAAAGACCCTGATGCTAGGAAAGATTGAAGGCAGGAGGAGAAGGGGATGATAAGCCACAAAGATGTCAATAATAATGATGATGATTGCTAATATTTATTGGAAATTAGTTTCTGCCTATCTGGGTGGTGATCCTATTTTCATTTTACAGAAAAGAAAATAAGTCTCAGAGAAAGTGATTTGTTTGCCCAAAGTCACACAGCTTCTCAGTGGCAGAGGAGGGATTTAAAGTCAGGTCATCTGACTCCAAAGTGTATGTTCTTTAGGCTAGGCCCTAAGAGGATGTCTCTACCGAAAGTGTGTGTATGTGTGTGTCCATTCCTGTCCTGCAGGTCACTTGGCAGGAAAGGTATAGTCACACAGCTTCTCAGTGGCAGAGGAGGGATTTAAAGTCAGGTCATCTGACTCCAAAGTGTATGTTCTTTAGGCTAGGCCCTAAGAGGATGTCTCTACCGAAAGTGTGTGTATGTGTGTGTCCATTCCTGTCCTGCAGGTCACTTGGCAGGAAAGGTAAGGGTGGATCAAAGGCCACTAAAGTGTCCTGAGGAGGATGGAAGCAGGTTCTTCCTTGGTGAGGAATTCGTACCGGCTAGTAAGATCCTCTGTGGTGTTCTGAGAGAACACAGAGAATGTGGAATCAGGAAACCAAGACTCCTCCAAAGTTGGTGTGTGACTTTTAGCAAGTCATCCAACTCTGAGTCAGCCTTGATTCTTGTCCTATAAAATGAGGATAACAACACTAACTTGATCAGTTTCCCAGACTTTTCCTAAAAATAAGCTGATGCAGTTGTGTAGGACAATGCTTTGGCAACTGTATGGAGCATTATACAAATTACAGTTTTCCCAAGTTTGGTAATAAACATAATGTTTTGTTGTTTGCAAAGGAACATTTTGCGTATCAATTATTTAAAACCTTGTGGCTCAGAGGTTAAAGCGTCTGCCTGCAATGCCGCAGACCTGGGTTCGATCCCTGGGTTGGGAAGATCCCCTGGAGAAGGAAATGGCAACCCACTCCAATATTCTTGCCTGGAGAATCCCATGGGCGGAGAAGCCTGGTGAGCTACAGTCCACGGGGTCGCATAGAGTCAGACACGACTGAGCGGCTTCATTTTCACTTTCACAGGATAACAAAGATTCTTAGATGGGAAACAATATCCAGTGCTTTACTATTTTATGTTTAAAATACTTACAACTAGCTCTTATTAGAGCAAGCCTATTGCTTGTTTTGCTTTATTTTTGTTGTTTTTTAAATGGTAAAGTCTTATTTGCAAAAGGAATTTTAGGTTTTTTGCTTCTAAACTGTGTTAATTCAAGTCTTGAAATACAGGCAAAGAAAGAAGAAGGTGAAGAATACCTGTAGCATTCTTCACCCAGCTCTTATGATTGTTAGCATCTTGGTGTACTGAGCTGATCATCAGGATCTCAGGTCCTGATAACTGCATTGGTGCTTTTTATTATCAGTGTTATTTGTAAACTCAGTTTCTATTACCAGCTGGAGGCTGGAAAAAACTTGTAAAGAAATATTAATCATTTTAGTCAAGGTGATTTTTTTATGGGCCACAGAAATTGTTTTTATGAGTTTGCTTCTGCCTCTCTTATTAGACATCTTTATTGAAGAAATTGTTAATGAACTAATTAAAAGAGACTGGGAGCCTAGGGTGGGGCCCTAACAGAAACTAAACTTCTCACTGGTTAGCTCATGGGAACCAAGGGCCATTCCAAACTGTGGGCTTCCTTATTCTTAGCGGTAAAACCTTCCCACCATGTATATTAGAATTCTGATTTCTCCAGGGAAAACTACTTACCAAATACATTACAGTTAAAAACACTGCTCCTTCTTATACTTGGGATGCTGCACAGGGCATCTGTGAACTTGGTTAGCTTTTAGGATTCAGGAAGAGGTGGTTCCCTGAAGACCTGCTTTGCTTTCATCAGAAACTCATGATGATTGCCTTTGTATTGGGTGAATGTATTTTACTGTTTCATCGGCAACAGAACTTGAGCATGTTGGCCTGTTTTCTAACCTGTAGGACTGGAGGACGAGAACCCTTTTTTCTATGTTCTGTTTCTATGTCTGACTCTCAAGAAATGTTTCTGGCCAAATACGATCAGGGCAACAGAATAAATAGCAGCCTAGCATGCTGCAGTCAGTCAATGGGGTCGCAAAGAGTCAGACACGACTAAGTGACTGAACTGAACTGAACTGAACTGTCCTGTCAGTTTCCCCAGGCAGAGTCTGCTCTAAAAGGACTTCTGGGGACTTCTCTTTCAGTCCAGTGGTTAGGACCTGCACTTCCATTGCAGGGGGTATGGGTTTGATACCTGATTGAGGAAGGAGGATCCCACATGCTGTGCAGTACAGCCAAAAAATAATAGGAATTATTTTGTTAAAATGTGCCAACAGATCATGTATCTGGTGAGGTGCTTAAAAAAGTAGATTAAAAAAAAGGAACTTCTGTCCCTTGGAAATTTCTGGGCACTGGTAAGATCCCAACGGTCCTCTGGCAATGTATGGGTGACATGTTGCAGTGAACCCGCAGATTAGGCATGAACAATTCCATTTCATACTTAGTTTTCTAGATGTATTGTCTACATCCTTACCCAGTACAAATTTGTCAAAGGTTTCATTTAGGAAATGTAACTGTCCTAAGAGATTTTGAAGAGAGATCTTGCTTGTGCCTGTTTTTAAAGCATATATGGTTTAATCCAACACCCCATTCTTTTGCCAAAACTTCACTTTTATGTCTCGACAGGAGCAGGTTATAACATGAATTGCTTCATCTCTTTTCATGACTTTGCCATTTCTTTTCTTCCTTGTAACTGAATTGTTGCATGGGTATATATATTTTTTAACTCTTAGATATGCTCTTCTTTATGTTGTGCAAGGGAGAATGTATTTTATTTGCCTGCTTATGTACTTTAAAGCAGTTTTATTGATATATAATTGACATACAATAAAGTAGACATATAATAAACAAAGATTTGCAAAGTTTTGACATGTCTGGTTGTTTAGTTGCTCGGTGGTGTCCAGCTCTTTGTGACCCCATGGAATGCCACATGCCACGCTTTCCTGTCCTTCACTATCTCCTGGAGTTTGTTTAAACTCATGTCCATTGGGTTGGTGATGCCATCCAACCATCTCATCTTCTGTTGCCCCCTTCTCCTCCTTCCCTCAATCTTTCCCAGCATCAAAATCTTTTCCAATGAGTTGGCTCTTCACATCAGGTGGCCAAAGTAGGAGCTTCAGCTGCAACATCAGTCCTTTGACATGTTTGCATCCATGAAACTATCACCATAATCAAGATAATGAATATATCCATCATCCCTACCAGTTTCCTTGTGCTTCTTGGTAACCCGTTCCTCCCACCCTTTCTAATCCCTGCTCCAGCTTCCTTAGGCACACCCTGATCTGCTTTCTGTCACTGTACATTAGTTTGCATTCCCTACAATTTTATAAAATGAATTCATACAGTATGTAATCTTTTTTTGGTCTAACTCCTTTCATGCAACTTAATCATTTTAATTCATCTGTGTTGTGGATCACAACAAACTGTGGAAAATTCTTCAAGAGTTGGGAATACCAGCCCACCTTACCTGCCTCCTGTGAAACCTGCATGCAGGTCAAGAAGCAGCAGTTGGAACTGGACATGGAACAATGGACTGGTTCCAAATTGGGAAAAGAGTACGTCAAGGCTATATATTGTCATCCTGCTTATTTTAAACTTATATACAGGGTACATCATGTGAAATGCCAGACTGAATGAAGCAAAAGCTGGAATCAAGATTGCCAGGAGAAATATCAATAACCTCAGATATGCAGATGATACCACCCTTATGGCAGAAAGTGAAGAGAATCTAAAGAGCCTCTTGATGAAGGTGAAAGAAGAGAGTGAAAAAGCTGGCTTAAAACTCAACATTTAAAAAACTAAGATCATGGCATCTGGTCCCATCACTTCATGGCAAATAGATGCTGAAACGATGGAAACAGTGCTAGACTTTATTTTCTTGGGCTCCAAAATTACTGCAGATGGTGACTGTAGTCATAAAAGTAAAAGATGCTTGCTCCTCGGAAGAAAAGCTATGACCAACCTAGATAGCATATTAAAAAGCAGAGACATTACTTTGCTGACAAAAGTCCATATAGTCAAAGCTATGGTTTTTCTGGTAGTCATGTATGGGTGTGAGAGCTGGACCATAAGGAAGGCTGAGTGCTGAAGAATTGCTGCTTTTGAGCTCTGGTGTTGGAGAAGACTCTTGAGAGTCTCTTGGACTGCAAAGAAATCAAACTAGTCAATCCTAAAGGAAACCAGTCCTGAACATTCATTGGAAGAACTGCTGCTGAAGCTGAAGCTCCAGTACTTTGGCCACCTGATGCAAAGACCCTGATGCTGGGTAAGACTGAAGGCAAGAGGAGAAGGGGATGGCAGAGGACAAGATGGTTGGATGGCATCACCGACTCAATGGACATAGCTTGAAAAGCTCCAAGAGATGGTGACGGACAGGGGGGTCTGGTCTGCTGCAGTCCATGGGGTTGCAAAGAGCAGGCACCACTGAGTGAGTGAACAACAACAACAAATCCATGTTGTAATGTGTAGCAATAATTCGTTCCTTTTAATTGCTGAATAGTGTTCCACTGTATGGAAACATCACGGTTTGTTTATCCATTTGTCTGTTGATAGAGATTTGGATGGTTTCCATTTTTGGGCTATGAAAATAAAGCTGTTAGCACTTGTGGTTGCCAAGGGGGAGGGGGAGTAAGGGAAGGATGTTTTGGAAGTTTGGGATTAGCAGATGCAAACTGCTGTATATAAAATAGATAAAGAACAAGGTCCTACTATATAGTACATGACTTGGTGACTGAACAACAGCTGAATGGCACAGAGAACTATATTCAGTATCCTGTACTAAACCATAATGGAAAAGAATATGAAAGGAATATACATAACCGAATCACTTTGCTGTACAGCAGAAACAGAACATTGTAAATCAATGGTACTCAATAAAATAAATTAAAAGAAAGCTGTTACAGGCATTCACATAGAGGTCTTTGTGTGGTCAGATGCTTTCTTTTCACTTGGGTAAACTCCTAAATATCTGAATCATTTAGGTCTGTATTTAACTTTTTAAGAAACTGCCAAACTATTATCTGAAATGATTCTGCCATTTTACATTCCCACCAGTGGTGTATGAATGTTTCAGTTCCTCTACATCCTCATCAACACTTGATATTGTCAGTCTTTTAAATTTCAGCCATTTTAGTAAGTGTATAATATGATATTGATTTGCATTTCCGTAATGATCAGTGTTGTTGAGCATTAGTTCATGTACTTATCTGCTGTCTGTATAATATCTGTTCACATCTTTTGCTTGCTATTTCATTGGATCGTTTGCCTTCATATTAGTGAGTTTTGAAAGTTTTTTGGTATATTCTAGATAGAAGTCATTTATCCTATGTATACTTTAAAATATTTTCTTTCACTCTGTGGCTTGTCTTCTCATTCTCTCAACACTGTATTTCAGGGACTTCTCTAGTGATCCAGAGGTTAATGGACCTACACTTGCAATGTAAGCAGTGTGGGTTGACCCCTCTTTGTGAAACTTAGATCCTATATTCTGTGTGGTGCAGCCAGAAAACAAACAAACAAATCAACAAACAAACAAAAAACCCAGTGTATTTCGAAGAGCAGAAGTTACTGTTTTTGATGAAATTAAAAATGTGCTTTTATGGCTCATGCTTTGGTGTTATAGCTAAGAAATCTTTGTCTAATGTAAGGTTACAAGGGATTTCTCCTAAGTTTCCTTCAGAATGTTAAGTTTTACATTTAGTTCTATGTTCCATCTTGATTTAATTTTTGTCCAGTGTGCAAGGTATGGGTTGAAGCTTTTTTTGTTTGTTTAATTGTTTCAGTACCATTTATTGACAAGACTATCGTTTCACTGGTGAGTGGCCCTGGAGCCTTCTTTGAAAATCATGTGTTGTCCATATATGTGTCTTTACACCAATACACTAAATCGTTTCGAATACAGGAGTTTCATGATAAAATCTGAAAATCAGGTAGTGTTTGTTCTCCAACTCTATTCTTCTTGCCAGCTAGTATTTTTTACTTCTGAGAATTTTGTTCTTAGGTCTAGACTATTAGAGCAAGACTACTAATTATAATGAACAATAACTTTCATTTTGTTTGCCAAGACTGATAACTATTTGAAGAGTCAGCAAGAGCATGAGCAATGAATCATATCTGGTTCTGAAACATGGTTCTATCACTGATTAACTGTGTGACTCTGGTCCAGTTACTTATCATCTGAAAGTCTCAGGCTCCTCCACTGTAAAATAGGGATGATAACATTTATCTCATAGTATTATTTTAGGGACAAATTAGAAAATATACAAATCTCTGATATAATTTTTGCTTAATATATGTTAATTTAGTTTTAAAAAATTAATGCAATAAAATATATAGTTTTCAATTACCTAAGGCAGATATAATCAAAATGTCTTTGGCATTCTCATTTCTCTTATTTTATCTTTTTTTTTGGCCATATGACTTGCAGGATCTTGGCCCTTACCAGGGATCCAACTGGGCCCCAGCAATGAGAGTAAGGGTCATAACCACTGGACCACCAGGGACTTCCTACATTTTATCTTCATTTTAAAGTCTTTTGAGTGATTATTACTTAGTTTCAAGAATTATATATAGCTTTGAGGTTTGAATTGGAAACATTTTTAGATATGGCAAAATGTACTAGTGTTTCTCATACATCTGAGTTACATTCAGATGGATGGGTTAAAATACCAACAGAGGTGGTTGAATGAGGTTATTCAGTGCTGGGGAGTGTAGAGGCAGAGATAAACCATCACTTTTGAGGCATAGAATATTCCAGCCAAGAAAAATCTGGCTCCATGGGAGCACACATGCATGGAAGATGAATAACGGTTGTAAATCTGAATTTTTCTTTGATGGTGACTTGGGGTAGACATTGACCTGTCTCTCCTGTGTCTAGGTGAAGGTAAAACTTGAGTTTTCACTGAAAATTGAATTAAGCAATATTTTAAAAAATCTTCCATATATCATAAGAAAAAGACTAATAACTGAATTTGGAAATGGATAAAGGATATATACAGGGAGTTTGAAGTTGAAGCCAGAATTTTTAGTAGACATATGAAAAGAATCTTAACCTCACTTGTATGTAGTGAAATATAAATCAAAGCTTCAATGGAATAACATGTTAGGTACATCATATTGGCAAAGAGTAATAAGGTTGGTAATAGCAAATATTGGCAAGGATGTCAGGGAAAGTAACTAATTAACTTGTGACTGGCGGGAGTATAAATTGGTAAACCATTTTTGAAAGCTATTTGGCAATACCTAATAAAGTTGAACATGAATATTCCCTGAGACGCAGCCCTTTCTTTTCTTGGTGTTTACTCTAGGGGAATTCTCATACATATTCTGGGAGAGCCGTGGACAGAATGTCATCCTTTCTCGTAGTAAAGAATCAAAAACTGCCTAACGTGTCTCTCTGCCTTTCTCTCCCTTTCTTTGTCTGTCTCACACACATACACATAGCGAGTTATTTCCTGAACCATTTATAAGTCACAGTACTCATGACATTTACCCCTAAAGCTGTTTTTTTAAAAAACAGAGTTCTAAAGCAGATGTAAAAAAATGTTAACGTGTTTGATTTTGCTGGTGGGACATATAGATCCGGTATTTTCTATTCTTCTCTGTATTTGCAAGCTGTTAAAAAGAAATATGATTTTTGTTTCGCTTGTTTGCTTTTTTTTTTTCCTTCTTTAAAATTTTCTTTTAATTTCTCACTTCAGACCAAGTGAGAGATTCAGACCAATCTTTCCCTTTCTGTGTCTTGTTTGATTTAAATCTTTAATGTGTCTTTGGCTCTTTTCCTCACATGATTGGATGTGTCTCCAAGGTACTTATTTTGTGTCCAGAGTTCTTTAGACATTTGTTTGCTCCTGCTCATCTCCACTCAATATACATAAGCTGGTTAGTTATTTCTCCACTCCTTTGGTAGTAGTGGGGATTTGAGTTGGTGATTGGAACTTAACTTTTGTGTTTCATGACAGGAAAGCTTTGTAGAGTTGTTTTTTTGTTTGTTTTTTAAATATTGTGCTATTTGCCTGTCTTGGTATTTAAGATACTTCTGTGTAGGGAGGGATGTTTGTTTTAGTGTACGACGGATACGTACAATGAAGATTAGATCATGCACTTCTCACTAGAATTTCCAAAGAATTGTAATAAACAATTCTTAATCTTCAAAAGAGAGGCTTGTGGTGTCCCCTCAGTCAGCCTGCCTAACACAGTGTTGTTTAGCTGCCAGAATGACTCTCTGCCCATGTCAAGCTCACTTTACATGGACATGCTTCTAGTTCCCCATTTTCTTTCATCTGCTTCTTTGGTAAACAGATGACAGAAACTTCCTCTGCCTGATCCTTCTATGACATGCTGCAAATTTAGCTCAGACGCCAGCTGGCTGTGTGTGTCTTTGGCTATTCATAGAAAGGGAGGGTTTAACCTTCCTTCCTTCTGAAGAAACCTGAATTTTTTCCATGAGTCTGAATCTGTTTGCCAAGGGCTATTTGGAATTGAAGCTCCTAGGGAATAGAAAAAGATCTGTCTTTTTGTGAACTTGAACAATCTTTTTTAAAAACTACATTGATAATTTATTTCTTTAAAAATTTATTTTAATTGGAGAATAATTACTTTACAATGCAGTGATGGTTTTTGCCATACATCAACATGAATTAGCCAAAGGTATACACGTGTCCCCCCAGTCCTGAACCTCCCCGCCACCTCCCTCCCCAGCCTATCCCTCTGGGCTGTCCCAGAGCACCAACCTTGGTGCCCTGCTTCATGCACAAATCTTGCACTGCTCATCTATTTTACATATGGTATACATGTTTCAGTGCCTCTCTCAAATATCCCACCCTCACCTTCTCCTGCTGAGCCCCAAAGTCTGTCCTTTACATCTGTGTCTCCTTTGCTGCCTTGCATGTAGGATCATCAGTACTGTCTAAATTCCATATATATGCGTTCATATACAGTATTTGTCTTTCTCTTTCTGACTGACTTCACTCTGTATAATAGGCTTCCAGTTCATTCACCTCATTAGAACTGACTCAAATACATTCCTTTATGTATTTATGTACCCTCAAATGCAGTACTTTCCCTGAGTTTTATATATGTACCACAACTTCCTTATTCATTCATCTAGGTTGCTTCCATGTCCTAGCTATTGTAAATAGTGCTGCAATGAACACTGGGGTACATGTGTCTCTTTCAGTTGTGGTTTCCTTGCTGTGTATGCCCAGCAGTGGGATTACTGGGTATATGGCAGTTCTATTCCCGATTTTTAAGGAATCTCCACAATCTTCCATAGTGGCTGTACCCGTTTGCATTTCCACCAACAGTGTAAGAGGGTTCATTTTTCTCCACACCCTCTCCAGCATTTATTGTTTGTAGACTTTTTGATGATGGCCATTCTGACTGGTGTGAGATGATACCTTATTATGGTTTTGATTTGCATTTCTCTAATCCTGAATGATGTTGAGCATCTTTTCGTGTATTTATTAGCCATCTGCATGTCTTCTTTGGAGAAATGTCTGTTTAGGTCTTTTCCCCACTTTTTGATTGGGTTTTTTGTTTTTCTGGTATTGAGCTGCATGGACTGCTTGTATATTTTGGAGATTAATGCTTTGTCAGTTGTTTCATTTGCTATTATTTTCTTCCATTCTGAGGGCTGTGTTTTCACCTTGCTTACAGTTTCCTTCATTATTCAAAAGCTTTTTAAATTTAATTGGGTCCCATTTGTTTATTTTTGTTTTCATTACTCTGGGAGATGGGTCATGGAGGATCTTGCTGTGATTTATGTTGGAGAGTGTTCTGCCCATGTTTTCCTCTAAGCGTTTTATAGTTTATGATTTTATATTTAGGTCTTTAATCCATTTTGAGTTTATTTTTGTGTTTATTTCTGATGTGTGCTTGCTTTTGAGTTGTTTTCTCCTCTGTGTTCCTGGGTGTTGTAAAGACCTATACAACCATTTATTAACTGTTGGTCATCTCAGAAAGTCCGCTTGGACAACAGATAGAATGAATGCAAATGGTGCAGAACATGTGGCTTGGCTACAATGCCTGAAGGCTGCTCTTGTCCTAGTCTGGTCCTGGATTCCAGTTTTGGTCCAGAAACGACCCCAAGGCAGCCTATAAAATATTAGCTGGGCTCTGTAACTGAACTGGAAGTCTGCCTCCAGGCTTCCAAAGTTCATATTGAGCAGGAGCCAGTAGGGCTTCTTGAGAGTCCTGGGCAAAATGTGTTCATGTCCCAGTTCAAAAGAGATTTTTTTTTTCTTGTCCGTTTAGACTTCTTGCCCCAGGCTTGATCAGAATTGAACAGGTTTTGGGACAATATTTACTACAACATTAGTCTCAGTGGGATTCCCTCGTGGCTCAGATGGTAAAGAATCTGCCTGCAGTGCAGGAGATTTGGGTTTGATACCTGGGTCAGGAAGATCCCCTGGAGAAAGATGGCCGCCCACTCTAGAATTCTTGCCTGGAGAATTCCAGGGACAGAGGAGCCTGGTGAACTACAATCTGTAGCCTTGCAAAGAGTCTGATATGATTGAGTGACTAATACTTTGTCTCAGTGCATTTAGTAGTTTTCATAAATCTTTTAACATCACAAATATCAAATTACCATGTCCCTGCCTTTTTTTTTTTTTTTTTCTGATGTCTTAAATTTGCAAACTAGTTACTGGATGTAAGTGTCTTTATGGTGATGGCTGGATGTTTCAAATTTTGTATTTCTATTAATAACATCTATCACAGTGTCTGGAAGATAATACCTTCTCAATATATGTCTGTACCTAGAAAATATGGCAGAATATATGGTGGTAAAACATATTCCAAAGTCACTGTTCTAATTTTATCCTTCTTCAATTTTTTTCAACTCTTCTGTTTTCATCTCTCTTAAATCAAAGTCTTAGATGGTTTCTAACATCATTTGTACTGCTTCCTATAATTCTTCCTTCATACCTGTTCCCCCAAATTTTGTTCAGTCAAAAATACGTTAAGGCTTTATTTTCTCCCTTGGGCTTTGTCCTTCATGTTTAAATGATTTTAAACATTGTTTGTATCTCTGTCTGATTCTTCTATTATATCAAGCTCTTGCTGGTTGGTATGCCTTCTGACCCTGGCTTATGGGAAATTAGTTGTTTCTGCATAGGTCTGTGGTTTGTGAGTTCACTTTCAGTGAAGTTTTAGTCTGTGGGAATCCTGGGCTACCTGGATCAAGGACATATCTCTCTAGATAGATGTTTTTTTCTTCTTGGCACCATCAGGTTATCCTTGGCCTAGAACCAGTTTTTATAACTATTTTCCAGCTCGAAAGTTTCTAGACTATTCAGGGGGCTTCCCAGGTGGTGCTAGTGGTAAAGAATCCACCTGCCAATGCAGGAGACAAAAGAGAAGTGGGTTTGATCCCTGGGTTGGGAAGATTCCCTGGGGTAGGAAATGGCAATCCACTCCAGTATTCTTCAAATCCTGAAACCACAGGAGGGCAGACTCGGGATACACATGCTCAGTGGAGACACTTTTGTTCTTCCACTAAGAATCTAGGCCAAGGCACTGCTTTGCCATCTGCCCAGGGAGTGTTTAGCTTTTCCTGGAGCCCACCATTGCTCTTTAGGAATCTTTCTTCAAGACCACTTTCTAGGTCTTCCAGTTTCAGTCCACCTCACCTACCATCCCAGAGCGAGTGTTCAGTCCCAAGCCCCTGGAGTACAGCTTCTCCCTGCAGGGTAATAAGCTCATGTGCTTCCAGCTTTGGGTCTCAGTTTATTCCTTATTTCTTGCCCCAGACCATTTAACTTTTGCAAGCTCATTTAAATAAACATTTACTATATGTTTGTCATGTTTTCCCCAGAATTTCTTAAGGATTATAAGGGAAAGTTTTTTGACTATCAAGGCAACTTCTTTTGCTCTTGGTAGATGTACACCCTACATTTTGTAAGCAAGGTTTCTATGGGCTACGACCCATAGGACACAAAAGGATGATGCTGGTGTCTCCTAGACATCTGGAACAGAGGCTAACAAACTCAAGTCCTATAAACTGTTTTTAATTGGATAATAATTACTTTACAATGTTGTGATTTCTGCCATACAACAGTGTAAGTCTGTCATAATTATGTATGTATATATATATTTGTATATATATATATATGTGCCATCCCTCTTGAGCCTCTCTCCCCTATCCCATTCATCTTGCTTGGTCATTACTTGCTTCCACTTTTATAAAGAAAAAAATTTCAAGTTGGTAGCCAGGACCCCCAATTCTCTGACATCAGTTTGCTGTGTTGGGCAACTCATACAACATATCCAAGGGCTCAGAGTCCATATCTTTTAAATGATGGTAGCGAGGCTTAACAACATAGTTTTGAAAGATGTGTCTCCCCTGATACGGATGTTATAAGATTTAAGTAATAGAATAGATGAGAAAAAATTATGAAAAAAAAATTAAAAGCATTGCATCAGTACCAGATGGGTTTTGTTTCTTCTTTTGGATATCATAGGGATATCATTGGCCAATGACCTATTTTTACTAGTATTATTATTAGCATTTTCTTTCCCCTTGGTAGAAGGGGAAATGGTAGAAGGTAGGAGAGGAGCCTTCCCTCTCCTCTACCGTTGCATCTCCTACTCCATTTATCTAGCTTATGACAAATAGAGTGGCCTTTTGCTTAGACAGAGGATGAACTGAAACTTCTGGCTGGTTTCACCTCATTGGGTATGGTGATGGATGTGACTCTGTTATTCATCCCTCAACTTATGATCCTGTACATCACTCAAGTTCCTTGCTTGAGAGCAGGTGTTGGCAACCCTTGGTCAATAGTAGTAATGCATTGTTATTTTGGGTAAGGTCTTAATAACACATGAAATTGTTTATATGATTCTGCTGCTTCAGTGAACCGAAGAACTATTGCCTGAATATAGATCTTCTCTGCTGTTGCCTGTTTATGGCTTCTCACTGAAGGAGAGTATCAATTGGTATAGGTGTTCAGAAAGCTATAGGAAACCTTTAAATGCATATTAAAAGAGGAAACATAGGATTTATAATCAAGGAGTTTTTACAGCATGATATTATATTACAGCACCCATATTATAATATAAAAACTTAAATTTGAACAAGTCATGTCATAAAAGGACCTACAGGATGAGTAAAGCCTGTTATATAATGATGGACCAACCAGATTTGAATATTGGTATCTTTTGGCTTTTATTTGAGGCCAAGTTCTCAAAC
Organism: Oreotragus oreotragus; assembly: GCA_006410675.1. NCBI lineage: Eukaryota > Metazoa > Chordata > Mammalia > Artiodactyla > Bovidae > Oreotragus > Oreotragus oreotragus. The sequence continues at coordinate 352,490 of SJYX01022174.1, forward strand.
AGAGCATTGACTTTGCTTCAGGTCAAATTAAAGTCATAATTTGGGTTGGGTTAGTCCTTGTTTAAATAACTTAGGTGAGGTTTAATTTGTTGAACCAAACTCTGGAACCAGTTCAGTTTATGAACAAACATATAATTATATAACTTTTATCCTAGGGCCCAATAGATACTTTTCAGTTATTACAGAGGATTCAAAGAGAATATAAAGCTAAAAAGGAAAGTGCTTGTAGAAACATCAACAGAAGAAATAGAAGTAGAAGACATTTGTGAAAGTCTGATCTCAGTTATTTGTATAGTTCACTGTATAAATTAATATTTGATTCTCAAATAAGCAAATATGCTTTTAAACATTGACTATTTTCACAGAAAGGATGATATGGCAATAAGAGGGTTAACCGTGGTTTTATATCTTAATGAATTTTCTAAGCCATAGTGTTAAAATAGTGTTAGTGGCTCAATCCTGTTCGACTCTGTGATTCCATGGGCTATAGCCTGCTGGGCTCCTCCATTCATGGAATTCTCCAGGCAAGAATACTATAGTGGGTTGCCACTTCCCTCTCCAGGGGATGTTCCCAACCCAGGGATCGAACCTGGGTCTCCTGCATTGCAGGTGATCTCTTAACTGACTAAGCTACCAGGAAAGTCCTTTTCTAAGGCATATCATTATCTAATATGGAACAGTAACGTGACTGCCCTACTTTCTGTTATATGTAGTGCTTGCCTGCAGTGTTCATAGACAACATAAATTCCCAGTTAATTCAAACCCCCTCTTTTGACCCACTGAAAAGTTAGTTAATCTCTTCATAAAAGCTGTTTACCAGACCTTCTAACAAACAGGCTGGCTTGAAGATCAGTTCTTGTCTTGTTCCCTGCCTACCCTCTGTTTTAGATATTAGTGAGTCATGAAATGCCTAAAAGCTATAGTCTGAAAGAGACTGAGAGCGGAGGACCTGAACTGTCAGAAAACAAAATAACATCCTTGGGCTTCAAGGGCTATTAGGCGTATTGTCTAATCAAGCAATGATAGGAATGATGATTAAAATCAATAGTGACTCTACAAATGTCAAAACTAAAATGCATCCTGGTTTCTGGAGAAACCGCCAAGACGCTGCCTAGGCTTTAGTTACCTTTGTTATAGGATAGCTGCTAAAAGTTTGTAGCAGAGGCCATGCATGTAGACTAGTTGAGTTTGGTCAGTTTATGCTGAGCACTTAGTATGGGCTTTCCCTATGGCTCAGCTGGCAAAGAATACACCTGCAATGCAGGAGACCTGGGTTCGATCCCTGGGTTGGAAAGAGCCCCTGGAGCAGGGAAAGGTTACCCACTCCAGTATTCTGGCCTGGAGAATTCCATGGACTGTGTAGTCCATGGGGTCGCGATGAGTTGGACACAACTGAGTGGCTTTCACTTCACTTCGTTTCTTCACCTAGTATGGTGCGGCTGCAGGGAGAGGGCTAAGACCTGTTCTGTACCCTATGAGACTTCTAAGTCTTCAAGGGAAGATGTTGTTACTGAACCAAACTTGGATCTGCTCGCCTGCGTGCAGTGAAGACAACCTACTCATACTGGATTGTGGTGAAGGAACATGCATCGTTTACTGCAAGGCCAAGCAAGGAGTATGGGCGACCGATGCTCAAAACTCCTGAACTCCTTGATGGCTTTGCTGCAGGGAGAGGGCTAAGACCTGTTCTGTACCCTATGAGACTTCTAAGTCTTCAAGGGAAGATGTTGTTACTGAACCAAACTTGGATCTGCTCGCCTGCATGCAGTGAAGACAACCTACTCATACTGGATTGTGGTGAAGGAACATGCATCGTTTACTGCAAGGCCAAGCAAGGAGTATGGGCGACCGATGCTCAAAACTCCTGAACTCCTTGATGGCTTTCAGGCAAAGGTTTTTAAAGTCAGGGTGATGGAGAGGGTTTTGGGGTGTATGATCAGCTTATGGCCATTTTTCTGGTTGGTTGGTGGTGAGGTAATTGGGTGTTAGCATCCTCAACATTCTGGTTCCAACTTGTTTGGGATCTACATGCTTATGTCAGCATGCAGTTAATTTCTTCCTCTTGGTGGAGGTTTCAGTATCTGCAAAACAACTCAAGGATGTGGCTCAGGATATTATCTATAGCCCTCGAGGAGGAACTAAAGGTTCTAGATTATGTTGAATGTCTGTATTATTTTCTCTTTTCTTTGTTCCTGCATTTTCTCATTTTGATTAAATTTGTTCTTTGAAACTAGGGGAAAGCCTTGGAAGCTAAAGTTTTTCTACAAACGAGGCGGGTAGAGGACTCAGATGGATTCTGTCCTGGGAAGGCCCCATAGGGTCCTTCTGGGTTACAGTATCCCACAACTATCTGTGCTNGAGATGGTGATGGATAGGGAGGCCTGGCATGCTGCGATTCATGGGGTTGCAAAGAGTCGGACACGACTGAGCGACTGAACTGAAATAACAGGTGGGGAAAGCATACGCAAGGTGGGAAGACCAGAGAAGGTTTGGACTGGTCTTTTGGAGTTTGACTATTAGAACTTAACAAAGAAGATACATGAGTTCAGTGGGCATATCTGTCTATTGCTTAGATTGGCAAACACTGATATTCCTTACACAAATATGTATTAAATGCCGTTCTTCTTTGAAAGACTTATAAACCCTATATTGTCTTTAAAACCTCTTTGCATCTCAAGCGTGGATAATTGATCCCTCTCAGGGTTCAAGGTTCAGGGTTCAATCAGGGAATCAGAACCACCATGATAAATGCGGATATTTATTATAGGAATTAGACCTTACACAATTGTGTGAGCTGCTGAGGAAGTTTGTTTATTTATGTAAAGCTATCCTCTTGGTTTCTGTGTGGTCCTAAAGTCACTGTGGGCCAGCAGTTGAAAAGAAAAACTAGACATGAAATGGGGGAAAATAGGGACAACCTGGAACCCCCATCTGTCTCTCATTGCTCAACATTGCCCATGTGGGTGTCCTGCAGAAGAAGCTGTGTGCTTCACCTCTGAGCTCACACATGCCTGGCCCAGGAATAGGAGTAATTGAAGAAGATGTGGTAGGATCTGAAGAAGCATCAACCTGGCAACCTGGTACCATCCTGTGCCAACACAATAATGCTCCTGGTCACTGGCCCTGTGCACAAGCTGCCATAGCACTTGGCACCCAACACANCACACATGCCTGGCCCAGGAATAGGAGTAATTGAAGAAGATGTGGTAGGATCTGAAGAAGCATCAACCTGGCAACCTGGTACCATCCTGTGCCAACACAATAATGCTCCTGGTCACTGGCCCTGTGCACAAGCTGCCATAGCACTTGGCACCCAACACGCCATCAGTTTGTAGTTTCATGTTTCCCTTCCAGAACATGCAGCTTTCTCAAGGGGACAACCCTAAATGGAAAAGTACAATGGAGGGAATTCCACGAAAGGTAGTTCAGCTTGGCTAACATGGAAGGAACAATATAAAACTATCATTGAAATTGTTATTGTTTTATTAAAAAAGATCGTCTAGCTAGTAAGTTCTTTGCAACGAGCAGCATACCCTTGTTTGCCATTGTATATTTAGCATCTAGCCTGCCCAGGAAACAATTGTTTTTTGAGTGATTCAGTAAAGATGGGGTTTTCCATTTAAGCTGTGTTGACCTGATTCTCTGTAAAACTGCTAACGTGGAGCTAGTACACAGCACAGAGAATGATAGTGGCAACCATCCTTCATGCATGGAACATAAACTAACTTGAAGTTTGTTTATGGGAGTGTCGCACTAAAAGCAAGCTAAGCCACTGGATCCTGCATAATCAGAATGAGTTCCTAAAATAGCATGCAACACAGATTATCAGTTTAAGTCAGAGATATCAGTGTACATCAACATTTCTGAGCCTTCTTTCCATCAGGCAAATTTCTTGTTTGGATTTCTGTGACTTGGAGAAGAATGTTCATTTGCTGAATTCATTTCCTGAGCCTATTACAGCAATAGGAGTATTAGGTCATAATATTGATTAAACACCCACCCATGCTTGACATTGTAGAAACCCCTCTGCAAATAAGAAGGTAAATCAAGACATGGTCATAGCCCTTGAAAATTGTTCGAAATAGATTGGCTTGTGGAGATAAGCCTTTAAGACTTGGTACTGGCCAGGCTGTGTTGTGTACTCCCTTCTGGGCCTAATCCCCCCCCTCCTCCCACCTCCACCCCACTCCACACCCACTCCCTGGTATCCCCAGGGAGAAGACACCAAACAGGAAATTAGAGCCAAACGGCATTGTCTTCTTACTGACTCCCTGAGGCTACCAACCGTCCCTCTCTTTCCCTGACTGCTCCCCCAGCTGTGAAGAAATAAAAGTCTCTTACAAAAAATTAAAGACTTTTATTTTGCAATGCTAGGTAACATACATGAGCAAGATTTTGGGCTGCCAGGGAGAATTACTGGAGTGTTGATGTGAATTATTTCACATTATTTCCCATTTAGCTTATTCTTGCTGCTTTTTTGTTTTTTGTTTTTCCTTGGAAAAGAACAGCTGTGTATAAAGGAACAAAATGCAAAGAAACCGGAGGGGTTCCACATATGTTTATAGAAGCCTGTTCTGTGTGGGCCTCAAGTGGATGCGAGGTATCCCTTCTTAGACGTTGTGTTGAGGGCAGATAGCAGGTAGACAGCCAGCACACAGCCGGTAGAAAACCATAGGGCCTACTGTGGTCTGTGTCCAAATGTGACTGGCCTTTTGCATATGCGTTTTCTTCTCTAATGAACTGAGGGGCTGCACCAAAGGATTTCCTGACCTTGTCACTTTTCTGTCCCAGAGACTCTTTTGTGGTTAGAAATATTGAAAATGGTTGTATCCCATCTTTGGAGTGTAGAATTAGAATGTTGTGTCAAATTAGTATTGTCATGATGAATATTTATTGAGCAATTACTGCTTACTAGACAATGTGCTAAGCACTTTCTGTCCATTATTCTGTTTTAACCTCAGAGTTAATTACTCTCTGAGTCTGACACTGTTATTAACCCTCATTTAGGAAATGTGGTTTCAGAGAAGTTAAGCAACAGAGCCTAAGATACCACAGCCAATGAGTGGAGGGGGGTGTATCCAGAGAACCTGTTCTCCTAACCACTGTGCTACACTGCCCTCTCATCACGTGGGCATCCCTCGGGACGCTTGCTCAACTTATAAAGCGTATCTATTTTTGTATCTGTGCAGACAAATGTCCAACAGGTATAAAGATATTTTCCAGATCTGTGTAGGAAAAAAATCTTATAGCTTAAAATTTAAACATCAAGTTTTTTCCCTTCCCTCTAAAAACCACTGTCATTTTGGGCTAAATCTACTAAAAGAACTGGAAAAATTATATAGGAGACTAGAATGCTGTTGCTTTCTATAAACTATTTTTATGATGATAAAAAGATGATCACATATAGAACATAGATTGTAACTAGAATGAGTAGAAAATAACCATCTTATAACCTATTTGACGGTAGGTGAGTAGTATTCAGATTTCGTGTGCATTCAGATAATCTGCAGTGCTTGTTAAAAGTACCTGTTCTAACAGTACAACATATAAAGTAGATAAACAGAAGGACCTACTGTATAGCATAGGAACTAAACTCAATATTTTGTAATATTTTCTGTAGCCAATATTATACTTCATATATATATATGTGTGTGCATATACACACACACACACACACACACACACACAATTGCATATGTATGTATGTTGTTGTTTAGTCACTAAGTCGTGTCCAGCTCTTTTGCAGCCCAGTGAACTGTAGCCTGCCAGGCTCCTCTGTCCATGGGATTTCCCAGGCAAGATTACTGGAGTGGGTTGCCATTTCCTCCTCCAGGAGATCTTCCTAACCCAGGGATTGACCCAGGTCTCTTGCATTGGTGAGCAGATTCTTTACCATTGAACCAGTAGGGTAGCTCTTATTTATATATATATAAAATGGAATCACTTTGCCTCAAACTAACACCTCAGATTAACATGATATTATAAATCAACTATACTTCAATTTAAAGAATTTTTGAATAAAGTCACATGCACAAAATAAACACAAATGCAAAGTACATGTTCTAGAACCTCACCCCCAGTGATTCTAATGAAGCCTATAATTGAGCCCAGAAATCTGGACTCAATTCAAAAAGAAAATTCTGATGCATGTGGTCTACATTCCATACTTTGAGACCTGAGATTAATATCTGGGAATATTTTAGTATCTGGCCTTCCCAAAGTTTAGAGCCAGTGGTTCTTGAATAATTTGAATTCTTTCACATTCCCAAGTCTCCCCTTTATACTATTGGTTCTTAGAATAATTGTACTCTAATAATAATTATAATGATAAAGCACACGTTTAGTTTAATAGTGGTATTTTTAGAAGAATAATCTGATTAATTTGAACAAATTAGGCACCAATTTATACAATTCTTACAGTATATGAAATTGCTGTAGTCAGTAGAGGATAGAGGGTAAAAGCCCCAACCAATAATCATTTTACAGTAATAGATTAAATTCCTTCTGGACTTGAGTACAGCCTCAGGGANATAATCTGATTAATTTGAACAAATTAGGCACCAATTTATACAATTCTTACAGTATATGAAATTGCTGTAGTCAGTAGAGGATAGAGGGTAAAAGCCCCAACCAATAATCATTTTACAGTAATAGATTAAATTCCTTCTGGACTTGAGTACAGCCTCAGGGACATTAACACACATAAATGTCTTATTAATTTTTGTATACTATTATTTAGAGAATTAGTTATTCATTCATGTGGACAATTCTGAAAGAGATGGGAATACCAGACCACCTGACCTGCCTCTTGAGAAACCTATATGAACGTCAGGAAACAACAGTTAAAACTGGGTATGGAACAACAGACTGGTTCCAAATCAGAAAAGGAGTATGTCAAGGCTGTATACTGTCACCCTGCTTATTTAACTTCTATGCAGAGTACATCATGAGAAACGCTG
>SJYX01022174.1:366277-396239 GCA_006410675.1 Oreotragus oreotragus
TATTGCTGAAGCCTGGCTTGGAGAATTTTGAGCATTACTTTACTAGCGTGTGAGATGAGTGCAATTGTGCAGTAGTTTGAGCATTCTTTGGCATTGCCTTTCTTTGGGGTTGGAATGAAAATTGACCTTTTCCAGTCCTATGGCCACAGCTGAATTTTCCAAACTTGCTGACATACTGAGTGCAGCACTTTCACAGCATCATCTTTTGGAATTCCATCACCTCCATTAGCTTTGTTTGTAGTGATGCTTCCTAAAGCCCGCCTGACTTCATATTCCAGGATGTCAGGCTCTAGGTGAGTGATCACACCATCATGACTATCTGGGTTGTGAAGATCTATTTTGTATAGTTCTTCTGAATATTCTTGCCATCTCTTTTTAATATTTTCTGCTTCTGTTAGGTCCATATCATTTCTGTCCTTTATTGTGCCCATCTTTGCATGAAATGTTCCCTTGGTATCTCTAACTTTCTTGAAGAGATCTCTAGTCTTTCCCATTCTATTGTTTTCCTCTATTTCTTTGCACTCATCACTAAGGAAGGCTTTCTTATCTCTCCTTGCTATTCTGTGGAACTCTGCATTCAGATATGTGTATAACTTTCCTTTTCTCCTTTGCCTTTAGCTTCTCTTCTTTTCACAACTATTTGTAAGGCCTCCTCAGACAACCATTTTGCCTTTTTGCATTTCTTTTTCTTTGGGATGGTCTTGATCACTTTTTCTTGGGGATGGTCTTGATCAAGGTAAAATGAGCACTTACTTGAAAATTACCTAAAGTTCTCATGAAAGGAAATATATTAGACTCAACCCAATTCTTTTTTTTTTTTTCCTGTCTGATCAACTAACTTAAACCTTTTCCTTTTCTAAATTTTTAGGTATAACCCAGTTGTTGGTCAGGGCACCTAGCATTCTAAACAGATATGAGTGACTAGAAACTACATACTATACCTTGTACAAAGTCTAATATTCTCCAAACGATTGCACAGAATTCCTGGAGATACAAGTTTTGATTCCTGGGTCCACAAGCCTGCACCGGATGCTTTCACTGGGATTCTTCTCTTCCCTCTCAGCCAGTTTACTCTGTTCCCACCTAGACGTCCACCTTCGCCCAAGGTTGCAGGGCCACGTCCTCTCTTCAGTCTGTCCTCTTCTCTGCCTTCCTGCCAAGCTCTAAATGCTTCTCACTCTATTACGCAGAGTGATGCAGGTGTGTTTGGCCCCTTCCCCACAAAACTCACTATAGACCCACCACTGCATAGCAAGGGCTGAACTCAGAGACCTGTGAATGTTGACATAGGACCTGCCCTCCTTTACTAGGCTATTTGGACTTAGCACAGTATTTTTTTGTGCTAGTAAACAATAAAACTTTATTTTAAGCAGATTTGATTATTTGTACTTTCTGACAGTTCAAACAGGGAGCTAGGCCAGGTGGTCTGCAAACTTTTTCAGTAAAGGGGGAGATTGTTGTTGTTTAGTCACTAAGTCATGTCTGACTTTGCAACCACAGGGACTGTAGCCCACCAGGCTCCTCTGTCCCTGGAATTTCCCAGGCAATAATAATTCCTTCTTGGAAATAATGCCATTTCCTTCTACAGGGGATCTTCCCCAAACAGGGATCCAATCTACATCTCCTGCATTGCAGGCAGATTCTTTACTGCTGAGCCACCAGGGAAGCCCAGAAGTAGAGACAGTAAATATTTTTAGGTTTTGATGGCTGCATGTAGTTTTTGTCACAAATACTCAATTCTGCTATTACAGTTTAAAGCAAATAGATAATATGTAAGCAAAGAATGAGGCTGTGTTTTAATAAAACTTTATTTACAAAACTAAACCAAAACATATCTGTGATTAAAATGTTTTTAGCAGTATTGTTTACTTAAGAATACAGTTTTTCCTCCCCTACAAACTATAAAAGCACTTATGTAAAAACTATAACTGGCATGTATATTTTCTTTGCTTAAACTATTGCTGTGTATACAATGCAAATCATTCTTAAATATTCATTTAAAAGTAGGGCCTCTTCTAGGTAATATCTTATTCACCTAGTCAGAGTTACTCTAAAAGCAATCACATTGTGTTACCTTTAAAAAACAAGTTTCTCATGAATTGGCCTTATAGTATAAATTTGTAAAATGTCTATCCTGAATTTACATAATATTTAATGCAAAACAGGAATCTATACAAGTATAGTAAACTAATATACATGGCAAAGGTATTAAAGTGACAGTATGTATTGTTATTTTGCTGTGAATGTGTGAAAAGAATATAGTATTGCTTTGAAATGGTTATCTCCAGCACTTTTGGCCATGTATCTGCAAAACTTTCAGCATGTGTCCTCAGAGTATGCATCTCATTTATTTATAAATTATATGTAAGAACTACTATCTTAGCTAATATTTCAAGGCAATGTACTTAGGGAGAGGCTTTTCATTTGTCATAGTCTTAAATAACCATATAGATAATAGACTTCTGACGATTTCTCTGTTTGGGCCAAGCTCTTGTCAGATCTGATTAAATTTGTCATTACTTTTACCTTGTAATGTGGGTAATAGAAAACTTTTACTTGGAGTAGAGGTGTCAGCTCTGTGACTTTCATATGATTTATGATTTCATTGGTATTATCATCTTTAATCTGTGGATTCCTTGCATAAATCTTAAACATCTTCGGGTGTTTTAGTTTAAGGAACAGCTTACAATCTGTATATGGACTTGGTAGGTTTATCACTGTGTGTTTTTAAAAAAAATTTATTTATGAGATTAGTTCTTTGTCAGTTGCTTCATTTGCTATTATTTTCTCCCATTCTGAAGGCTGTCTTTTCACCTTGCTTATAGTTTCCTTTGTTGTGCAGAAGCTTTTAATTTTAATTAGGTCCCATTTGTTTATTTTTACTTTTATTTCCAATATTCTGGGAGGTTGGTCATAGAGGATCTTGCTGTGATTTATGTCAGAGAGTGTTTTTGCCTATGTTCTCCTCTAGGAGTTTTATAGTTTCTGGTCTTATGTTTGGATCTTTAATCCATTTTGAGTTTATATTTGTGTATGGTGTTAGAAAGTGTTCTAGTTTCATTCTTTTACAAGTGGTTGACCAGTTTTCCCAGCAACACTTGTTAAAGAGATTGTCTTTAATCCGTTGTATACTCTTGCCTCCTTTGTCGAAGATAAGGTGTTCATAGGTGTGTGGATTTATCTCTGAGCTTTCTATTTTGTTCCATTGATCTATANGATGTATGGCAAAACCAATACAATATTGTAAAGTAATTAGCCTCCAATTAAAATAAATTTATATTAAAAGATAAAAACAATAATAAAAATAAAAATTTTATTTATAATATTTATTTGGTTGCACCAGGTCTTAATTGTGGCATGTGGGATCTTTAGCTACAACATGTAGAATCTTTAGTTGCAGCATGTGAGATCTAGTTCCCTGACCAGAGATTGAACCCAGGCCCCCTGCATTGGGAGCGCAGAGTCCTTGCCACTGGACCACCAAGGAAGTCCTATCACTGTGTATTTCAGTGTACTCAAAGAAGGCTGAGCACTGAAGAACTGATGTTTTCAAACTGTGGTCCTGGAGAAGGCTCTTGAGAATCCCTTGGATAACAAGGAGATCAAACCAGTCAGTCCTAAAGGAAATCAACCTTGAATAGTCATTGGAAGGACTAATGCTGAATCTGAAGCTCCAGTACTTTGGCCTCCTGATGTGAAGAGCCGACTCATTGGAAAAGACCCTGATGCTGGGAGAGACTGAGGGCAGGAAGAGAAGGGGTGACAGAGGACGAGATGATTCAGTGGCATCACTGACTCGATGGACACGAGTTTGAGCAAACTCTAGGAGATAGTGAAGTCTGGTGTGCTGCAGTCCATGGGTTTGCAAAGAAATCAGACACATCTGTGGGACTGAACAACAAGAAGACATCTACCTGGAAGTTAAATACCAGTTAAAATGCTTTCCTTTTTAAAGAAATAAAATTTAAATAAAGGTTCCAATATTTTCTTCCCATATCACAATTGTACATCTACATAAACTGCACAATTTATGAGATGAAAATTGATAAAAATACTATTTTTCTCTTATTTAATTCTTCACGCTTATATTGTGATCTAGCCCTTCTTTTATTGTTTACTCACCTAGTTTTTAGGGTGTGTGTGTGTATGTGTTTGTATATGTGTATGCTTGGTCATGTCCAACTCTTTGTGACCCCATGGACTGTAGCCCGCCAGGCTCCTCTGTCCATGTGATTTTTCAGGCAAGAATATTAGAGTGGGTTGCCATTTTCTTCTCCAGGGGATTTTTTAGCATAGAGCCTGATTAATGTTTCCTTCAGTCTCCATAGCTGTAGTAGTGTTTTTCACATAGTAAGTGAGTATTAATAATACATGTACAGGGACTTTCCTGGTGATCTACTGGTTAAGAGTTTGATCCCTGGTCAGATACCACATTCTGCATCACATGGCCCAAGTAAATAAATATATAATAAAATACATGTGAATGCTTATAAAAAATGCATGTAGACATTTCACACTAAAATAGGCTCAAGGAATAATAGTCATTATTTTTAGTCATGGTCTCTTTGGCCTAAGGAAAGCTTATACTTTGAAAGGAAACCTTTGAAAGGTTTATTGGGTTTGGAGTTGTGCTGGCACTCTTGACCTAAAGGAAAGAGGTAGATTGACTCTCTCTATATCTGTGCCACTCTCTCTATTTTCATCCCATATGACCTTGGTTGTCTACACTGAGCTAGCCTATGAGGGTCTAATAAAGCATCTTATACCCAGTAAGGATTGACTGAACATTTGTCAGTTACCTCTATAAACTCTGTTTTTATTATAGGAAGCAGTACAAGTATTGATTAAGCACTCAGCTGATGTCAATGCAAGGGATAAGAACTGGCAGACCCCACTCCACGTGGCAGCAGCCAATAAGGCTGTTAAGTGTGCAGAAGTCATCATCCCCCTGCTGAGCAGCGTCAATGTCTCTGACCGAGGGGGACGCACAGCCTTGCACCATGCTGCTCTGAATGGCCATGTGGAGGTGAGTGTCCTCATCACTGGAATAAGAATCTTCCCCATAGACTCTCTTAGCCCCACATAGAACCTAAATTTCACTACTGACGCCTTAGAAATCTTAGGCAGTTGCCTATTTTAAAATTTAGAGCCACAATAAATTGAAAAAGTAGCCAACACCTCAGTCTTTTCCCCTGACACACATACCACAGATTGGCTGAGGTATCTTCCTACTTTAAACTTCAGATCTCTGACCTGCCTTTAGATTGGATGTTAATTTGGATCAGATCACCTGCTGAGGGTGAGGACAGCTCACCATTACAGAGTATACATTTGATTTCATTGTTGGTTATCTTTCAGATGGTCAATTTACTGTTGGCTAAAGGGGCAAACATCAATGCGTTTGACAAGAAAGATCGACGTGCTCTGCACTGGGCAGCTTATATGGGTAAGGATTCCATGAATGGAGAGCAAAATGCAAATAATCTGAACTGATGAAGCTCCAAGTCTCTCACTGACCGTGTAGATTTTCTCTTGGGCGAGCCTGACTTCTTGTCAAGCTTGGGATCCAATTGAATTAAGATTCAGTCCCTTTTACTGGCATGCATAGAGCACTCGAGTTGGGCAGTAGCTTCGTCAGAAATTTATTTATCCTACAAAGAGCAGGAGAGATGAATCATGGCATGGACTTCATTGGATGTATTTCAATCTGGGTTGGAAAGCTGCACAAATTGTGCTTATGTTAACTTTTTATGGCAGCAAAATAAAGGGTTTAAAAAGAAGGAGGGCTGGCTAGCAAAGCAAGGATGTAAATTTCATTTGTCTTTTTATTTATAAATACTTCTGAAGGAACCAAAAGGAAGGAAGAAAAGACAACATCCTGGCTGCCGTGTAGAGGTGACGAGTCACTGTGAGTGATTCTGTTACTCCGCTGTCAACAGAGCTGGGACTTGCTCCTTGTTTCTGCTGGCTCAGGTGCAGAAGACAAAGGAAGATGTTATGTTTCTGTGCTTTTCTCACCACTTTTGTTGGCACTAGTACCACTGACAAATGAAAGCCCTCATAGAGTTTATTTTCAGTGTGGACTTGTGGGAAATGTAGAACTAAGATCCCTCCTTTGTGTTTCTGATTGGAGAACATCCTGCAATTAGGAAACCAGCTCCAAGTTATAAACACTCTGACAGCCCGTCACAACACAGGAGATTGTGTGGTAAATTATGGATAATCTATACAATGGGACACTATGGAGTAACTACAGCAGTGATGTCAGTATTTTTTTTTTTAACATAGAAAGATTCTGTGACTATGTTAAGTGAAAACAGATCATATAACAGTACAGTTTAAATAATACAACCTCATTTTTGTAAAAAAGATCTCTAAAATAAATACAGTCCTCTTGAAAAAGCAGTCTGGGATGTATTAAACACTGAAATATTAAACTGAATATCTCAAGGAAATGGATGATTTTTGTTTCCTTTTAATACCTTTTTGCTTTTTTCTTAATCCTTTTAAACGAGAGAAAACAATAATGGTAATTGTGGGGGAAAAAGAATGGATTAGGGCAGAGCTGAAATAAATTATGTGGGTATAAATGAGTCTGAGTGAATTTTGGGGCTTAAAAAACAGAACCTTAAGATTTTGTAAGCATTACCATTTTTTAAAAGGTGAAATGGACTTTCGAATTAATTGAAACAAGTTAGATGCCTGCATGGTCCCTGCCAGACTGGAGCCAGTGATCATTTCCCAGATGATGTTTAGGCAGAGCATATATTAAGTTAGTGTGACGTCTGATCGACGTGCTCTGCACTGGGCAGCTTATATGGGTAAGGATTCCATGAATGGAGAGCAAAATGCAAATAATCTAAACTGATGAAGCTCCAAGTCTCTCACTGACCGTGTAGATTTTCTCTTGGGCGAGCCTGACTTCTTGTCAAGCTTGGGATCCAATTGAATTAAGATTCAGTCCCTTTTACTGGCATGCATAGAGCACTCGAGTTGGGCAGTAGCTTCGTCAGAAATTTATTTATCCTACAAAGAGCAGGAGAGATGAATCATGGCATGGACTTCATTGGATGTATTTCAATCTGGGTTGGAAAGCTGCACAAATTGTGCTTATGTTAACTTTTTATGGCAGCAAAATAAAGGGTTTAAAAAGAAGGAGGGCTGGCTAGCAAAGCAAGGATGTAAATTTCATTTGTCTTTTTATTTATAAATACTTCTGAAGGAACCAAAAGGAAGGAAGAAAAGACAACATCCTGGCTGCCGTGTAGAGGTGACGAGTCACTGTGAGTGATTCTGTTACTCCGCTGTCAACAGAGCTGGGACTTGCTCCTTGTTTCTGCTGGCTCAGGTGCAGAAGACAAAGGAAGATGTTATGTTTCTGTGCTTTTCTCACCACTTTTGTTGGCACTAGTACCACTGACAAATGAAAGCCCTCATAGAGTTTATTTTCAGTGTGGACTTGTGGGAAATGTAGAACTAAGATCCCTCCTTTGTGTTTCTGATTGGAGAACATCCTGCAATTAGGAAACCAGCTCCAAGTTATAAACACTCTGACAGCCCGTCACAACACAGGAGATTGTGTGGTAAATTATGGATAATCTATACAATGGGACACTATGGAGTAACTACAGCAGTGATGTCAGTATTTTTTTTTTTAACATAGAAAGATTCTGTGACTATGTTAAGTGAAAACAGATCATATAACAGTACAGTTTAAATAATACAACCTCATTTTTGTAAAAAAGATCTCTAAAATAAATACAGTCCTCTTGAAAAAGCAGTCTGGGATGTATTAAACACTGAAATATTAAACTGAATATCTCAAGGAAATGGATGATTTTTGTTTCCTTTTAATACCTTTTTGCTTTTTTCTTAATCCTTTTAAACAAGAGAAAACAATAATGGTAATTGTGGGGGAAAAAGAATGGATTAGGGCAGAGCTGAAATAAATTATGTGGGTATAAATGAGTCTGAGTGAATTTTGGGGCTTAAAAAACAGAACCTTAAGATTTTGTAAGCATTACCATTTTTTAAAAGGTGAAATGGACTTTCGAATTAATTGAAACAAGTTAGATGCCTGCATGGTCCCTGCCAGACTGGAGCCAGTGATCATTTCCCAGATGATGTTTAGGCAGAGCATATATTAAGTTAGTGTGACGTCAGACTCAAGGAACGTGGTCTTTTGCATTTGTTCTTTGCTGATATATAGCTAAAGGTGTTCATCACTCAGTTGTGTCCGACTCTTTGTGACCCTGTGGACTGTAGCCCGCCAGGCTACTCTGTCCATGGAATTCTCTAGGCGGGAGTCCTGGAGTGGGTTGCCATTTCCTTCTCCGATATATACTTAACACATGTATAAAATTGCTAAAAGAAGTTAAGTTATATTTTTGTGTGTCATCACGATGCAAGTAGGGAAACATAGAGATGATTGTCCTTGTGAACTAAAGGTCAAAAGCAGGACAAAGAGCTTAAGATAGCATCACCACTAGCCAAGACCAGTCTCTCTGTCTCTCTCTCTCCCTGTCTCTGTCTTTCTCTCTCTGTCTCTCTAGGCCCTGAAGCCAGTACTCATCTTCTACCCTTCAGCTATCCACAATGTTTAGAGCAATGATCTTAAAGCATTGAACAATCTTTAGTCAGGAAATAAAGGTCAAATACGTTAATCATTGTATATGTAGCAAAATAGACAACAAAGAAAACTATTCTTGAAAATATGCCAACAGTTGAAACTAGTTTTCCGTTTAGTCAGTAATTCATGAGAACACTTTGAAGTTGAACCATATGAAGGTGCCATTTTTGTGGGTTCAAAAAAGGGTCAAACAGTAGCAGTTTCATGTGATTTAACATATGGAGTTGTTCTGATTAATTGATTTTTTTTAAATTTAGTTTTTACAGACCAAATTGTCATTGTTAGGCTTTTCAGTGAAGAGTGGCAGTTGGTTTCAAAAGCATTGTTTTCATTTTAACACAGTTTTTTTTAGTCTCTGGTTCTAACATATTTTTAGGACTTTGTCATTATCCGTAAACAAGCGTGGATCTCCTTAAAGAGAAGGCTCACATATGAATCATCTTTCTTCCCACAGGATTTACATGATACCTGACAGATAGTAGGTACGCACTGAATATTTGCTGGCTATTTTGCTATGAACCAGCTTTTACACATAGCTTAGGAAAATGCTGTTGGCAATGAAAGAGGATGGTGATTAACTCAGGTGGAATGAATTGTCAAATTGTCCTAGGAAGGTTAACTGTGTTTTCTGCTGCTTTGTTCGTAAAGGCCACCTGGACGTCGTGGCATTGCTTGTTAACCATGGTGCAGAAGTGACGTGTAAGGACAAGAAAGGCTATACGCCCCTGCACGCCGCAGCCTCCAACGGACAGATCAATGTTGTCAAGCATCTTCTGAATCTGGGGGTGGAGGTGAGCTATGATTCAGGCATTGTCCCACGGTACATTTGTGGGTTTTCTGTTGTTCTGAAATCCTGTTTACCTTTTAATTCAAGAGGGGGAAAAACCCTCATTTCTTAGCATCCTGTTTTTTTGAGTTTACATGGGCAACCAATGAAGGGCAATTGGGGCATATGCTAAGTAGTAGAAAATGAGAAACGGACTTTCTATATCAACATACATAGAGAAATATTTAAGCATATATGATATATGATAAATAGTGACCAGTCATTTTTAAAAGACTGACTAGGGTTCCTCATCCCACCTTTAGAACCTTCTAAATTGAGGCTTCCAAGCAGAAATGAATGAATAAATGGCAGGGACAAACATGCTGAGTTGGAGAAGTTGACTCGACCCCATTATCCTCAGGTAGCAGGGCAGGAGCGGTGGTGAGGTTGTCCTGGAGGAAAGGAAAACTAGGTTGTAGTACTGAGATGGTGATGGTGAGACACAGGAGTCACGGCTGCCTGGGGAAAGCAGGAGGGAGGTAGGGGCTAAATACATGGCCCAAACACCAGAGCTTGGCCTTGACAGACAGCAGAGCCAAACCTGAGTGTTCTGAGTTCAGGCCCCACGGCAGCTCTCTGAGCAGCCCCCAACCTTCCCCCTTCTGTTCACCATTGAGTTTTGAGCTCTTTTCTTGCTGCCTGGGATCAGTTCTCCTCTGGCGTTTGAGACAGGTTTGCATTTCATTTTATCCTTTCCCTAGCTGAGAAATATCTTCCCCCAAGTTGAAACCTGGTCACTCTCATGTTTTGCTGATCTTTATCTGCAGGCTAAAGCCTTCCCGGGGTGACCACCCTGGGGCAAGAGTAAGCTCTGAATAATCAGGCTGACAGAGGGATATTTCCTTTCTCCAGCACAGCTATTAGGCTTTTGGTGGGAAATGGGAGTATATTGGCTTCAGTGATTTTCATCACCCATATTGGGCTTGTTTGCAGATTGATGAAATCAATGTGTATGGAAACACAGCCCTCCACCTGGCCTGCTACAATGGGCAGGATGCTGTAGTCAATGAGCTGACGGACTATGGTGCTAACGTCAACCAGCCCAACAACAGTGGGTTCACCCCGTTGCATTTTGCTGCTGCCTCCACACACGGTGCTCTGTGTCTTGAACTATTAGTAAACAACGGGGCGGATGTTAACATCCAGGTAGGACTCTCTCAGCCTTCTTCCTTCAGTGTTAAATACCTTTGCATTGAGCCTTTGAGCAAAAGCACCTGCTGTCAATTACAATGAGTAAATTATAACTCCGAGCATCCTGACTCTCACAGCCTTATCCTGTCCTGGCACACGGTGGAAACTTACGTAGCAGTGGTGGTACCAGTGCACGGCACTGAGACTCTAGCTATATGACCTTGGGAGCTCAGTGAATTTACCAGAGTAAACACTGGGTCTCAGGCATGTTGACTTGACCCAGATTCTAATACTAAAGTGAATGCTGAGCTGATAGAGCAGAGCTGCTGAGAATGAAAAGGAAGCCTAACCTAATGATATCAGTTATGTTCCCAACCCATGTGACCCTCCAAGAAGTTTCACAAATGCCTTCCTGGAGTACACCCCAGATAGTAGCTGCCATTATATGATACTAATCTGATTTTAATGGTAATTCCTTTGCTCAACAAACTAACTGATGACTACCTAGTGTCCTCTGTTTGATACTGGATTTATACTCCCAGGTGCCCTTAAGGAATTTACAGTATGGCAAGGAGATAATGTACTCAGATAATCATGAGGCAAGACAGAATGCCATGAGTGATGTGAGGGATTAATAAAATGCTGCAAACCATAAGAAGGAAGTGTTGCCTTTTGCTTGGACATCACAGCTGGAGATTGCTGTTGAGCTGAAGATTGATATCAGTTGAGATGAAGAGAGAGAGAGTTTGAGAGAGGACATTCAACATGGAAAGAATGGCATTAGCAAAGGGTTTGAGAGTGTCAGTAGGTAAACTTCAGATAACTGATAGTTCACTCACTCTAATATATAACCAAGAGAAACATCTTCACGATCCAGGTTACATCACTTGGATGCATTCAGACTGTAGCAGAATATTCTGACTTATCCCAAGTGACCTTGTTCTCATCCTCAGTTCTCCTTCTCCCAAACACACAGGAATCCTAAATCAAAGACCCAGTGTATTCTGTCTCTGCTTTTGAAAAACAGTAATTTCCAAGATTTAATTTCAAGAATAATTGGATCATTTTATTTTAATAACCTTCTCTATTCACTATTAAAATCCTCTTATTTTTTCATTTAATTTATAATAGTGGGGAAATATGAGACAAATTTTCAGAATAGTAGTTTATTGTGATTGAGCAGACTGCAAATCATATGAAAGAAAGGAGTCAGGAACAAGCCAAAATGTGAACTGACCAAGAATGAGCACTTATCTGCTGGCCAAAGAGTTTGGGTTTCTGTAGACTATGGAAGCCACTAATCGTTGTGGAGGTCACATGATCAGAACTGAGGCTTAGGAACGGTAATCTGGCCACAGAACACTAGAGACAGAAAACATAAAAGGAAAAAATGTATATATATATATGTATATATGGCTACATATAGATTTTAAACTTTTATATAACAGAACAACAACAAAAGAGAAGCAAAAAACTTTACATAAAATTAAAAGGGGAAAAACTCAGAAATTTTTCTGTAATATACATGATAAGAAAGATTTAACATATTATTATAAGAACTATATAAGAACTCATAAAAATCAATAAGAAAACATCTGACAATCTGCTAGAAAACATGGACAAAGGCAGATCACGAAAGAGAGGATACAGTATGCATTAAATTTATGAAAAAATGTTCAGTATCACCAGTCACTAGAGAAATGCAAACTAATACTTTTATAATCAGTTCAGTTCAGTCACTCAGTCGTGTCTGACTGTTTGCGACCCCATGAATTGCAGCATGCCAGGCCTCCCTGTCCATCACCAACTCCCGGAGTTCACCCAAACTCATGTCCATCAAGTCGGTGATGCCATCCAGCCATCTCATCCTCTGTCATCCCCTTCTCCTCCTGCCCCCAATCCCTCTCAGCATCAGACTCTTTTCCAATGAGTCAACTCTTCACATGAGGTGGCCAAAGTATTGGAGTTTCAGCTTTAGCATCAGTCCTTCCAATGAACACCCAGGACCGATGTCCTTTAGAATGGATTGGTTGGATCTCCTTGCAGTCCAAGGGACTCTCAAGTGTCTTCTCCAACACCACAGTTCAAAAGCATCGATTCTTCAGAGCTCAGCTTTCTTTATAGTCCAGCTCTCACATCCATACATGACCACTGGAAAAACCATAGCCTTGACTAGACGGACCTTTGTTGGCAAGGTAATATCTCTGCTTTTCAATATGCTATCTAGGTTGGTCATAACTTTTATAATACTAGTACATTAATATTTGCCTTTAAAATTGGCAATGTAATCAATGAAATATTAAAATGTAAGATTAAGTATGATCCAGTTTTTTAATTTCATAAAGTGTTTATCTATGTATGTGCATAGGAAGAGAGTAATATCTGAAATACATATCAATATCCTAACAATTATCACTCCAAAATTATGATTTGGGCTTTTTAGTTCCTTTTCAATATAATTGTATTAATCATATTGTGATGCAGTGAGCATGTGTTATTTTCATATCCAAAAGAACAAAAAGCTATTTTCATTAAAAAAAAAAAATTCAGATATAGTGGACCTGGGAAGGTGACAAGTAGAGGATAACTGGAAGCCAATAGAACAGGTCTAGATAAAAGGATAAGAGGTAATAAGGACAGGGAATGGGGACAGTTGACAAAGGGAGAGGCTTTGCAGAGAGGAAATCAATGGAATTTGGTTGGGCAGAAGATGGAAGAGAATTGAAATCTGGCTAAGGAGAGTTAGGTAGTACAGCATAATGATTCCGTGTCCAGTTCTAGACTGCCTAGAATCTCACCCTGGCCTTGACTTTTAGTAAATACATAGTCATAAACAACTTCTCTCTGTATCTCAGTTTATCTGTAAAATTAGGGAAACAATAGTATCTTCTAAATGGAACCATTGTGAGGATTAAAGTTATCTCACATAAATTACTTGGAACAATGCTGGCCATATAGGAAGTACTCCATAAATTTTTTTAAAATTTATTTATTTTTAATTGGAGGATAATTGCTTTACAATATTGTATTGGTTTCTGCCATATATCAACATGAATCAGCCACAGGTATACATATATCCCCTCCCTCTCATAAATGATTATTGTTAAGAAGGATGTCAGGAGAAAGAGTAGGCATAGGAGGTAAAACTAGTGAGTTTAGTTCTTGAGAAGCTGATTTTGAGCCTTTGATACAGCCAGTACAAGACAGCCAGTAGTGGAGAGCCGTGGAGAACAGAAGAACATGTGTAGGCTGAGCACCTATGAATTGAACATGAGTCAACATGCATAGGTTGAACACCTCATTCATGCAGAGGTGATTGATAGTGGAAACTGGGAGAAAATGCTGAGATCACCTAGGGAGAGAGTACACCATAGCCTGAGTAGAGAAGGGGATGCAGGTCTCTAGTAACTCTTTACTCTCAGGATCATCAGGAGGACGAAGAACGAAAGAGATGAAAAGAGAGAGAAGATAGGAGAAGGAAACAGAAGTAGTATCTTTGTGAAGGTAGAATGCAGATGGAAATGAAAAAGTAAACTAGATGAAAAGAATTTCAGAGTTCTAGGTCTTGTAAAGGGGCTCCATCCAAGGTCCTATGTGGAGGTAAGATGATCTTTAGGGGCAACAAAGAGACCTGGGTGGGGGAAAGAGCCAACATGTGGGGTTAAAGTCCTAGAGGACAGTGGTGAGAGGACACGAGGCAAACAGGTGGCTCAACCACTAGTGTCCCCAAGACTTGTGACACTTTTCTTGCCTTTCTGGTGCCTGAGGGACATATTGTGGATCCTCCAAAGAAAGACATATTATTGAAGTTAAAGTATCTCTCTTCACCAGTCCAATCCCTCTCAGCATCAGACTCTTTTCCAATGAGTCAACTCTTCACATGAGGTGGCCAAAGTATTGGAGTTTCAGCTTTAGCATCAGTCCTTCCAATGAACACCCAGGACCGATGTCCTTTAGAATGGATTGGTTGGATCTCCTTGCAGTCCAAGGGACTCTCAAGTGTCTTCTCCAACACCACAGTTCAAAAGCATCGATTCTTCAGAGCTCAGCTTTCTTTATAGTCCAGCTCTCACATCCATACATGACCACTGGAAAAACCATAGCCTTGACTAGACGGACCTTTGTTGGCAAGGTAATATCTCTGCTTTTCAATATGCTATCTAGGTTGGTCATAACTTTTATAATACTAGTACATTAATATTTGCCTTTAAAATTGGCAATGTAATCAATGAAATATTAAAATGTAAGATTAAGTATGATCCAGTTTTTTAATTTCATAAAGTGTTTATCTATGTATGTGCATAGGAAGAGAGTAATATCTGAAATACATATCAATATCCTAACAATTATCACTCCAAAATTATGATTTGGGCTTTTTAGTTCCTTTTCAATATAATTGTATTAATCATATTGTGATGCAGTGAGCATGTGTTATTTTCATATCCAAAAGAACAAAAAGCTATTTTCATTAAAAAAAAAAAATTCAGATATAGTGGACCTGGGAAGGTGACAAGTAGAGGATAACTGGAAGCCAATAGAACAGGTCTAGATAAAAGGATAAGAGGTAATAAGGACAGGGAATGGGGACAGTTGACAAAGGGAGAGGCTTTGCAGAGAGGAAATCAATGGAATTTGGTTGGGCAGAAGATGGAAGAGAATTGAAATCTGGCTAAGGAGAGTTAGGTAGTACAGCATAATGATTCCGTGTCCAGTTCTAGACTGCCTAGAATCTCACCCTGGCCTTGACTTTTAGTAAATACATAGTCATAAACAACTTCTCTCTGTATCTCAGTTTATCTGTAAAATTAGGGAAACAATAGTATCTTCTAAATGGAACCATTGTGAGGATTAAAGTTATCTCACATAAATTACTTGGAACAATGCTGGCCATATAGGAAGTACTCCATAAATTTTTTTAAAATTTATTTATTTTTAATTGGAGGATAATTGCTTTACAATATTGTATTGGTTTCTGCCATATATCAACATGAATCAGCCACAGGTATACATATATCCCCTCCCTCTCATAAATGATTATTGTTAAGAAGGATGTCAGGAGAAAGAGTAGGCATAGGAGGTAAAACTAGTGAGTTTAGTTCTTGAGAAGCTGATTTTGAGCCTTTGATACAGCCAGTACAAGACAGCCAGTAGTGGAGAGCCGTGGAGAACAGAAGAACATGTGTAGGCTGAGCACCTATGAGTTGAACATGAGTCAACATGCATAGGTTGAACACCTCATTCACGCAGAGGTGATTGATACTGGATACTGGGAGAAAATGCTGAGATCACCTAGGGAGAGAGTACATCATAGCCTGAGTAGAGAAGGGGATGCAGGTCTCTAGTAACTCTTTACTCTCAGGATCATCAGGAGGACGAAGAACGAAAGAGATGAAAAGAGAGAGAAGATAGGAGAAGGAAACAGAAGTAGTATCTTTGTGAAGGTAGAATGCAGATGGAAATGAAAAAGTAAACTAGATGAAAAGAATTTCAGAGTTCTAGGTCTTGTAAAGGGGCTCCATCCAAGGTCCTATGTGGAGGTAAGATGATCTTTAGGGGCAACAAAGAGACCTGGGTGGGGGAAAGAGCCAACATGTGGGGTTAAAGTCCTAGAGGACAGTGGTGAGAGGACACGAGGCAAACAGGTGGCTCAGCCACTAGTGTCCCCAAGACTTGTGACACTTTTCTTGCCTTTCTGGTGCCTGAGGGACATATTGTGGATCCTCCAAAGAAAGACATATTATTGAAGTTAAAGAATCTCTCTTTACCAGCCTCACTTAATTGATTCACAGGGTTATCTGATGCTCTCCATTGCCTCTGTAAAACATGCCAACTGATGTTTTCAGTGTGCCTGATACTGAAGCTGGAAGCCCACTTTCTGCCTCACATACCTGCTTCTCCCAGATAACTGATTAGTGGCCAGTTCAGACTGGATAAGGGACTTCGACTAAGTATAGTGCCTTGGTTTATGGCGGCCTTTTCTTCTCCCGCACAAAATGGACATGGAAAGCATAGCTACGTTAATAGTTAATTTTTCCTGTAGACTGCTAATTATCAACAGAGTTTAAGAGGCACCATTAAAAAAAAAAGTCTGAGACTCGTGTTTATGTATTATCTAATTTGGTGGCTCAGATGGTAAAGCGGCTGTCTACAATACGGGAGACCCGCGTTCCATCCCCGGGTTGGGAAGATCCCCTGGAGAAAGAAATGGCAACCCACTCCAGTACTATTGCCTGGAAAATCCCATGGACAGAGGAGCCTGTAGGCTACAGTCCACGGGGTCACAAAGAGTCGGACACGACTGAGTGACTATTAAGACATTAAGACCATCTGTGTAAATGGGATTTTGAATCAAATCTAGCCTTCTCCCTCAGCCTCCCTTCGTCTTCTCTATCTACATATGAATTCTCTTGACTCCTTATTGGTTATCCCAGATTCTCCCTGGATGCATGGATCGTCTAATGTTTCCATGGAACCATTCAGTCTGAGTGGAGGCTGTTATCTCTCTGCACCACATTGCCCTTGGATTTTGAAAGTGTAAATTGCAAGACAGTTGGTATTTGTTTAGATTTGTCAAAGTTCGAAGAAAGTAGCATGTTGAAGTGTAGCCAATTCCTATTCACATGTTCACTTTGTTTTCCTCTGTCCTCCCAAAACTCTGAGAGTGTCATCTTGATGAGAAATTTCAAGATGATGGAGATGAGAGAAAGGCTGTGTGTCCGGCATGCACTTTAAAGCCCTTCATTTTGCTTAAATTGACCATGGCCCTGTCTTTGATATTGAATATAGTGATGTCAGAAAGCGTAATTATTATAAAATAATAGAGATGCAATACTTTATACAATAAGCTTTTGACAGGTTACTTGTTTTTTGCAAATAGGAAGAGCATGAGAAAATATGAAATAATTTCTCTTCTCTAGCAGAGAACACATTGTTATTTCTGTAGCATCTCAAGGCTCTTTTTTGGGAAGCTTTCAAACTAAGCTTTAAAGAAGATAGTTACATATGGCTTCACTGGATATGACTTAGAAAGATAGGTTCAGAAATCACCATTGCCGGGTTGCCTACCTTCTGGCCACTAACATTCCACCTGCCTATGATCTCAATTGTTTTCTGCCCACGGGCCCTTAGATCACTTAACTTAAAGCCCATCACAGTTTATTAAAGTAGACCAACTCTCTTTTTCTGTGTACTAGGACCAAATTTTATTCTATAATTGCATTGCAGAGGTTGAAGATGAAATTGGAATAAGCAAGAGTAAGTATTAAGAGCAACATGTCCCTTGGAACTTGGGAGAGGAAGTGAGCAAAGCAGGGAGGTGAAGGTCTGAGGTAACCACGTACCATCTCCCACTTTTGAACCATTAAAAACTTGACCATATATAGCTTTTTGCAAACCAACGTATTAGATTGCTCTTCCATTGAGTTAGGAAGCCCTTTTAGGTTTCTAACTATGTCTGATGCCCCCTCCTCCAGCTGATCTTAGCGTTATCCTCTTGAACAGGAGTCCCCAACCTCTGGATCTAATCCCTGATGATCTGAGGTGGAGCTGATGTAATAATAATAGAAATAAAGTGCACAATAAATGTAATGTGCTTGAATTGACCCAAAACCTTTTCCACCCTCACCCCGGTCCCTAGAAAAATTGTCTTCCATGAAATCAGTCCCTGGTGCCAAAAAGGTTGGGAACTTCAGCTATAAAGGCTTTATTGTCCTCCACTGAGCTGCGTGACAACAGGGGTACTGTGCATGGAGAATACAGGGCCTTCAGGTTCCTGGGGAGTAGCTGTGTATTTAAGTTTAGAGCAGGTTTGAGGGAGGATGAAGAAAGAAGGCAGGGCTTCCCAGGTGGCTTGTAGGAAAGAATCCTCCTGCCAGTATAGGGGACACAGGAGACATAGGTTCGATCCCTGGGATGGGAACATCCCCTGGAGGATGAAATGGCAACCCACTCCAGTATCATTGCCTGGAGAATCCTATGGACAGGGGAGCCTGGCAGGCTGCAATTCGTGGAGTCTCAAAGAGGCAGACACAACTGAGCACACAAAGAAAGAAGGCATTAGGAGTGGAAGAAAAAATGAATGGATTTCTGAGGATATTGGTTAAGAAAATTGAAATGCTCTATTTAGTTCAAGGATTAATCTTTCTTGGATGATGGTGAATACTGCCCTGAAAGAGTACTGATACTTGTCATAAAATATTCTTAGTCCTCATTGGTTTTGCTTCATGACCCATGGCAGAACCATAAGTCAAGTCAATAGGAGACTGTCTTACTTGGACCACTTGTTCCAAATAACAAAATTTTCCATTCCCTAAATCTGGTAGGGAAATGCACCTAGAATTTGTAAGGAGACTAGAAATGAAGAAATATTTTTCTAAAAGCAAAGGTTAAAATAAGTGGGAGAATTGAACATTCCTTCTCCTTTGAGAATTCAAGGAATGTTTTATATCTGTCTGAAGTTCTAGTACCAGCAGCAGCAAAGAAAAACCCACCACCCCCACCCCTGTGTGAAAAATTTCTCAGGCAGATAGTGAAACTCAGTAGGATCTCTAGTCTCAACCTGAATATTCTTAATTCTAACTTGTAAAAGCTAAAGAAAAAGTACTAGTTTTTTGACCTTCGTTGGTTTTCAATGACTTTTTGAAATGAGTTCCTTTTCTACCTATGGCATATAAACAAAGCTGCCCCATAGTGACTGCTATGACACTCCTGATGCCCAGTCTCTTGCCACCCATCTCTCTCTATGAGAAAAAAAAGAATCAGCTAGGAACTGGCCTTAGTAATAGATGAGCTCAGGCAAAGATCTTCAAGAACAGATCTGAAGCAAACGTCACCGTTGACCATATTGCCATCCTTTTTGTTTTACCTAAAATGGGCATCTCTGCTCCTTTACCAAAGGCACAAGCACTCCAAGGGGAAAAGGGTATGGTGTTTACTCTCTCTGTAATGGGGAAAGCTTTATAAACTGTACTCCCTAGAAACTGGTAACTCCTGCTTTGGCTCTCTGACTGCAATTTAGTAACCTCCAGGTTGGTGGTTACGCCTAGCCTTGAAGCTCTTTTCTAGGCATGGAAAACTCTTGTTTAAATATTGATAAAGGTATTATCTAAACACTGAAGTTTTTATGGCTTTATGTATATTTAACTAAATGCTAATTAGTTATATTTTCATCTTAAATTTAAGAGACAATACTGGAGCAAAACTTAAAGAAATAGCACCACCTAGGGACAAATGAATGTCAACTCTGCAATTTCTGTTTTCTCTCTCCTTAAGAGTCTTGGACTGTCATCACTTTTTTGTTGGAGGGAAATGTATCTTAAATCCTCATTCCTAAGTGGTTCCCAGACTTTTGAGTCTTTTGAATTGCCTACATTTCTCCCAGCCAAGATGCAGACTCTATAATCAGATAGATTTTAGGAGTTCTCCTCCATTGTATATTTTGTGGTTGGTGATGGCATCGCATACTTTTTTTTACGGTTAGTGCTCCTTTCCCCAAAAAATATTATTTCCGTAAAAAGACTGATGCTGGGAGGGATTGGGGGCAGGAGGAGAAGGGGACGACCGAGGATGAGATGGCTGGATGGCATCACGGACTCGATGGACGTGAGTCTGAGTGAAGTCTGGGAGATGGTGATGGATAGGGAGGCCTGGCGTGCTGCGATTCAAAGAGTCAACACGACTGAGCAACTGAACTGAACTGAACTGAAAGTTTCAAGTTTGCTTCCGTCTTCCTTTACTTTCTAAATCTTCTCAATTCAGGCTATAATCATACAAGATTAAGATAGAGAAAAGATCCGATTATTTCTATTTTTTCCCATCAACCTGAGAATCTTTCACTATAATGATTATTTATTTCACTCAATATGCAGTTACCAAAAGAGTTGGGGTTCCCTGGGGTCTCAGTTGATAAAGAATCTGCCTGCAATGCAGGAGACTGCCTGCAATATAGGAGACATGGGTTCAGTCCCTGGGTTGGGAAGATTCCCTGGAGAAGGAAATGGCAACACCCACCCTACCCCACCCCCTGCCCCATATTCTTGCCTGAAAAATCCCATGGACACAGGAGCCAGGCAGGGCTGCAATCCATGGGGTCGCCAAGAGTCAGACACAACTGAGCACAATGTTCTAAAAGAGTCGGACATGACTTAGTGACTACACGACAGCAACAACAACTTCGACTAACTTCCCTTGGCACAGATTGTACATAGCTCCTCTTAAGTCTAAGGAATAGACTTATGGGATATATAATAAAAAATTATTCTGTTCAACCTTGTGGTTTTATAAGATATTCCAGTCCACAGTCAAAAGCAGCTGCTCCTAAACTTTAGTGTGCTGTGAAATTTAGAAATGAAATCAATTCTGGTTCTGTAGATCTGAGCTAGGACACAGTATTCACATTCCTACCAAGAACCATGCATGATTCAGATGCAGGTAGTCTGTAGTTCACTATGAGAAATATTTAAGTGGTTATTTGCTTTCCATTGTAGCATTTTTTAAAGAATCATTTTAAAACACAAGTGTATGAGTTTCACCACAAAAATGAACTTGTGCTTTTAAAATCTTGTATTTTAGCCCCAGGATTAAGAAAACATTTCTTCTGAGACTTAGAAAAATAACAGTTACATAAATTTCATTTCAGTTTTAAAAATAATATCTGCATTAAAGAATACATAATATATTCTCTCAGTTGGGGATACTTTGTTTCTAATGTAATAGTAATATTTTCGTGGGTATTACTGTTTTTAGAAAATTCTATAAACGACTACTACTTAATTTAAAGTGTAGAACTTTGGTATTTGGTGCAGTGTTGACTAGTGGGTAGATTCTGTACGTTTTCCATGTTTTGCTTAACCTGTGTCAGAGAATCAGAGGAGGCGATGGCACCCCACTCCAGTACTCTTGCCTGGAAAATCCCATGGACAGAGGAGCCTGGTGGGCTGCAGTCCATGGGGTCGCTGAGAGTTGGACACGACTGAGTGACTTCACTTTCACTTTTCACTTTCATGCATTGGAGAAGGAAATGGCAACCCACTCCAGTGTTCTTGCCTGGAGAATCCCAGGGACAGGGAGCCTGGTGGGCTGCGTCTATGGGGTCGCACAGAGTCAGACACGACTGAAGCGACTTAGCAGATGTCAGAGAATAGTCATAACTTGAGTGATAAAGAGGTGGTGTATAAATTCAGCACATTTTCAGCTGATCATTATATTTATAACTGAGTCACTTCGATGTACACTGGAAACTAACACAACATTTTATATTAACTATACTTAAATTTTTTTTAAGTTGAAAAAAAAAAACTCCTTGGAGGACACTTTTTATTTATTTATTTTAGTAGATCACAGGAGATGAAAAAAAAATTTGGATGATTTCCTCAGTTTAAACCAGGGTAGTTTAAAAATTGTCAGTGTAACTAAAAATTCTGCAATTCTTCTCTAAAATAATTTCCATTTCTCTAAGCTTCTTTAAATGTGATGTTATATAACGTAAACAATAAGAATTTACTATATAGCATAGAGAACTATATTCAATATCTTATAACAACATATAATGGAAATGAATCTGAAAAAGATCATATATACATATACTGAATCACTTTGCTGAATACCTAAAACTAACATAACACTGTCAATGAACTATACTTAATTTTTTTTTAAATGTGATGTTAGATAGAAACCTGCAATATCATATACACTCTATTGGAAATTGCGGAATGTTTCAAGTTGATGTTACTTGCCCTTTGTTTTTCTCTCTTTTTCTCTCTCTCAATTTTTAGAGTAAAGATGGTAAAAGTCCGCTGCACATGACAGCTGTCCACGGAAGGTTCACACGGTCGCAAACCCTCATTCAGAATGGTAAGAGAGATTCTGCCACAGTGTCATCACGAACAGTTTCTTGGTGTGACTTGAGTTT
Organism: Oreotragus oreotragus; assembly: GCA_006410675.1. Taxonomy (NCBI): domain Eukaryota; kingdom Metazoa; phylum Chordata; class Mammalia; order Artiodactyla; family Bovidae; genus Oreotragus; species Oreotragus oreotragus. Next base: position 388,772 of record SJYX01022174.1, read on the forward strand.
GGCTGTCAGTTATTGGAATATGAAATACAATGCTCTGTTAGTGTTTATTATGCTTGGATTTATACTATCCTTTGATGAACTTGGCTAAAAGCTCCCTATCAGACAGGTCATCACCACCCAGCTTAGGAATAAGGACATAGAACCATGAGTTTCATAGTCAATTCCTAGTCAAAGAAACATGTGAGTTTTGAAACTGGAAATGATCTATATGCTTAAGATCCTGCATGTTTTACTCAGAAACTAGTAAAAATAAGTACAGGCATTTTCTAGCAGCAAAGCTGAATTATTTTTAAATTTTCAAACCCACCATAGTTTCATAAGTTAAAACTCATTAAGCTACTTGGGCAAAGGTAAGAAAAATGAGATGACTCAGCAGAAAAGCAGGTATATACATGATATAAAGGATGATAAAATCACAGGCTTGATAGAGACCTTGGAAAGTCACAGAATCTAGTAATATTCCAGACTTAGAATAAAGATGTGCTTGAACCATTGGGTTGTCTCTGCAGCCAAAATACTAGGGAGTGTCACTTTGCATCATGATTCATGTTACTATTAGAGGGTAATGGCCAGAATCTGGGAGTGCACTGACCTTGCTAGCACAGCGTCTGTTATCTTAGCTAATCTTGAAGACATTTGAGAAAAAAAAAAAAACAGGTTTAGTTCAGATTTTTGCTGACATTTCACATAAATTCAGCAGTTCCTAAACTAGCTTTAGTTGATCCACATTTCTAGATCTCAAAACTCAGACATTAGTGTGTTTTTTAGACTTATCTTCCTGCCATCTGTAAAAATATTGGATGACATACACTTGAAGCATTAGTGGTATTGTCAGGAAGATCCCCTGGAGGAGGACACGACAACCAACTCCAGTATTCTTGCCTGGAGAATCCCCATGGACAAAGGAACCTGGCGGGCTACAGTCCACAGGGTCTTGAAGAGTCAGACATGACTGAAGTGACTTAGCATGCACAAGGTCTGTCTTAGGCACTGAAGTCATTTGACACTATGCTGAGAAATTATGCTGAGGAAGCAAAATATCTGCAGCAAAGCACAGGAAATTTATAAGCACTTCAGTGAAACTATAGAAGAAAAGCGATCCCAGCAAATTTCCAGTGAGCAAATGCAGGTAATTGAAAATTAACTGCACAGCACCTATTAATTCTAGTTTGAAATATGTGGTATGCCTTTGACATTCACTTTACTGAAAAACCACTTTAATTGTTTTGTTTCTCTCGAAATCAAGGGAGGTGGGGAGGGACCCTGGCATCTCTCCTTTGCACACTTTCCTCATCCCACTCCTGTAGAAGGAAATGACGGGACACTTCAGTATTCTTGCCTGGGAAATCCCATGGACATAAGAGCCTGGCAGGCTACAGTCAGTCCATGGGGTCGCGAAAGAGTTGGACACGACTTAGCAACTTTAGCAACTAAACAGCAACTCATCCCACTGTATTTCTCAATTGTTTTTCAGAAACGGTGTCCACTGCCTTAAAAATAAACAAAACCAGGGAACTATTTGGTATCCAATTTGAAAATTTTAATGTGAATATAATCACTGGGCTTTAGGTTGATGGCATTAAAAGACATTGTTCCCTGTTGAAGCAATTTCAAGCACTAGTGACCAGACCAGAGAAGGAGCAGCTTTTCACCTTGTAAGCACTGCATTCCTACAGGTCCATCTCTGTGGGCCAGACCTGTGTCATGCTAGTGTGCTTAGAGCAGTCTTGGGGGGCCACTGGCTGCTTTTATCTTTTCACAAACCATCCCTGTGAACTTAAATTTCCATGCCCTCTCCACTAGAATTCTTGCTAGACTTTTGAATGGGAATGAGAACCTGAAAAAGACCCTATGTCTTGTCCTCTGTGATCAAGGAGCTTGTCTCAGAGCCTATTCTTGGCTGGCCTGGCATCTTGCTTTGTGGGTTGAGTGGAGTCCAGGGCCCTAAAATACTGAAAATATAGTGGCTATAGTATGTAGCTTATTATATCTAATGATAATGGTTGAGTGTCCTTCACATTGTGCCAGGCACTTGACTAAGCACTCCACATAAATCCTTCCAACCACCCCCATGAGAAAGAGGTGCTGTTATAATCTCCATTTCAAATATGGAGAAACTGAGGCAGAGAGGTTGTCACTTCTGTTGGGATACCTGGCACATATGCTGAGGAACAGCGATTAGAACTCAGGAAGACTAACACTGGAGACTGAACTCTCAAACAGTCACTTATAAATGTGTTATCTGGATGAACAATGACATGTTAAAACTTTTTTTAAAACTTGTATTCTGTTTAAGAGTTGCTGGTATTTGGCATGGAGTCATCCCTGTAAAAGGATAATTTGGCATTCTCTTCTCTCAGCCAACAGTTCTTTGCGTTCGTTACACATGTGAGAACTGTGAGTTCTTCCATTTGACATTTTTTAAAAACATGCCCTTAGGGACAAGAATAGGAAGCTCTCTTCTTTCCTCTTGTTTGTTGGTTTCCTTTTGGGAAAAGTCCAGAGACTCACACCCCCAGGGCCTGGTGTCCATCCTCCAGAGTGGATCCCTACACGGCAGGACCCTGAATGCCCATCCCCCGTGGGGACATCACTTGATCCTGAGACCTGCTGAGGGACACGCTTGGTGTTTGTTTTGTTATATTGCTCTGATAGTCTGGACTCTTCGCAGCATTTCTCTGCTTCTCTGACTGCTCTCTAGTCAGGGCTATTAGATCTTTAAAATACCTTGCCCCTGCCCCCAATCATTCAGTTTTGGGAAGGTGATCATTTTTAAAAACTCTTTTTTAAGTTAATAAACAAAGAGTGCCTCTGCTGTTCAGTCACGTTGTTTGTTATCTGAAGCTGCGTTGTCAGAACCAGAGAGGAAAAGAATTAAATGAAGACATAATCTGATATCAGAAGGCATTTGATCCAGCCATTTGCACAAGCAGCTGCCTTAGATGCTGCCCAGCAGGTTACAAAAGTTCAAAATGATGCTTTTTCTTTTTTCATAGAAGCTTTAAAAATAAATACAGTTTGAAAAGGAGGAGCCAAGAGATAGATCAGGATGATTCATTGTGAGATTTTTGATATTTGGGCTCATAGCCCTTCTAAGGCAACTTAATAAGATGACTATTCTTATTTGTGCAATGAAAAGCTAATTTCAGATGAATGCCTGGATAATGCTGCATAAATCATCTATTCCTATATGCTCTGCTTGTGTCTAAACTTACAAATGTTTATTTTCCTCACTAATTATCAATGCTGGATTACCAACATTTAATTTGCAACTTTCAAATAAAGAGTAAAGATATTTGAATTCCAAGCAACTGTTAAAGATTTTCAAATGAAAATGGAAAGCTTTGGGAGTGACCATAAAATAGAAATTAATTCATCTAGAGGTCCTAAACATATTTCTGAATAACAAATAGTCTATTTTCCTACTAAATTATGATGTTTTCCAGAAGTATATTTTAAAGGACAATTTAAGATAATTACCCATATTTTTACAGTTTTAAATTAACTTATGAAATGATAGTGACAACAAAGAACCTTTATCAGCTCAAATCCCCTAGACCATCCTTTCCAGGATTTTTCACTCTTCTTTTCCTATCTTATTCTTGGAATATTTGAGGCTGATAAACATGGAGCCGCCAACACTTGGTTCAGAAGAACATGAGCAATGTAGTGTTTGTCCAAGACAAAGATTTCTTTGAGGTTCCACTCTTCGATCAGCTCCGTGGGTGGACCTTTTAGGCTGACCACTGTGGGCAGCTTTCACATGGGTAACTGTATCCTGGATTACCCTGAGGTATCTGTGGAGACCAACTGGCTGCCTGTCCCCAAGGCATAAAAATGATCTAAACTGGATGCTTCTAAGTTTAAATTATTGCGAGCTATTTCTTGAAGTTTGCAGTAGAGATCAAACCAGTCAATCCTAAAGGAAATCAACCCTGAATATTCATTGGAAGGACTGACGCTGAAGCTCCAATACTTTGTCTACCTAATTCAAAGAACTGACTCACTGGGAAAAGCCCTGATGCTGGGAAAGACTGAAGGCAGGAGGAGAAGGGGACGACAGAGAATGAGATAGTTGGATGGCATCACTGACTCAATGGACATGGGTCTGAGCAAGCTCTGGGAGTTGATGATGGATAGGGAAGCCTGGAGTGCTACAGTTCTTGGGGTCGCAGAGAGTCTGACACGACTGAGTGACTGAACTGAAAAGTTTGCAGTAACTAATTTTGTTTTATTATTTTTCTTGATTGTAGCCTGCACAGGCTCTTTTGTCCATGAAATTCACCAGGCAAGAAAACTGAAGTGGGTTTCCATTTCCTTCTCCAGTAAAATGAATACATGCTCACTATAGAATAAAATTAAATTATTAAAGAGATCCCCATCAATGTGTCTCTTTAATCCCACCCAATAATTTCTATTGACAATTTGATGAAAAGTCCAGATTTTTTACATGTATTTAAGAATGTACATATAAAGATATATAATTACTTTTATGGAAATGATAATAGTCTATATATTTGAGCAACTGGTTTTAAAAATCAATACTTTGCTGCTGAAACAAAGATATGAGGAAAGATCAGCATTTGTGTTCAAGCTGCCATTTATATTTCTCTGTCACAAAGTCAAAAAGGGATTACCATTTTGTAAACAGCTATTAAGTTGCAAAATCCAAATGTGTACATTTATTGGCACATGCTGAAGTCTTGGCTGTGGGGTGAAACATCTTAAATCCTATGTAAACGGATGTACTAATTGGAGTTTTTTTTAAACATCTTTCCCTTCTACAAAGGCCACACATATTTGTAATTATTTCACTGTTTAGGAGAGAATCTCATTCATTAACTCTGGTTTACCAACACACCTGGCTAGAAAGAATATTGTTTGTTGGAAATAAATCTTAGGGGGTTGGTGGTCATAGTAGGATTCATTAGAGTGAAGGGCCATGCAGCTATTATTGTGAAGATTTTATAATGGTCATATCATAAGAGATAGTGTTGTGGCCTGGAAGTTAATGTTCTTTCCTTAGATCTGAAAAGACTTTCAATGGCTTCTTTTTGGTTCTCAAATATACTGCTAACGGGAGTACAAATGGGCACAGACTTTCTCAGAAGCAATTTCCCAGTGTCCATCAAGAGCCTTAAAAATACTCATACTTCCAATCCAGTAGTACTACTTCTGAAAATGCGGCTGGAGGAGATCATCTGAAATGTGGATACAGTTATGTATAATTATGTTCATTTCTGTGTTTTTCCTAGTTGCAAAATTGGGCATAGCCTAAATGCCTTGCAATTGGGGCTTTTCTAAGTAAATTCTCTAAATACTGATATCATGGAAATTTGCAGTTATTTTAATGAAACAAAATAATGACACGGGAAGTGTTTGTGATGTAATATTAAGGAGGAAGTCAGGATACAAAACTCTTTGTATTTTATGATCTTAACCATGGGAAATGTCTTCACACACAAATGCACATACACACAAACAGAAAAGGAAAAATCCAGGTAATACTGATTACCTAAAAATAATGTGAATTTATAGATGACTTCTGTTTCCTTTTTTGTATTTTACAGCATCTTCTAAATTTTCTATAATGAGAAAATTACTTTCTCAGTAATATTATTTAAAGTAAATGTTTAATATCTTTTTAGATCTAAGCCATTTATATAATATTTACATTTCTCAGGATTTTGTATTTCTTATTCTGGAATGTATAAATGTGTATGTGTAGTTTAGATACACAAACCAAACATTATAGTATTAGTATCTTAAAATGATATATTTTAGTTTTAAAACATCAAAACATCAGCTTAGTTTAGTTCAATATAATTGATAATGAGGTAAAGCTGAAGATTTGACATACGCTAAAACCGGATATCTAAAAGCATGAGCCATATAATATTTACATTTCTCAGGATTTTGTATTTCTTATTCTGGAATGTATAAATGTGTATGTGTAGTTTAGATACACAAACCAAACATTATAGTATTAGTATCTTAAAATGATATATTTTAGTTTTAAAACATCAAAACATCAGCTTAGTTTAGTTCAATATAATTGATAATGAGGTAAAGCTGAAGATTTGACATACGCTAAAACCGGATATCTAAAAGCACGAGCCGATAATTCAATAACTTAATTGCCTTCCATAATGATGCAGAGATTTGTTTATGAGCAGGATAGTCGGGAAATAAAATCTTAGACTAATTTATGTTTGGTGCCCCAATATCTTAGATGCTTTCTTTTATTAAAAGCAGAAATGCACAAGGTCTTCCATAAGCACGAGTATGCAGTGTGTTTTTTCTCCTTGGTGTGCTCCCTGTCCTTTACTCCCTCCCCTTTTCCTTTAGCTTTCTTCAGGCCCTTCCTGTATGATTGGGATATAAATTTTATATACTGTAAAAGCTCATCATTGTAAAGTGTGCATTTCAGTGGATTTCAGTATCTTCGCATGGCTTTACAATCATCGCCATTGTCTAATTCCAAAACATTTTCATCATCTGCCCCCAAGAACCTCATCCTATTTAGCAGTCACTCCTCATTCCTCCCTCTCCTTAATTCCTCCTTATTCCTTGATTTTCAGAGGCTCTTAAAATACTTGAAAGTTTGCTCAATTATCAGTAATGCATATAGCAAATATTTTCACATGTGTCAGTTTCTGTATTGCTAGGATGTGGGGAAAACTTAAAACCACAATGCAAAATCTAAATACAATAAAAAAAATTATAAAACAAATTTTTTCAGAGTAAAACACCAAAGACAAAGAAAATATAGGACAAAAATATTTGTAACAAGCCTGGCGTGCTGCGATTCATGGAGTCGCAAAGAGTTGGACACAACTGAGTGACTGAACTGAACTGAGCTGAATTACTACTAAGTGGGTAATCTCCCAACTCTTTTAAGAACCTTTAAAAATTAAGGAATAAAAAGATCATACACACAGACACTCTTAGAAAAATGGGCAAAAGTCATGAACAAATGACTTTTAGAAAAAGATAAACAAATGGCCCTTTAATATATGAAAAGATTCTTGACTTCCTTAACAAGAGAAATGTAAATAAAGACTACAATGTGAGAAACCAGTTTTCACTCATTACATGGAACTCTACACATGGACATCACCAGATGGTCAACACCGAAATCAGATTGATTATATTCTTTGCAGCCAAAGATGGAAAAGCTCTATAGAGTCAACAAAAACAAGAACAGGAGCTGACTGTGGCTCAGATCATGAACTCCTTATTTCCAAATTCAGACTTAAATTGAAGAAAGTAGGGAAAACCACTAGACCATTCAGGTATGACCTAAATCAAATCCCTTATGATTATACAGTGGAAGTGAGAAATAGATTTAAGGGCCTAGATCTGATAGAGTGCCTGATGAACTATGGAATGAGGTTCGTGACATTGTACAGGAGACAGGGATCAAGACCATCCCCATGGAAAAGAAATGCAAAAAAGCAAAATGGCT
>SJYX01022174.1:406820-435495 GCA_006410675.1 Oreotragus oreotragus
TGGGAGAATAGTATTGAAATATGTATACTATCATGTAAGAAACGAATCGCCAGTCTATGTTCAATGCAGGATGCTTGGGGCTGGTGTATGGGGATGATCCGGAGGGATGATGTGGGGTGGGAGGTTGGGGGGAGGCGGTTCATGTTTGGGAGTTCATGTACACCCATGACAGATTCATGTCAATGTATACCAAAACCAATACAGTACTGTAAAGTAAAGTAAAAATAAAAATTAAAAAAAAATGATAAAGCACATTTTCAGGGACAATTGGAATACACACTGTATATTACACAATATGGTATCTGTTAAATTTCTTGGGTATGATAGTTATAGGGTAAGATGGTATTGTGGTTATATGGGAGACTGTCTTTGTTCTTAGGTGAAATCCATGATGTCTAACTTATTTCTAAATGGTTCTTCAAATAAATTAATAGACCAATTGTATTTCATTTATTATATATCTTTTCAACATATATGAAAAGGAGAGAGAAAGAAAGAGACATAGTAAAATAAGATTTGGGGGGTAGTTATAGGGTAAGATGGTATTGTGGTTATATGGGAGACTGTCTTTGTTCTTAGGTGAAATCCATGATGTCTAACTTATTTCTAAATGGTTCTTCAAATAAATTAATAGACCAATTGTATTTCATTTATTATATATCTTTTCAACATATATGAAAAGGAGAGAGAAAGAAAGAGACATAGTAAAATAAGATTTGGGGGGAAAAGGAGGCAATATACAATAAAATAAAATAGAACTACTATATTATTAAAGGAACTGTAGGTAATATGATAGTTTTGATAAATATGGATACTTTTAGCTTATAGTTGATGCTTTTACTCATTTTACTCATATTTTAAACTAGATAATCAAACTACATAAATATTTTCTTGAACCTGATTTCTTTGGTTCTTATGCTGTAACATAAGGTTTACATAGGTCTTTAATTCGGCAAGTCAAATTAAAATTGAATATGTCTTCAGAGATACATTTTGTGGAATTTGATTACATTGTTTATTTAGAGAGGGAACCTAGTTGTAAGATTTCAGATTCTTAAATAAGACAACGTGGAAAGGTTTTTAAAAAGCATTTCTAATAGACTTCCTTCCATGCAGATTTAATAATACTACAACTTCAGATGGTGACTTGTTCCCTTAAAAAGCAGTCTTGTTCTCGAGAGCAGAGATGCACAGAATAGAAATGAAATCAGCATTTGGTCAATGTGAATATTTTATCTGAGTCAACATGAATCCTGACGTTATTCTGTATTAAAATGTCTCTTTCAGGAGGTGAAATTGACTGTGTGGATAAGGATGGTAACACCCCTCTTCATGTGGCTGCAAGATACGGTCATGAGCTTTTGATTAACACCTTAATAACCAGTGGAGCTGACACAGCCAAGTAGGTTACAGCAAAAATACAGTGGATTAATTACCACATGTGGGAATACTGCCAAAGGGGTTCTGCCATGCTGTAGATAGAGCCTATTTGTCCAAGTTAAGGTAGATCTGCAACATTATGCCAAACACAAATTAAATTTGGACTAAATTAAGTGATTTTTAATGACAGTTGCAAGGAAGAACCAATTTTATTTTTCAGCTATATCAGAAAGAGGCCTATTTCAGTGGTTTTAATTAAGGGAACTTGAATGTTATTCCTAAATCTCTGTTTTTTCATATTCTTCTGTTTTTTTCCAATCTACAGTGTTAGTTAAGCAGGAAAAATAAAACATAATTGGGCAAACTCAGATTTTATTCAGAGTACCATTTTACATATGTTAATAATCCATGTTTAATGATATGGTTATACTGTGCAATTGAGTAAATCTGTCACATAGGGAAGAGGGACCTGACTTAATTTTGTACTTCAATTCAATAAGAATATGTGAGGCATCTATATGAATCCATTGCAATGTTGGGTGCTGTGGGAAATTTCAGATATACGTTACCTGGTTGGTACCTTCCAGGAGCTCATAATTTTGTTGGAGGCCCAAAATCCACTTAAGATGAAGAACCATGCAAGATCATATTTAGAAAAGTTCAAAATGAAACAGAACTTTAATGGCAAAATATTTGGTGTAGACAATATATGCCATAAGGTATAGACAGGAAGGAGAGAGCTCAAAGGTGGCCACAGTTTTTAAGGACAAGGTGATTTTTAGGTAGATTTGGAAGGATGGGAATTATGTGAATAGAGCAGAGAGTGGCAGACTTCCCAAGCAGGAAGGAAAACTCCTGTGGGGAGGGTGGCCTAGTGGGGTGGAAGTTGGCCTGATGGGATGGAGGGTGTGTGATGGTGCCATGCTCTGCCAAAAGCTGCATTATATCATGGTGGGAGAACCAGCCTTTAGTGGGCACTACCTGGGCTCCAGTTCAAACTGCCTTATTTGTGAGCTGTGTGACCTTGAGCTTGTTGCTCAACCTGTCTGCACACTGACTTCCTCATTTGGCAAATGGGAGTAATAATAGTATCTACCATAGGTTTGTTATGAGGATTAAAGGACTTAATTACTAGTAAAGCTCTCTGGTATGTGTTAAGATCTGTGTGTGAGTTATCTAAATGCATCTGCTAAGGTATTCAACAAGATAATCCAATTTAATATTTCTTTGAACAGTCCCTGGCTTATAGTAAGCTATCAGTAAATGCTAACTATTAATTATTATATTATTAACTAATTATTAATTTATTATAAGTTATTATTAATTATTGCTTCATAATATCTAGCATGTTCCCTGGTGGCTCAGAGGTTAAAGCGTCTGCCTCCAACGTGGGAGACCTGGGTTCGATCCCTGGGTTGGGAAGATCCCCTGGAGAAGGAAATGGCAATCCACTCCAGTGTTCTTGCCTGGAGAATCCCATGGACGGAGAAGCTTCGTAGATTACAGTCCACGGGGTCGCAAAGAGTCGGACACGACTGAGCGACTTTACCTTACCTTACCTTAAGGGAGTGGAAAGAGATGAGGTGGAAAGGCAGGACGAACCACATTTCAGAGGACCTTGAACATCTTGCTGAGGAGTTGGATACCATTCTGAGGCATTCAGAAGTTGTTAAAGAATTATAACTACGTGTAGAGTAGGTTGTGTCTAATGATCCCGTTTGTGTGTAAGAAAGATCACTCTAATAGCAGTCCAGGCAGACTGAAAGTGATCCAGATTAGAAGCACTTGGCAGACTCTTGTGAATGTCCAGAGAAGAAGAAATGAGGTCTCAAGCTAAAGACAAGACTGAGGATGGAGAGACACTGACAAATATTAATAGCAAGAACAGTGGGTTGTCTCAGAAGAGAAAGGAATCCGCTTCAAGTCAAAGGACCTGTTTGACTGGAAGGTTGCAAATCTGAAGCAGCAGCTCAGTTTCCTGGAGAGAGCAGTGTTCTAGGGTTTTGGAGGCATTCACCAGATTCTAGAGTTGCAAGCAGCCATGGCAACCCAAAGTCATAGATCTTAAATGGTCAGTGTCAGTTAAGCAGAAATAAAGTGTTTAGGCACAAACTATCTCACCCTGTGATATGTTCATATTTTCAGTGATTTTTTCAGATTTGAACTCATCTGAAAAATGAGTTTTTTAAAAAAAATTTGAACTTTATCTCTGAGGGATAAAGATAAACAGGGCTCAATACTTAAAATTTCTGAAAAACCACATTTAACGCAGTAAGCAAAAAGTCTTATTTCCTTGAGATTATTTTACCTTCAATTTGTACAAACTCAAACTATGAGGCAAAATGCCTTAGGAATGATGTTGTTGGTCAAGTTGCCTTTCTTTCTACTGACCGTGCTGGGGACACTGGCCAGGGAAACATTGTCCCAGCCTTAAAGAGCCACATATGCTTCCTTCTGCCCCAGCATATCTGGGGTTAAGACATGCTTCCTTCAGTAACATTGGTTCGTTAGGGCAACAACTGTGTGTGTGTGGGTGTGTGTGTGTTTGTGTATGTGAGTGACTGTGTATGTTGTGTGGGGAGGGAAGTCACCTAAAGAGAAAATATCCAAATGAAGGGACAGGAGAATTGATGGGTGAATTTGCTAAAGGCTAGGGCTTCCCTGATAGCTCAGTTGGTAAAGAATCCGCCTACAATGCAGGAGACTCCAGCTTGATTCCTGGGTCAGGGATATCTGCTGGAGAAGGGATAGGCCACCCACTCCAGCATTCTGAGGCTTCCCTTGTGGCTCAGCTGGTAAAGAATCTGCCTGCAGTATGGGCGACCTGGGTTTGATCGCTGGGTTGGGAAGATCCCCTGGAGAAGGGAAAGGCTACCCACTCCAATATTCTGGCCTGGAAAATTTCTTGAACCATATAGTGCATGGAGTCGCAAAGAGTCGGACTGAGCAACTTTCACTTTTCCCCAGAAAATCACTGTTCTCTGGGCTCCTTGAGGATTTATCTAGGGTAGCTCATTAAAGAGGAGTAAAACAGGCCTTTCCTTCTATAAATAAGTGAACAAAAAAGAGCATTTATGAAAATAACCCATTCATAAACAATATGGCCAATGTATTTTTCTTTATTTTACTTTTCAAAGAGTCGGACTGAGCAACTTTCACTTTTCCCCAGAAAATCACTGTTCTCTGGGCTCCTTGAGGATTTATCTAGGGTAGCTCATTAAAGAGGAGTAAAACAGGCCTTTCCTTCTATAAATAAGTGAACAAAAAAGAGCATTTATGAAAATAACCCATTCATAAACAATATGGCCAATGTATTTTTCTTTACTTTATTTTACTTTACAGTACTGTCAATGTATTTTTAAAGATCTCTTTATGACAAGTTTTATAGTCATTACTTTCTGATGAATTTATTTGCATCTTAGTTTCAGGTCTTGATTAAATGTTCTTTGTTTTTCTTTTTTGTTTCTCTGAACTTTGTCAGTTTCTGCAATGTGACTCGGTGCTTATGCACCTTTATGTGGTATCAAAGCCATTGGGTTTTTTCTTCTTTGTCAGTTTTGGGAAGCTTGTCTCTAAGATTTTTTAATTTGTATTCCATCTTATCAATTAAACTCTCACTGCTTTTTCTGCTTCAATTGTAGCAGAATTAGTGGTATTATAGTTTTACAGGTAACTGATTCTGATATTCTTACATTCACTGAATATCTGTTGATGGCTTGTTAAGTATCACCAACTGTGTTAGGTTCTGGAGTCACAGAGCTTGCTGCCAAGGAGTTTATAGCCTGTCGAAGTGGGAAAAGTAAAAGTGAAAGTGTTAGTCACTCAGTCGTGTCCAGCTCTTTGTGACCCCATGAACTGTAGCCCATGAGGCTCCTCTGTCCATGGAATTCTTCAATCAAGAATACTGGATTGGATTGCATTTCCTTCTCCAGGGCAAGAATTAAATAGGCAGTGACAATCATGCATGCTAAGTTTGATGGCAGAATAACTGCCAGCTGCCATTGGAGTACAGGAGAACATTTATGGGATGTATCAGGACCAGCAGAGCTTCCCAGGAGAGGGATGGTTAACTTGTACGACAAGTAGCAATTGTCATGTAACTGAAAGTCTTTCAGGTCCTAAGCATCTGCTTAGATTATTTTTATTAAAATGTTTGAATATGTATAAACATAAGATTAAATAGAGACTCCCTAGGCTTTTGACTCTCATATAGCAATAAATTTTAACAAATTACAAAATACATACAAAAAGAAACACACAGTGTTCACCATAACTGCACAGGACAATAATAACAAATGCTCATGAGTTCTTACTTATGCTAGGCCCCACTCTGAGAGGTTACATTTAACTGTCATCACAACCCCATGGGGTAAGTGCTGTGATTATGCCCATCTTACAGGTGAAGTAAAGGAGGTGTAGTTAGCTTTCTGAGGTCATAGAGCGGTGGGTGGAAATAGGACACCATCCTTGACCACCTGGATCTGGAGCCTCAGTTCCTAGGCAGGAGACTTGCTGCCTCTCCATGTAATGGATGATGTGATACTTAGCATTTTGCTTGTAATTGTGGTCCTGGTGACTAAGATGCTGAGTTTTTTGGATCCAGTACATAACTATGGAAGTGGAGGTTTTGCAGTGACTTAAAGTGGTGGGCAGTGGACCTGTCACATGGCACAGAAACCTTTACTCAAACTATTACCAAATTCTGTGCATACAGGAGGCTCAGTGTGCTACATTATCATTGCCCTTCCTAGATTCAGACATTTCATTTTCTATTAAGTCCACCTTTATTCTCACTGGCTCCTGCCAATTAAAAAAATACTACATAGCACAGCTGTGATCCTAAGTATCATACAAATGTCAGTGCTGAAATTTGGCAGAGGTGTGTGGTGATAAGGTGCCCTTTTAGATGCACTAAAATATACTTTTATGCCACCTGTTTTATATTATCATCAAAAGGGAAAGACAATATAAAATTGTCACAGAGAGTTCTTAAAAGCCCAAAGATATTCCAGCAACCCCCAGAGGTGTACTGACTAGTTTGAGAAGTACCGTGAGAAGCAGAAGAGTTTGAGTTGTAAGTTTCAGGAGGAAGGCCTGCATGTGAAAACACAGGGCTCTTCCAAGAGGAATGGAAAGAAGTTCAAAGCTCCTAAGAACACGTCTAGGTTAAGCAGTAGTCAGATCCAGAAGGGGCTTTGTAGCCACATTAGAGTATTTGGACTTTGATCCAAAAGGAACCTCTGAAAATGTCTGCAGGTTGTAAATATTGTAAATAGCAAGGACCAGGCTTCGTTTTTGTCAGTTAGGCCAAGTGCCTGTAACTTAGTGGTGCATGATAAACACTTGGAATGACATAGATTAAAATTAATAAGAAATTTATTTTATAGTTTGATCACTTGACTTGGGCTTCCCTGGTGGCTCAGATGGTAAAGCATCTGCCTGAAATGCAAGAGACCTGAGTTCAACCCCTGGGTCAGAAAGATCCCCTGGAGAAGGGAATGGCTACCCACTCCAGTGTTCTTGCCTGGAGAATCCCCATGGACAGAGGAGCCTGTTGGGCTACAGTCCATGGGGTCACAAAGAGTTGGACACAACTGAAATGACTAACATTGATCACTTGAATAAGTATCATAAAATAATTTATGATAAAAAATCATCAACATTTTTGTCTCACCCACCTGGTGGGTAAAACTAAACCAATCCCACCTTTCCTGGGAGAGTTGAGAGGTGAGTATTAGAAAGGATTTTTTAAAATGAGGTATAGTTGCTTTGCAGTGTTTATGTTAGTTTCTGCTGTGCAATGTAGTGAATCACCTACGTGTGAACATATACCACCTCCCTCTTGGCCCTCCCATCCCGCCGCCACCCTGATCCCCAGGCCCATCCATCTAAGTCACCACAGAGCACCAAGCTGATCTCCCTGCACTGTACAGCAGTTTCCCACTAGCTATGTATTTCACACATAGTAGTGTATATATGTCAATCCCCTCTCAATTGATCCCCCCTCTCTCCCACCACCTGCACATGTCCATTCTCTACGTCTGCATCTCTATTCCTGCACTGCAGATAGGTTCATCTGTAAGAATTTTGAAACACAGAAAGAAGGCAGAAATGCTAGTCACACTTCATTCTTGGCTTTTAAGGAAATATAACCTTATTACAACCTCAAAACTCACAGACTGCAGATTATCCAGCTAAGCTAATAATAATGGCAGTGGAACCATGGGCCAGATATCCTATTTAACACTTTATGTTCATTATCTCAATTAGTCCTTCCAATTGCTCTATAAGATTGACACCTTTATTATCTTTATTTTCCAGGTAAGGGAGACATTATGTACTTTCCAAAGTCCAAATAGCTAGCACATGGAAAAGTTAGGACTGAAACCCAAAGGTTCTCACCCCGTCACCTTAACCACAGTGTTTTTTTTTTTAACATATGGCCTAAGGGAATGTTCTAGAAAGGCCTGGATATGGAAAGAGACAGCTATGTCCTCCTGAGCCAAGGGGGAAACTTAAAAGAACTGATATTCTAATGGTGCAAAAGCCCTGTCCTCACTTCTAATGGCTCTGTACAATTTATTCTGGCCTCATTTATTCTGAAATAACTGGGTAGGAGACCCCAGCTAACAGCTAAATTAGAAACAGCTAATACAAATGTGTTCCATTAATTTTATGACTGGTCAAATAAAGGTAGCAGATTAACTGGAATTGGTCTTCCCTTTCCTATAATTTATGCACTGTTAAGTTTAGTGTTATCTGACATCTTTATTTCTTGATCTTCCTTGCTGTATATCTGATGAAGTCAGAGTGATGTTTCTCATTTGACTAGGACAGTCAAACCCTAAGTTTCCTGCTAAAGGTTTTAGGATCCTTTCTTTATAAGCAGTCTTATGTCATAACAATAAAGGAGAAATTTTATTTGTAATGCATGAATCACTTCTGAAGTGATTCAGAAATTCTTAGTTCTATTTTTATTTTCTTGCCATCTTCACCTGATACTTAGTTTTTCTACTTGAACTGGCACATCATAGTTGTTTGAATACCAGTACTAGTACTTGAGTCTAGATTAATGTATTTCCTACATTGAGGTAGTGACTTTTTGTTAACTATGGAATATATCAAAGAGGATATTTTTTCATTAAAAAGAATTTATTGAAGTAGAGTTGATTTACCATGCTTTTGGTGTACAGCAGAGTGATTCAGTTTTTTTTTTTTTTTTTTCAGAATTTTTCCATTATAGGTTGAATATAGTTCCTGTGCTATGCAGTGGGTCCTTGTTGTTTATGTTTTTTAAAACTTATTTTTAACTGAAGGATAATCGGTTTACAGTACTGTTGGTTTCTGCCATACATCAACATGAATCAGCCATTTGTATACATATGTCCCTCCCTCTTGATCCTCCCTCCCACCTCCCACTCCTTCCCACCCCTCTAGGTTATTACAGAGCCCTGGTTTGAGTTCCCTGAGTCATATCGCAAATTCCCATTGGTTGTTTTATATATGGTAGTGTACATGTTGGAGAAGGCACTGGCACCCCGCTCCAGTACTCTTGCCTGGAAAATCCCATGGGTGGAGGAGCCTGGTAGGCTGCAGTCCATGGGGTTGCCAAGAGTCGGACGCGACTGAGCGACTTCACTTTCACTTTTCACTTTCATACATTGGAGAAGGAAATGGCAACCCACTCCAGTGTTCTTGCCTGGAGAATCCCAGGGACGGGGGAGCCTGGTGAGCTGCCGTCTATGGGGTCGCACAGAGTCGGACACGACTGAAGTGACTTAGCAGTGTACATGTTTCCATGCTGCTCTCTCTGTTTGTCCCACCATCACCTTCCCCCCACCCCACCCATGTCCATAAGTCTGTTCTCTATGTGTGCATCTCCATTGCTGCCCTGCAGATAGGTTCATCAGTACCATCTTTCTAGATTCCATATATATGCGTTAATATACGATATTTGTTTCTCTCATTGATTTACTTCACTCTGTATAATAGGGTTTAGATTTATCTACCTCATTAGGACTGACTCAAATGTGTTCATTTTTATGGTTAAGTAATATTCCCTTGTATATATGTACCTCACCTTTTTATCTGTTCATTTGTTGATGGACATCTAGGTTGCTTCCGTGTCCTAGCTATTGTAAATAGTGCTGCAATGAACATTGGGGTACATGTGTCTTTTCAGTTTTGGTTTCCTCAGGGTATATGCCTAGTAGTGGGATTGCTGGGTTGTATGGTAGTTTTATTCCTAGTTTTTTTTTAAGGAATCTCCATACTGTCTTCCATAGTGACTATATCAATTTACATTTCCCACCAACAGTGCAAGAGGGCTCCCTTTTCTCCACAGCCTCTTCAGCATTTATTGTTTGTAGATTTTATCAAAGAGAATTTTTCCTAGGCCTTTTAGAGTTCTGCCTTCCTTGCCTTCTCACTTGTATAAGTAACTGCAGAAAAAAATGAAATTATTAGCTAATATAGAGTGTGGTGAATTATCTAAAGACAGTGGGGTTAAATGTTAAGTTTGGTTAGAAGTATTAATAGTGAAGTTTATGGAATATGTTGTAACATTGAGTCTATTAAACTTTTATACTTTTTATGTTTTTCTTAATTGTTTTATTATAGTTTGATACTATTTTCCCGAAGTCATTTGCTTGTATTGTTTAATATAAAGGTAACTATTTTATGTACCTGTATAAACTATATCATAAATATTATGTGTCTACTTATGTATGTATATTGATATTATTAATTTATATTTTTACATACACATATATATAAAGAATGAGGAAGACTCAAATCTTTAAAAATCCACTCCTTGATTTAGTCATGTTCTTACAGGAATTCACAGTGATTCTAGAAAATGTTCTATCCATTTTCTTCTTGCAAGCATCCAGCAGTGTTTAATCATAGATTTTTGCCTTAACTCCTCAAAACAGATTAAATGGTTAGGTAAAATCTTATTAGCTTTAAGTTCCATTTAGTAGAGACCTTTTAAAATAGGTTATACATTAAAAAAAAATTAGTATGTTTCATTGGCATCAGAAGGGAACAATATAAATAGCGCAAATAAAAAGCTTCTTTCCCATCCCCCAACTCCCTCTTCCTTTTTGTGAGCATCAAGGTTGTCACTGATGCAGTTGCTTTTCAGAAATTTTTTTTTTTGTAAATGATGAGAGAGGCGATTACAAGCAGTTCTCCTCCACAAGACACTGCCCAGAAGACGGGCAAATTGCATCCCTTGATGGATGCCAGCTATTATATACACTGGGTTGGAAATCTCCATATAGGGAAAGGAAAATGAACAGAGGGAAGACTGAACAAAAACATCAATAAATAGAAGTTTTCATGAAAAGAGAGAGGTGGTTAAATGCTGGCAGACTCAGATTTTGCAGAATGCCAAATACCTTGAATTATCTGTGAACATACATATACTTTCACAAATTCATGAACATCATAAGAACTTTCTATATAGAAAATAAAATTCATCTAAAGCTTAGCAAATTCAAGTCATATGTGTTTTTTATTCAATATAGAATGTGGAAATGGGCCACTTTGTGACAGGGAAGAAACTTAGATATCTCATGTTGCAGGTGTAAATATAGACAGCCTGTACTCCTTATGTTATGCTGTGGATTTTAAAAATCTGAAATATATTATCTGAATGAAATGAGATGTTATGAGACAAGATCACTAACATGCTTTCAAGTACACAGGAACTGCCTGATGATGCTGTGTGTTTTGAATTATGAGTCAGCACAGAACTTTGGGTCCCTGTTTGAGGAGAAGTGATGGGCAGGAGGGGGAGGCTTTAATTCTAAGGGCAGAAAGCACTGCCGTCAGAAGGCTGCCTGTCCCTCAGAGGATTGTTCCAGGGACTGTGTTATGGTAGGGGTCAGTCTAAGAAGTCCTATTCTGGATTTTTTCTGTACTACTGTTAGGGAAAATTGCTAGATTTATGAAATATATGTAAGGTTAAATTTAACTATTTCGTGACTGGTTTTCTTATGTGGGTAAATGTGCAATATAAAAGGCTACCAGATAGATGAAGTTTCACTTGTCAAAGGTAAACATTAGTTTTTTTTCTCATCCAAAATTTTATTTCTAATAATACAGCCATTACTAACTCTTAGCAAAGAGATAACACATAGTAGGTCAACAATAAATATTTGTTTATCAACTCAAGGAATAAAACAGGTTGCTTTTCAAAGTTGAGAGTTTGTCAGCTTCTTGTCTTGTTTTCTCCAGCACTTAGCAAAGTATCTGATGGTTATAAAGTGTTGAATAGATCAATGAATGAGTGTGAATGATACATAAACTTGCTAAGCTAAAAGAATAAGAGAGAAATTAGTTTTAAATGCTAAGAGTCACTGTTTATGTGAAATGTTTTCTTAAAAAATATATTTTTCTATTGTTATGGGATTTTTCACTGTGGTTTAAGTCCAGGATTTTATTCTTTTAAAGTAGAAATGATTGCATAATTATTTCAGCCAGGAGTCCCTAAGCAAGGTCTCATGGATTTAATTTTCATCAGAGACCTTCTAGAAAGGTCACCCCCTTCTGCATGAATCAGGAGATCTATAATCGTGAGCTGCTGTTTTTTTCTTCCTCAGGTGTGGAATCCATAGCATGTTCCCCTTACATTTAGCTGCCCTCAATGCTCACTCTGACTGCTGCAGAAAGTTACTGTCATCGGGTAAGTAACTCCACTACCACAGATGACGCTTAATCTGTCCTGTAAATGAGCCGTGTAGCTTCAGGTGTCTGGTCAGAGTGAGTGGCTGCCTGTGCTTCATGTCATTCGTGATCTGACTGGCAGGATGAGCTGTGTCCACAGCTACCTGCATGTGACAGCTTCCAGCAGCTCATGGTGTTGAAACTGTTTGAACGTCAGTATTCTGCCCCAGAGTGAGAGTCTTGTCTGTTTATCAAGTTAGAACTCCAGTGATCCAGAGTGGGAGGCAGGCAGGGATGGCCATAGCTTACAGGAAGTTTGTCGTAGGAGGAGAAGACATCTTTGAGGCTTAAATTGGTGACGTAACATTTCATATTCTTCAACAAAGAAAAAAGGCCAAATCCCCTACCTTTTAATAGTAGAAATGTTAAATTACCATCCCACTCCGTGGGCTCTGAAAAATCACTGTGGTTGATATCCCTCCAACTAGGTTTTATTTTTATTTTTTTAATGCGGTCCTATTTGGAACCAAGAAATTCTTTCTGGTTTGGAGCTTTGCTAATCTTTCTTATCAATGATTCTGACAACCTCCATGTATTAAGAAGTTCCTGGCTTTCAAAGGTGATAGAGATCTGCAAGGCAAAGATTGTTTATGAATTAATTCAACAGATATCCCAGAGGCTTTTTTTATTCCTTTAAGTTCTTATGATTGATTCTGCTTTCACTGCTTTTGGCATGTTTAAAAATAACCCCTGCATGAAAGCACGTTTCCCAAATCTTACACCAACTGTAAGCTAATAATACGCTTAAGAAAATATCTCTTCTAGCATGTTGATTACTCCTTTGCCTTCCATGTTTTCTCCATGTGTTCTGTCTGCCTGTCTATTGCCCTACTTATCTCAAATTGGTTTCATAAATTTTTATCCTGGGATTGAAATATGGGGCTGCAGTTCACCCAGGGCTGAATGTGAAAATAAATTCTTCTTGACTTCACGGTTCTTCCTATAAAATTGCCAAGCTTGAGCAGTTACCATTCGTTCCCATGACAACCTCTTTCTGACTACAATGGCTTGCGTTCTGGTTTTTCTACTAACTGATTTTTCTGTCTCTGCAATGTTTCTTGTGGTTTAACTAGGACAAAAGTATAGCATAGTATCCTTGTTTAGTAATGAGCACGTGCTGTCTGCAGGCTTTGAAATAGACACCCCAGATAAATTTGGAAGAACGTGCCTCCATGCTGCTGCTGCAGGAGGGTGAGTAGTTAGCAATTTTAGTTGTTTTCTCATGGCCTAATTACCAATGCATCTTAATTGACTTAAATCATCTGTGAATCAGAGGCAACTTCTTTAATAAAATGGTAAGAAGTGTTTCTACCAATACCAAATATCATACATTGAATTTCCAGATTGCTTATGTGTTTGTTCTTCCAAAGAAACATTAGCTCATCTCATATAGGAAATATTTTTTCTCTTGTTTTCTTTTCTCTCTCTCTCTCTCTTTTTTTTCTTATTTTAAATTGTAGGGCTGTAGCCTACAGAATGTGTACCTACTTGGTACCTCTTCCACCAAAAGAAAATAATTTGAGATTTGTTCCTAAATTTTTTGTCTTTTGTTACTAGAAGGAGAGTTAATGATCAAGGAAATCCAAGGTTGAGTTAATTCATGTTCATTTAAAGACATTTTAGTCCTATTTCAAAACTTTTTTTTAAGTTCTAATAATGATTAAATGTGAGCAAAAGTCCAGAAAACTCAAAGGATAAGCAAGAAGTAATTTAATCCTTGCCTATTTTTTTAAGTTATAAAGAGAGTTTTTCATGAGATACTCTTTTTCATATCAGTGGTTAGATTAAGACTATGATCAATACATTGTTGATATATGACTATGCATTGACCAAACATGGCTCCCCTCAGATGGCCTCGTTTGGGTATGGTGTTGGTTCTTAATCATTTTCCTAGTCTTTAGGGACGGAGAAGGCAAAGCACCCCACTCCAATACTCTTGCCTGGAAAATCCCATGGATGGAGAAGCCTGGTAGGCTGCAGTCCATGGGGTTGCTGAGGGTCGGACACGACTGAGCAACTTCACTTTGACTTTTTACTTTTGTGCATTGGAGAAGGAAATGGCAACCCACTCCAGTGTTCTTGCCTGGAGAATCCCAGGGACGGGGGAGCCTGGTGGGCTGCCGTCTATGGGGTCACACAGAGTCGGACACGACTGAAGTGACTTAGCAGCAGTCTTTAAGGAACAACAGTGCTCCATGTATAATCTGTAAATGACCAAAGGCATTACCTATTTAACAGAGGTGGATTGACTGTGAAGCTTTAGGACCCCTTATTTGTACAGGTCCCTTCCAAAGTCTTGTATTTAGTTTTATTTTCATTTTCATAATTTTTTTTTTTTAAAAGAACCTCCTTATCCTCACCTCTTCCCTCCATCATATGAGCTTTCTGATCCATACAACATGGATCTGTCTGCCTTTGATCCTTTGGCTTCATTCATGAAGAGACAGGTGTTTTATATCAATTGACATGTTATACACATAATGGTCTCAGAAAGTTTTTCAGTTTTATGATTTAAGCAGTTAGTTCTTTGAGAAAGGTGACTGTAAAGGGTGGATATGGGGCAGGGACAGCCCTGCTTATACTTATCATTAATGAGATCATCTTTCTTATTTAAATGATAATAAAGTAGTAAATCCTAGGCCACTTCTTATCATCCCAAGTTTGGAACAATGATAGATGAATGTCTCCTTTTATGCCTCCATTTTGAAAAATATTAGACCTGTACAGAAAGTGGCAACAAACCATTCTGGATTCATGTCTGAAACTCCTATTAGGATTAATATTTAGCTCTATGCCCTTCAATAGGAAAATTCACTTCAATGGGTCCTTTTCTCTCTACTAAACATGATTTATTGCTTCTGCAAATGACAAAGAAGCTGGAAGATCACTACGCTCCATTACATCATTTTCGGCCTTGGTTCTACACATTCATTTACCTAGATTACCAAGACAGGGAAATGCAGCTGGTTTATTTTCCGTTAAGGAGAGTCTGGGTCGAAAATGGTTATAGTGAATTCATTCTGCTGTGATAAAAGGTAATGCTCATCCATTCTGGCTCATTGTTTAAAAGTGACATGAAATTATTATAGGTTTAAGGAGTTGTTTCATAAACTCTTGATGGTTTTGAAAGAGAATTTTAGGATAAATGATGAAACCATCACTGAAAGGTTTCATCATGTAATAATCATTAAATTCTTTAGTCATGGAATTGAAAATGTTCCATCAAGCTCTTTAATGCATTGATATATTAGCTTTGAAAAAGGAATTGTAGAAACTTTAGAGCCTTATGATATGGCATTACTCTAATGTGTTAGGTTATTTTTGTGTTAGCAAAATTTAAACTTATTGTCCTCATTTCATCTGTGCATACACTGCAGAAAAGAGCTCTTTCTGAAGACAGCCCAGCAATTGACCTCTACCATCTTAACAATGCTTTCCCTGTCTTTCTAGTAATGTGGAATGTATAAAACTCTTGCAAAGCAGTGGAGCAGATTTCCATAAAAAGGACAAGTGTGGGAGGTATGTAAACAGGGAACTCTGCTTCAAGTGCCTAAATAAAAGGAGTGGGGAGCAGTCCATCTGGAAATCGTGTTATGTTGAAATGGTAAACAGGGAAGCTAGCTGGGGAGATTCCATCCTCAGAAGGAAATCCCTTTTTATAGCAAAGTGAAACATCAGCAAAGCAGGCACAGGCCACAAGGAAAGGGTGTTCTTTCCCAGCTTCTGTTTAGAAGTGCCAATTGTTCTGCTCCTTCCGATATAAATAACTATATCCATGTGGGAGATTGCATACTTTATAGATATTATATAAAAATATTTACATATATAAAATATGTAATCCTCCACATGGATATAGTTGAGAAACTTCTCTGTATAGCAAAGTAGAGCACTTTAGCCCTTCCAGGACAGAATTTGGTCACAAGATCTGGAGCTCTTTATTATATTTATTGAACATTTCATTGGGGGATAAATCTTTAGACACATTTTAAACATGAAATACACACACTCACACACATACCACCTATAATCCCTCTGGTTATTGGGATGGTTTAGAACTTTTCTTGCTTGTCCTTTGCATAGCTAAGTTGTTCTGTAGCATTAGCTGGTACAGGGAACCAGTACCAGTAAACAACATGAGGAATGTAGAGGAAATGAGGACATGATCAAAAAAACCTGTTTAATCTGTTTGGAAAAGCATTTGGGGAAGAGAGATACTTTATGAAGATAGACCAGGGCCAGCTTGGGAAAGTCTTCAATTTCAAACTAAAAAGTCAAGGCTTTGTTCACTGGAGAGAACTGAAGGTTTGGGTACAGGATTATATACGTAGGTATTGGACCTTAGAAAATCCAGTTCTTCATTCATGGCAGCTGAAAGTTACATGGAGGTTGAGTTAGGGCAAAGGAGGCCAGTCTGGATGGTATTGCAAGAGCCCAGAGGAGCAGTCATGAGCAGTCATGTAGATGGGAACCAGGATAGGCCCTTGGGATGGAAAGAAAGGAGATCCACAAGTGGGTGGCCTGTCTAAGCCACCATCTTTTCAGCCTTCGTTCTAACATATAAAATATACCAGAGAAAGGCGTATGTCTTGGCCTCCACACTCAGAGCCAAAGATCTTTCCACACCCCTACAAATACTGCTGTCTGTGCTGGTGCTGATGATGAGGATCTGTTTTTCAGATTGAATGATATAATAAATTGCTGTTTGTTTTTCAGGACTCCTCTGCACTATGCAGCTGCAAATTGTCATTTCCACTGTATTGAGACATTAGTGACCACAGGGGCCAGTGTGAATGAAACTGATGACTGGGGCCGCACCGCTTTGCACTATGCTGCTGCATCGGACATGGATAGAAAGTAAAAACAGCCTTGTCCTGTTTCTTCGGGGATGGGAAGAGGGGGAGATGGAAGAGGGAGGGCTTGCTGAGTTGTCTTCATACTGCCTCACCGAGACTGTGAATGAAGAATCCCTCTTAATTGGTTCCTCCCTAACCCCAGGTTTCCCATTCTGCTCTCTTTACATTTGATTAGTACATGTCACTGCACAATTGCATCTCCTCTCTGTTCTTTGCATTGAATGCCAAGTGGAGCTGTCAAGTTCAGGTTTTCAGTTCACTCAAAATCTGTCATAATTTATTTTGTCATATACTGTGGTTTTCATCATCATCACTTACGTGCTTCATTTGCTGTAAAACTTACATTTGCTAATAAATATGTCATGTAAAAAATACCCACCTATGCATAATCCCAATAGTCTTCAAATACAGCATCAGTATTTTATTTTTAAAAATAGACAGTTTTCAAACCTGGGCATGAATGCTCTTTCGGAAGCTGGAAGACAGGAAGTTGGTTGCCCTGATCATGTTTGGATTCTAGGTGGCTTGGAATGGAAAGCAAAAATAAATGAACCAGCTCTAGGGGAAAAGGTGGGAGAGATGCCCACAGCTTATGATATCATTCTCAAAGACTTGAGGATCAGGCCCTCCTTCATAGGAGTACTTTTTAGTGATCCTGTTCGGAGAACTGTTGAGTTATATGGATGCGTGGAGTTATATGGTTGGTGCTAACTCCCTTTCCTGTAGAGCAATGGCTGNTTATGATATGGCATTACTCTAATGTGTTAGGTTATTTTTGTGTTAGCAAAATTTAAACTTATTGTCCTCATTTCATCTGTGCATACACTGCAGAAAAGAGCTCTTTCTGAAGACAGCCCAGCAATTGACCTCTACCATCTTAACAATGCTTTCCCTGTCTTTCTAGTAATGTGGAATGTATAAAACTCTTGCAAAGCAGTGGAGCAGATTTCCATAAAAAGGACAAGTGTGGGAGGTATGTAAACAGGGAACTCTGCTTCAAGTGCCTAAATAAAAGGAGTGGGGAGCAGTCCATCTGGAAATCGTGTTATGTTGAAATGGTAAACAGGGAAGCTAGCTGGGGAGATTCCATCCTCAGAAGGAAATCCCTTTTTATAGCAAAGTGAAACATCAGCAAAGCAGGCACAGGCCACAAGGAAAGGGTGTTCTTTCCCAGCTTCTGTTTAGAAGTGCCAATTGTTCTGCTCCTTCCGATATAAATAACTATATCCATGTGGGAGATTGCATACTTTATAGATATTATATAAAAATATTTACATATATAAAATATGTAATCCTCCACATGGATATAGTTGAGAAACTTCTCTGTATAGCAAAGTAGAGCACTTTAGCCCTTCCAGGACAGAATTTGGTCACAAGATCTGGAGCTCTTTATTATATTTATTGAACATTTCATTGGGGGATAAATCTTTAGACACATTTTAAACATGAAATACACACACTCACACACATACCACCTATAATCCCTCTGGTTATTGGGATGGTTTAGAACTTTTCTTGCTTGTCCTTTGCATAGCTAAGTTGTTCTGTAGCATTAGCTGGTACAGGGAACCAGTACCAGTAAACAACATGAGGAATGTAGAGGAAATGAGGACATGATCAAAAAAACTGTTTAATCTGTTTGGAAAAGCATTTGGGGAAGAGAGATACTTTATGAAGATAGACCAGGGCCAGCTTGGGAAAGTCTTCAATTTCAAACTAAAAAGTCAAGGCTTTGTTCACTGGAGAGAACTGAAGGTTTGGGTACAGGATTATATACGTAGGTATTGGACCTTAGAAAATCCAGTTCTTCATTCATGGCAGCTGAAAGTTACATGGAGGTTGAGTTAGGGCAAAGGAGGCCAGTCTGGATGGTATTGCAAGAGCCCAGAGGAGCAGTCATGAGCAGTCATGTAGATGGGAACCAGGATAGGCCCTTGGGATGGAAAGAAAGGAGATCCACAAGTGGGTGGCCTGTCTAAGCCACCATCTTTTCAGCCTTCGTTCTAACATATAAAATATACCAGAGAAAGGCGTATGTCTTGGCCTCCACACTCAGAGCCAAAGATCTTTCCACACCCCTACAAATACTGCTGTCTGTGCTGGTGCTGATGATGAGGATCTGTTTTTCAGATTGAATGATATAATAAATTGCTGTTTGTTTTTCAGGACTCCTCTGCACTATGCAGCTGCAAATTGTCATTTCCACTGTATTGAGACATTAGTGACCACAGGGGCCAGTGTGAATGAAACTGATGACTGGGGCCGCACCGCTTTGCACTATGCTGCTGCATCGGACATGGATAGAAAGTAAAAACAGCCTTGTCCTGTTTCTTCGGGGATGGGAAGAGGGGGAGATGGAAGAGGGAGGGCTTGCTGAGTTGTCTTCATACTGCCTCACCGAGACTGTGAATGAAGAATCCCTCTTAATTGGTTCCTCCCTAACCCCAGGTTTCCCATTCTGCTCTCTTTACATTTGATTAGTACATGTCACTGCACAATTGCATCTCCTCTCTGTTCTTTGCATTGAATGCCAAGTGGAGCTGTCAAGTTCAGGTTTTCAGTTCACTCAAAATCTGTCATAATTTATTTTGTCATATACTGTGGTTTTCATCATCATCACTTACGTGCTTCATTTGCTGTAAAACTTACATTTGCTAATAAATATGTCATGTAAAAAATACCCACCTATGCATAATCCCAATAGTCTTCAAATACAGCATCAGTATTTTATTTTTAAAAATAGACAGTTTTCAAACCTGGGCATGAATGCTCTTTCGGAAGCTGGAAGACAGGAAGTTGGTTGCCCTGATCATGTTTGGATTCTAGGTGGCTTGGAATGGAAAGCAAAAATAAATGAACCAGCTCTAGGGGAAAAGGTGGGAGAGATGCCCACAGCTTATGATATCATTCTCAAAGACTTGAGGATCAGGCCCTCCTTCATAGGAGTACTTTTTAGTGATCCTGTTCGGAGAACTGTTGAGTTATATGGATGCGTGGAGTTATATGGTTGGTGCTAACTCCCTTTCCTGTAGAGCAATGGCTGTCAAACATACTAGATAATTACCTAGGCTTCCCTGGTGGCTCAGAAGGTAAAGAAAGAATCCACCTGCAATGCAGGAGACTGGGGTTCAGTCTCTGGGTTGGGAAGATTCCATGGAGAAGGGAATGGCTACTCACTCCAATATCCTTGCCTGGGAAAACCCTTGGACAGAGGAGCCTGGTGGGCCAAAGTCCACAGGGTCACAAAGAATCAGACACAACTGAGTGACTGACACTCACTTTACATCACAATCCAATATACAGACTCATGTATATATGTTTTATATATATGTATGGAAAATGGAAAAAAGATTTTATAAAACCTTATTTACTTTGGCTATGTGTGATGCATTTTTATATCCTTTATTTCATTAAAAAAACCTACTGACTTCAACCCACTAAATTGATTTCATAATTCAGTCATAGATCATGATCCATATTTCCAGTTTGGAAAACACTGCTGCTTTTTTTCCTTTATATGATACTGACAAGTCTGATGTAGCCTCAGGGTCCCATAGCCACATGTTCTTAATTCAACAAACATTTATTGAACATGCATTATGTGTCAGGCTCTGTGATATTCACTTAGAATAGAATGGGGAATAAGTATCCTTCATCTGTTAAGATCTAGAATAGGAATCCTAGATGGTACAGAATTTCTCTAGTAGATGAGGGGTGCTTAGGAACTCATTCCTGGATAAATGAGATGCTCAGCTGACAAGGAGGCAGCAAGAAATGTGGTAGGTGTCAGGGAATTTTAAGCTAAATCACTTTCTCTTTCCCTGGGGAGTTTAGAAAACTTATGGAAGAGTGGGCAGCCTGATTGCTGCCTTAATCATTGATACCTCGGCGGAAGTTTTAGGAATACCATGTTCTTAACTGGATTCCTTAGGAGAGAAAAGATTTACTGGATGGACTTAGAACCATGTATATCCTCCATGAGAAATTAGTAGTGCTTGCTTCTTTGGGGTTGAGGGGCAACTCTTAAGATGTAAATTGTACCAAAATCATTAGCAACTTTGCCACTAATTGTAATTTTTTGTTTGTTTGTTTGTTTCCCTTTGCGGAGAAGTAAGACTATCTTAGGAAACGCCCATGAAAATTCAGAAGAACTTGAAAGAGCCAGAGAGCTGAAGGAAAAGGAAGCTGCATTGTAAGTTTCTTCTCAGCTTAAGCACGAGGTGTGGTTACTGATGCTTTGCCTGCTGCTCTAGGTTGCCACGTGGGGCAGCTTTACTGTTTTCGGGTCTCCCTTGGGGTCTTGAGGAAGTGATGTGGGCTTGCCTTTGATGAAGAAGAAACTGTTCTTTTAATATATCCTTCAAATAGGCTGTTTTCATACCAGATACATACTCTTCTAAAGATACACACTC
This sequence comes from Oreotragus oreotragus, assembly GCA_006410675.1. Taxonomy (NCBI): domain Eukaryota; kingdom Metazoa; phylum Chordata; class Mammalia; order Artiodactyla; family Bovidae; genus Oreotragus; species Oreotragus oreotragus. The sequence continues at coordinate 428,197 of SJYX01022174.1, forward strand.
TTTCTAAAATTGAAACCGTTGCAGCGATCATCACTGTGATTGGGCAGCAGTGTTTAGAACCAGGTGTCTTAAATATCATTTCTGATTCTTCCGTGTGTCATGTGCCTCAGGGGACATACTAAGCCTCCTCTGAGGGCCTCAGGCTCTCCTTTTGTGACCTGGGGAATGACTGTTTAGCAGATTCTATAAATACATGTTTTGAGATTTCAGTGTAAAATACACCAGTTGTACTCTCCCCTCCCTCTCCGACACTCTCATCAGCTTACAAATAGCACCCTCCCCACCTGCAGACAGCTGCTCTGTCCCCTTCATTCTGCCTGCCCCTTTCTGGTGTCTTGACGGAAATTCAGCTGTTACTGTGATGAAGTGAGTGCCAGCACCCAGGACTGTTGATACCTGGGAAGCTCTAATGTTTCGTCCTCTGAGAGTCCTTCCTGGACTGGAAGTCGTGGTGAGAAGGTTGTGCTGTACCCAGCACAGTGCCCGGCACGTAGCTCTCAGTCAACAACTCTTTGTTAAATGAATGAACACACAACAACTCTTTGTTAAATGAATGAACACGTGAATGCCCAGTGCCCACATTGTGTGTCCCGCCCCTGTGAGAGCAGGGGATGTAGTGCTCTAAGAGTTTGTACTCAGTCCTTCACTTGAAGGCCCCAGTGCAAGTTGTAGGGACTTAACTTTGTCTGTGACTGGGGTGGGCACAGGAAACAAAGCTGTAAGTAGAACAGAATGACCACAGTTTTGCCCTAATATTCCAAAATTAAAGTAATAATTTCAAAGACTGTAAAATTTTAAACCACCTCAGCAAATGCTTCCTTCTCCAGTGAAATGCAAGCTTGCGATGGGCCAGAGTATGCCTCTTCCAGCTGGTGGAGAGGGACGGAGCAGGAGAGGGATGGAGCAGGAGAAGGCAGGGACCAGCCTACTAGGGAGCTTTTTCCTGTGATAAAAGGCTACTTCCTTGTGCAAATACACCCTTGATCTAATGGGCATCTCTTGATTTTCTGGCTTAGGTGCCATAATTACTAGTCCAGGGCCCTAGGTGGTGAAAAAGACAAGCATTCCCAGTTAAAAGTGGATTTCATTTCCCTTAGGAAAAATGTGGAGAATATTCACATTCTATAATACTGTTGTTATTTCTAATAGTACTCTTGGCAATTATGGGCTTCCCTAGTGGCTTAGATGGTAAAGAATCTGCCTGCAATGCCTCGGACCTGGGTTCGATCCTTGGGTTGGGTAGGTTCCCTGGAGGAGGGCATGGCAACCCACTCCAGTATTCTTGCCAGGAGCCTGGTAGGCTACAGTCCATGGGGTCACAAAGAATCAAACATGACTGAGTGACTAAGCACAGCAGAGTTGACAGTTATAGTTCAGCTATGTTCTGCATTAAACAGCTCTTTGGGTGTAATTCCCAGTGTTTTCCAAATTACATGTTAAATTTATCAACTGACTTTTTAGAATATAATCCTTTCAAAAGCTGGGGATTGTGTGTCCACAAAAAAGCTATCCCTATTGAGTGATTTTATTTCAAGAGCCAAATTCAGTTTAAAATGAGTCACACCTGGGATTCAGTCCATGGGCATTTCATTATGAAAGTTAAAAAAAAAAAAAAAGACTTCCTTTTAAGGTACAAATCACCAAATACAGCATGATATATCAGGTCTCCAATAATAGTTGGATTTTTTACAGAGCATTTTATGGTTGAACCATGTGGCATGTAGGTATTTAGTTTTAAAAATTTCTCTTTCATCAAGTTTTCTAAAAATTAAAATGTCTATCTTAATATCTGTCTCTGTGTGTGATTTATTTACTCCTTTTGCCTTATACCGAAAGATAGATAATGTCATTTTAAGGTTTCTGAGCAAACTATAGAAATTTTCTATTGGGAGGCCTTATTTAATATACAAGCTTCTATTTAGAATCTTGGGATTTTGAGTATGAATTTGAACAAGCCTGGCCTTGTAAAGGACAAGTTTGTCCCTGTGTCAAGAAGTACAGCTGATATAAATAACATATCGCGGCTCCCTGTCTGGCTCTTCCGTCTTTAACCAGCAGGGCTGTCCCATTTGGCAGCAGGCCCTGAGTAGAGCACATCAGTACCATACCCCTTCCTCTGAGCTATTCCAAAGTTTTTTTTTTTTTTTTTTTTTTTCAGAAAAGTCACAACTGTGTCAGAAAAGGCTTTTACAATTTATTATTTATCATTTTACTCTAGTCTGTATTCCTAGTGGCACAGTGTCAGCCTCTTTCTTCAGAGGTGGTGACTGAATTCATCTTTTATATTTTTTAAATGTTGGCCCAGTCTTTATGTCTTTTTATTGATTTGGCTATTCTTAGATTCTTTTCTGTTATTGTTTTCCTACTCTTTTAAACTTTCATTTTCCAGCCTTTTGATCTCAGAGTCTCCAATAGCAAGGTTAAAAAATAAACCCACCTCTTGAGGTTTATCCCTTTGCAATGCCTTGACTACTTCTTTATTAAGCTGAAAACATATCTTTTGAACATGGAGCTCTAAAACTTTCGTAATCTTGATGACAAGCCAGTCCTGTACCTTAAGATGAAAAAGGGAAAAATATTTAATTATCCTCTAGTTCCTAAGTTCCTCCCTCTAGTTCCTAGGCTTCCCTGGTGGCTCAGCAGGCAAAGAATCTGCCTGCAATTCAGGAGACTCAGGTTCCATCCCTGGGTTGGGAAAATCCCCTGGAGAAGGGAATGGCAACCCACTCCAGTATTCTGGCCTGGAGAACTCCATGGACTGTATAGTCCATGGGGTCACAAAGAGTCAGACGTGACTGAGCAACTTTCACTTTCTTCTAGTTCCTAAAGCCTTTCCTGAATTCGAGAATGACTATTTTAAGCTGAGATAAAGATAGATGCACAAAATACACATAAAACATCCAATATATAAACCCTAATTGCTGTAGAATCTTTAAAGAAACACTTCAATTCACAGAGTTCTTTGTGGCACATTCACAGTAGGAGAACGTTAATATTGATTATCCCTTTTGGTCTAGGGATGTTTTCTGAAATAACATCTTGTCTTTATACTTACAGATGTCTAGAATTTCTGCTTCAACATGATGCAAATCCATCTATCCGGGACAAAGAAGGCTACAGTAGCATACATTATGCTGCTGCCTATGGCCACAGACAGTGTCTGGAATTGGTGAGCTGTTTTGATTTGTTTTCTCTAACATACACACACATACACCTCGCCTGAAAATGCTGGTCTGAATCTCTCAACAAAGACCCTTACTGCCTAATTCAGCCCCCACTAGAAATCACCTGGATTAAATTGATCAGGCAATTTTTTGGCAAGTGATTAAATTGTTTCCCTTCATAATATGTAGCTCTCTTTGTTCCATTTATTCCCATTCTAATCTCAGAGCTAACTAACAATTGATTCTTTTCCGCATTAACTTGGACTAGGAATGTTAGACTCTGATACAGACATAGTTTCTATTTTTAAGATAATTTGGATGTATCAAAGAAGCTTAGTATATATTTCCAGAGTCATGCTTGCTGCTGCTACTGCTGCTAAGTCACTTCAGTCGTGTCTGACTCTGTGTGACCCCATAGACGGCAGCCCACCAGGCTCCCCCATCCCTGGGATTCTCCAGGCAAGAATACTGGAGTGGGTTGCCATTTCCTTCTCCAATGCATGAAAGAGAAAAGTGAAAGTGAAGTCACTCAGTCTGTCCGACTGTTAGCGACGCCATGGACTGCAGCCCACCAGGCTACTCCATCCATTGGATTTTCCAGGCAAGAGTACTGGGGTGGGGTCATGCTTAGCACCCCAGTATTTGATAACAGTGTCATAAGATGACTTACATAACCATTAGGCATGTGGGTTTGTCATAGTCCCACATCTATAGTTTAGGGAAAGAAACTGGCAAGAGTTTAACAGCAGAATTTACTGGAACTTTTAAACCAGCCCATATTTCAAACCTATAGTGATCAAGAAACACTTGGTTTGGAGTCTGAAATTCCTCTGTTGGTATAGGTTACCAGATGAAAACTCAGATGTCTACAGGGTCAAAAATGTAAAATAAACAAGTGAAGTGAACCCACCTATGGAATAATAGGGGGTGGTGAGAAATGTGGCAAATAGAGAGGGAAGGTCTGTTTAAGGGGAGAAACAGCTAGTCAGCAGTAGCTGATGGAAGCCAGGTGGTACTGCAAACCCAGGTTTGCTAGAATTCCCATGTTTCAGGAGAAACTACAAATCTAGGCTTTTTATGTGGAATTTCCTGTTTTGAAAACACTGGGTGGGCTAGAAAGAAAAAATATGTGTTTGCGGCTGAATCCTGCCTGCAGGCTACCGTTTGGCATCTTCTGATCATCACCCTTGGTTCAGCCTTACCAAGATACATGGGATATCCCAGACTCACTTTCTGATCCAGTGATAGGTATCACCTACCTTACTGGACTCCATCTCTTTTCCTTGTCCTTTTGAAGGAGAAGTTCTTCTTTTCAGAGTTATTTGAAATATGTTTGGGGAAATACTTGCCCCTCATCAACTGTGCAGTTTACTGAGAAAGGCATAAGGGAGAAAGCCTGAGAGCAATAGTGTGAGCTCCTACATGGAAATGACTCAAAGACGCCACAGCAAGGTCCTTTACCTTTGGCCTTGCTGCTGGTTTCAGATGGTTCCACTTAGGGTCATTCTTACTACATTTCTGTTAACTGTGATTGTGGGAAAGTGTTCATGAAGCCCACCCAGTTTGGAAATGAAGAGGTGATTATTCTACTGTTGACTTTTGTGTTATTTATTGGCGAAGTTTACTTGTCTTCATCGTTCCTGCAGACTTTCAGGTCTTCTTTTTCTGAGGTTCTTGTGGATGCTAAAGATTTCCTTGCTTGTCTTTGGAGGTGGCATTTTTTTTTCTCTCCAGTTTAATGCTACCATTATTCCTTTTCCAGTTACTGTGTCTGCATAACAAATCACCCTAAAAAGTTAGTGGCTTAAAACAACATTTATCACTTATTATCTCTGTTTCTGGTCAGGAATTCACACGTGACTTAGCTGAGCAGTTCTAGTTAATATCCTGTGAGGTTACAGACAGTGTCTGGGGCTGGCATAATTTCAAAGGCTTCTTTTCTCACTTGTCAATCACCTGGGTAGGAAGGTTCAAATTGTTGATGTTTCTTGGCCTTTCTCTCTCTCTGTGTGGTTTTCTCTAGCATGGTGTTTCCAGAACAAGTAGATGTTTTATATGGTGCTCACGTTGCCCAAGGTGTCTGCCCTAGGAGAGAGTGTGAGCAAGAGTTCTAGCAAGTAAAAGGAAGAGGCCGTATTACTTTTAATGGTTTAGCCTTGAAGTTCATGTTTTGTTGCATTTGTTTATTGCCGCAGTCACAAAATCGAGACAGGTGAAGCATTGACTCCACCTTCCAAAGGGAGGAATATCAGAGAATTTGTGCGCATATTTTAAAACCACCCAGTTCCATAGGAAGATGGAGGAAGCTAGTGATTTCGATTAATTTCTAAATTAAATTGAATTTAGAGTAGAATCCTAAGTGGCCAAGGGGCAATCTCTTATCTTCAGTTCAGTTCAGTCACTCAGTCACGTCCGACTCTGCGGCCCTGTGAATTACAGCACGCCAGGCCTCCCTATCCATCACCGTCTCCCGGAGTTCACTCAAACTCACGTCCGAGTCTGTGATGCCATCCAGCCATCTCGTCCTCTATCGTCCCCTTTTCCTCCTGCCCCTAATCCCTCCCAGCATCAGAGTCTTTTCCAATGAGTCAACTCTTTGCATGAGGTGGCCAAAGTACTGAAGTTTCAGCTTTAGCATCCTCCCTTCCAAAGAAATCCCAGGGCTGATTTCCTTTAGAATGGACTGGTTGGATCTCCTTGCAGTCCAAGGGACTCTCAAGAGTCTTCTCCAACACCACAGTTCAAAAGAATCAATTCTTCAGCACTCAGCTTTCTTCACAGTCCAATTCTCACATCCATACATGACCACAGGAAAAACCATAGCCTTGACTAGACAGACCTTTGTTGGCAAAGTAATGTCTCTGCTTTTGAATATGTTATCTAGGTTGGTCATAACTTTTCTTCCAAGGAGTAAGTGTCTTTTAATTTCATGGCTGCAGTGAGCAAATCACAGGGGGATTTACTGGGTTGTCCAAAGTCATAGCTCTGGTCAGTGGAGAAAGTGGGGCCATGATTAGGAACCTTGATTTAAATTTTCTTTTCTTTTCTTTTTTTTTTTTTACCACATTGTTGGTCAAAGCTCTACCACCACCCAAGGCTTTTTGACATAGGGCAAAATCTTGGTAGGAATTAAGGCAGTATCACTTCTTCCTTCTAATACCAGTCATAGAAGTTGATCTAGACCTGTCAGCAAATAGGATTTTTTAGATCCCACAAAAGAAAGGCTCCTCACAAAGTGTGTGTGTGTGTTAATCAGTGGCAGAATAAAGGTTTACTACTGTAACTATTCATATGAACCTGCATTCCAAAGTGTGCTTAACACATAGCTGTGTTTCATTGGTTTTCTCTATGAAAACCATCTGTCATTGTTGAACATATGAACTTTTATTTCAGAGTTTGTTATTATAATCTTGATAGTTTGTGCTATTTTAAAGTACTTTGTGCTATTTTAAAGAACTATGGACGGAGGTTCGTGACATTGTACAGGAGACAGGAATCAAGACCTTCCCCAAGAAAAAGAAATGCAAAAAAGCAAAATGGCTATCTGAGGAGGTCTTAAAAATAGCTGTGAAAACAAGCGAAGCGAAAAGCAAAGGAGAAAAGGAAAGATATACCCATTTGAATGCAGAGTTCCAAAGAATAACAAGGAGAGATAAGAAAGCCTTCCTCAGTGATCAGTGCAAAGAAATAGAGGAAAACAGTGGAATGGGAAAGGCTAGAAAAAGAAAATTAGAGATACCAAGGTAACATTCCATGCAAAGATGGGCTCAATAAAGGACAGAGATGGTATGGACTTAACAGAAGCAGAAGATATTAAAGATATTGGCAAGAATACACAGAAGAACTGTACAAAGAAAAGATCTTCATAACCCAGATAATCACGATGGTGTGATCACTCATCTAGAGCCAGACATCCTGGAATGTGAAGTCAAGTGGGCCTTAGGAAGCATCACTACAAACAAAGCAAGTGGAAATGATGGAATTCCAGTTGAGTTATTTCAAATCCTAAAAGATGATGCTGTGAAAGTGCTGCACTCAATATGCCAGCAAATTTGGAAAACTCAGCAGTGGCCACAGAACTGAAAAAGGTCAGTTTTCATTCCAGTCCCAAAGAAAGACAATGCCAAAGAATGCT
>SJYX01022174.1:437746-449383 GCA_006410675.1 Oreotragus oreotragus
ATAAGTTCTATATGATAATGAAATTATCTCCTTTATTAGATAAACACTATGTGGTTTGCAAAGTGCTAATGATTCTTGGCAGTTGTATACCTGTTTGACATGCAGCACTGTGTATTTTAGTGTATAGAGCATAGTGAGTTGACTTAATATGTAATGAAATGAATACCATAATAAACTTAGTTAACATCCATCATCTCATATAGATAAGAAAGAAAGAAAATGTGTTTTTCCTTGTGATGAAAGTAAGGCCTATTTTTGAACAATAAGTGGACATTTTGAAGGACGTCTTTTCTAACTTTAACTTTCTCACTAGCAAGATGCCTTCATATTCCTTAAAACTCCCATGTCTTTGAGTTCTAGATGTTAGGAAAGAAAACCACTTAACTAGCATTCACTAGGAGGTACATTTCTAAGACTCACCACCGCCATGCCACTTTTCTCCCTTGTCTCATGACACAAGTACCTGGGAGATTATCTGTTTTACAAGTTGAATCTGCTGTGTTAGATGCTAGAATTATGACAAGGAAAGACATGTTTCTGGAAGCTCTTAATGGCTTCTTTGAGCCTCTGAGCAAGAATTATACAGGGAGATCTTTCTTTTCGTTTGTTTGGGTTTATTTTTTTTTTTCCCCTTGGCCATGCCAGAAGACTTGCAGAGTCTTAGCTCCCCAACAAGGAATCAAACCTGTGCTCCCCCCAGTGGAAGTGTGGAGTTGTAACCATTGGCGCACCAGGGAGTTCCAGGGAGACCTTCTTTAGGTCACACTTCCTAGCCTATGTTTGTGGCCTGTGGAAGGAGTGAAGAGAATAAATGAGTATTTGTGGTCCTGGGCCTTTCCTCGTAGGGCCTTTGTCCTTTGGGGATGGAGTAGGATTAAAAGGGATGGGTGGCCATCAGAGTCAGCTGATTTGTGAGGTTGGTGAAATTTCTCTTTTGCCTGTCTTCCCAGAGAGCAATTTCTGTGATTATGCATATCATTAAATTCATATCATAAAATTTAATGCATATTTTATTTGACTCTGACACTTTGTGTTTACTTGGCATTCATAGTTTATGGTTCATGTGTATAATCATAAGCTTGAGTTTGTAAACCATACTGTGTTCAGTCTGTTTTGCTATAATCAAAAAGGAGCAGAAATTATTTTAGTTGTTTTCATTCTATTTTCCTTATAAAAAGTTATATTGAATACATTCCATGAGCAAAATACATCTAGAAAGTAGGGTGAACCCTTAGCCTTAATAGCCAAGGTTCAGTGTTCTGCCAAGTCTGCCTACTTAGGCCAGTGTTTTCAGCTGGTCTTGATCAAAGATATATGTACTGTGTGTGCAAGCAAAAATCTGTCCACAAATGTATGCTGAGAGCTGTGATCAGTCATATTCAATTGGGATCAAAATATCAAAGCGGTATGGAGACTTGGCTATGAAAGCATCTTGTGTCTGAATAAAACTTATGTTTGAGTAGAGGAAAGGAGTTGGCAAAGGAGAGCTCTGTGCCTCCCTTTTTCTTTATCTGGAATGTGTTCTTACCGACTCTGGAGAGAAAAATCAGAGTCATGCCCCTATTTGGAATTTGTGAGTTTATATGGGCATCCTATTTTTCTTTTGTAACATTGAAGACTTGTCTGTGAAACAAAGACTTTTGTGGCTTTGTTACTGAGATGGAAGAATATATGTACCTATATAATTACATCAATTATCTACAAAAATTTAGAGAGATTGTTTGAAAACACCGGGCTTCGGACTAAATTCAGTCCAAGATTCCACTTGGAATTTGGCTTGGGACCTTCTCCCTCTTTCACTGTTGTGAGCTAATTTGAACTTCAACTTTAAGAGTATACAGGGGCAACAGATGCCCCTGCATGTATATTCTAGGAGTTTCTGGGATTCTCTGGAGGCAATTGTATCTTGGGCAACAAAACACTAAAATTATGCTTCTTTTAAGTGTATCTTGTATTTATCACAGGGTTTCAGTAAACTGTTAGCACTTGGCTCTGTATAGGATGTGCTTACATTGCTGCTAAGTCGCTTCAGTCGTGTCCGACTCTATGCGACCCCATAGATGGCAGCCCACCAGCCTCCCCTGTCCCTGGGATTCTCCAGGCAAGAACACTGGAGTGGGTTGCCATTTCCTTCTCCAGTGCTTACGCTGGCAGTGACTAATTAAGCTTTTCAAGACTAAGAAAGCAGGATAGAGAAGGGGGGTTAAATTAAAAAAAAAAGGAGAGCTACTTAACAGTCAGCTGAGGACATGATGAAAACCCAGTGAACTTGAACCCCAGCCCCAATCCAGTCTGTGATGGCTTTTTTCTGTCCCCAGAAGTACTGCTAAGAGATGGACCTGAGGGTGTACATGACCTTCCAGCAGGCAGACTTCCAATGGGCAGTGAAAACTTCAACAATGCTAGTCTTGTATTTCCTTCTAGTTAATTCAGTTGAAGAGGAACATAAAATCGTATAGGGAACTCTTTTTAAGGGAGGGAGCAGAAGGGTGGGCACAGATATTTTGATGCTGTTGGCAGCCTCCTTACTGCTATGAATAAAAATATAAGCCACAAATTTTGAATCAGAATTTGGATATGAGTCCATGTTCAGAACATTGAAATAGGCAGTAATTGTGACAGAATGTTCCACTTATTTCTATGTAATAGAGCAAAAAAAGAAAAGATTTTGGCTTTGCCATGAATGAATTTGGCAACTGATGAAAGAACCATTCCATAGGATGCATTAATATGAACAATTTCAGATTCCATCTTCAGTCAAGAACTCAGAACAGTGGAACCATTGCCCCCACATTTCAAAGTCAGATAGTAGTTTGTACCCCATGGCCCCCTGGCCCCTTGAAGAGATTGGGGGTCCGAGAGCAGATAGTTGTGCTTCAGATCTCCCCACTACTCCCCTGCCCCTACAGCATGAGAGAAAGGATCCTTTTTCCTGATCCCAAGCCCAGCAAAAGAAGTTTCACGGAGATTGCTTGGATATCTGATATGTATCCCACACAGTGTAAAGGGCTGAGTGGACTGGCATGTGATGAATCTAAAGAGGACTGAATGGCTCTGGTTTAAGCTTGCTTGCTGGGAAGTTAAATAAAGAGGCTTGTGATTGAGAAATACTCTACCCCCACCAGTGACAGGTCAAGAGAGTATGTTTCCCATGTCCAAATGTGAGCCAGGGGCCAGAGCTGGCCTGGAGTTCTGCTGGATGCTACTCAAGAGAGCTGCCTGTAAGTGTGGGGAGATGCAGGGTGCCTGGATGGAGAGGAAAATGTGAGCTACCAGCAAAGAGGGGCTCTCACCCAGGGAAGTTGGGAAATTGTTGGAGAACCTGAGTAAGCATCCAGGAGACAGTTTTAAAGATCTGACCCAGTCAGAGGATCACTGCCAGAAGGGTGCCGTCAGTAAGACTATTGTCCCTGCCCCCTCCATGTCCTGCTTTTCCCTCTTCTCTTCAGTCCTGGGGGATGCAGAAGCGGCCAAGAGGGGGGTGGAGGGAGAGAAGCCGTAGTCTGGGAAAGAGAGAAGTTGGTCTTATCCCTTCCCCACTAGGGGAGGCGGAAAGAAGCTTTGCATTAAACACCATCCAGTGTTTGTTACTATACATGGGAACAGACATTTTAGTTTGCTGACCTGAAGTTATGTGTGAGACCAAAATGCCCAGAGAACTTTTTGTTATTTGTTGGAGATTTTATCTGAGGTGGCAGGAAAAGAAGTAACCTCATAAAGATTATACCAGGTATAGGAAAGGGAGGAAAAAGTTATTGTTTGATTATACCCCATGACTCACTGGTTCAATACAAAGTCACATGCTTAAGAGTCATTGTTTTAGGAAAGATTACCACTGAAATCCAAAGAAAAAGAAACCATTACTCTTTAAGTATACGTGAATTTAAATACCAGCTTTATAAGACATAGATTCTAGTAATGCAAAGCATTTATCAGGTACCAAATTGTTGAACAAATTAATTGCAGTTATAAATGATTGAGCTTGACTTAGTGATGAAACTTAAATGCTAGTTTGTAAGTTTTGTGGGGACTATCCTGTTAGGAAGGTATTTCATAGAATCCACAGGTGAGAAAGAAAATGAAATTGTATTTTTCTGTGGCTTGACCTTTTCTTTAGATTTGATTGCTTCCCAAAACCAACTCCAAGTTTTTATTCCAACCTCTCCTTTATTTTTTTTTCTTTAAAATCTACAAAGCTATACTGATCCTCCCTCTTCTTCCCCCTCTTCCTCCTTTTCCTCCTATGTAGTTACAGACCCATTAGGCAGGCCTGAGAAGGATAGGAAGGCAGTTCAGCTGCTACCGGAGCCCAAGGAAAAGGATATCAGGATAAGCAGCTCAATAAAGAGTGGAACTCATGCAAGGAAAGTGCCCTGAATGTTTATACAGTGAACAAGACGCACTATGTGAAGCAGAAACTTACAGAAATGAAAAGATACATGGAAATCCATAATTATGATTGGAGACTTTAGCCCCTCTCTCTTAACAATTGATAGAACTAGATAGAAAATCATCAAGCATATAGAAAAACTCAATAATATCGTCAACCAAGGTGATCTAATCAACACTTATAGACCATTCTACCCGACAACAAAATGCATACTCTTTTTTATTTTTTTATTTTTATTTTTTGTATTTATTTATTTTTTTACACGAACTCCCACACATGAACCCCCCTCCCAACTCCCACCTCCCACCCCACATCTTCCCTCCAGATCATCCCCATACACCAGCCCCAAGCATCCTGTATCCTGCATTGAACATAGACTGGCAATTCATTTCTTACATGATAGTATACATATTTCAATGCTATTCTCCCAAATCATCCCTCCCTCTCCCTCTCCCTCTCCTTCTCCCTCAGAGTCCATAAGTCCGCTCTACACATCTGTATCTCTTTTGCTGTCTTGCATACAGGGTCCTCATTACCATCTTTCTAAATTCCATATATATGTGTTAGTATACTGTATTGGTGTTTTTCTTTCTGGCTTACTTCACTCTGTATAATTGGTTCCAGTTTCATCCATCTTATTAGAACTGATTCAAATGTATTCTTTTTAATGGCTGAGTAATACTCCATTGTGTATATATACCACAGCTTTCTTATCCATTCATCTTATCCATTCTACCCGACAACAAAATGCATACTCTTTTTTAAAGTGCCCATGATATCCTGAACCATAAAACAAACTTCAGTAAAAGTGAAAGAATTGGAAACATAGAGTGCGTTCTCCTGCCACAGTGAAGTAAAACTAAAAGTCAGTAACAGAAAGATACCAGGAAAATCTCCAATACTTGAAAATTAAACAACAGGCTTCTGAATAACCCAGAGGTCAAAGATAATATCTCAAGGCAAATCCCCTAAACTACGTTGAACTGAATGAAAATATGGCAAAGACATTGCCACCTGACTTTTCTGTGGTTCAGCAGACTGGCCCAGTGTACAGCACCTGGAGCCAGACCAGATTCAGATTTCCCCTTTTACTAGCATTGTAACTTTGGTTGACCTTATCAGAAAAAAAAAGGTAGCATTTTTTTCTGCAGAAAAATTAGCTTTTGATTATTTTAAATTTATGATATTAATATCAATTTGCATTCCCCAAACATAAGTAGCAGTGGAGAGAAGCTGGCAAGAAGTGTTAGAACAACCCACATGATAAGCCAGCCTCTGATTAAACATGCTCTTTGAGTAAGCCCCTAGTTCAATTATCTGTGTGTAATCTAAGAACCAGCTTTAACCATGACCACTGTGAATGCTAAATTTTTCAACATTTAAACTACACCAGCTCTTACAACACCCTATTCAGAACACAGTAAACATGGATGCATTGCATAGCCCAGCCTACTCGGTTGCACACTCAAGTTTCCCTGGAGGAAATGTGCAATTTTGTATCTCTAACCTCAATCCTCTCCAAAGTCCAGGCTCATCTGTCAGATGACCTTCTAGACACCTCCATCCAAAGGTCCTTCTGGAACCTATGTGGGTTCTGAACTTTATGGCACCAAATTTCATGAAACTTTGATCAACATATGTCAGCAGACTCTCAGTCCTTAAAAGAATCAGTCCCTCACACAAAACAAAACCCTAATTCTCTTTTAGAGCCTTTTCTCCTGGGGGACAAGTGTAAGAACCATGCCTATTCTTAATAAAGTCATAATAATGAATGTTTATTGTAAGAATATTGGGCTAGGTTCTGTACCTGTGTCATCTCATTTAATTCTCACAACAGCTCTGTGAGATAACTCCTGCTTTTAATCATATTTCACAAGTGAGTATTGTAAAGTACAGAGAAAGGGAGTAATATGCCCTGGGTTTTACAGCTGGTGTGATATAGAAGGACTCAAATCCATGTTTATCTGACTCTAAATTCCAAGCTCTTAACCATATGCTCTTCTGTCTGGAAAACTGGCAAGCTCCAGACTTTAAAAGACAAAGCTGTCTCAGAGCATCTGAATTCACATCTACCAAGACAGTGATGTCCAAACAAAAGTATCACTGAGATGAGCAGTCTTCTGGCTTTGTCAAAGGGAAGCAGGAGTTCCAGTAATGGTTATGTCTGCATCATCTGTTTCCCTGGAAAGCCTCATCTTGACCAGCAGTTTGCGTTTTCTTCTTTTGTCAGGAGAACAGAGCCACCTTACAGTATTTCCTACCCTGTGAGGGGTAAAGCCACCCCAGCTATTGTTCTGAAGTATCCTTATTGGCCATCCACAACACCAACCCCTGGACTTCATGTATTTTCATGAAAGCACTCTAACTTGGGCCTAGCCCTCTTCCTGGAATCTCTGTTCATTATCTTTGTAACAGATGCTGTCAGCTCGGCCTCCCTCTCCTTATGATAACAGCTGCCAGGGATGACCCTTCCCAGCTGGGGGTGGACTGAGCAGGGGTGAGGGGGAGCAACTTCCCAGCAAGACCGTTTCTCCAAAGACGCTTTATCCTTGGCAGCTGCCAAGGACTCTTCACTTGTGAAGTGTATACCAGGTCACTCTGATGATCTCGTCCCTTCTTGATCCTCATTCAATCACAGAAAATGTAGAGGCCTGAGCATTTTAAAATCAGACCAGTAGTTCACATGCACACCTGTGCCTCCAGAGTCATGGGGTGACAATACTCAACCAACAACAAAGAGTCCTTCTGAGATTGCAAAGACGAGCAGGGGCCCATTCATTTGTAACAGCTGAAAGGAGTATTGAGAAAAACCATATCGCTCAGTGATAACTAAGATTTATTTTTTCTTATGAGCAGATCCCTATAATCTAAATGATAGCATCACTGGAATTAAACTCTGTGGGCCATACTGTACTTGGAGAAGTGGTTTTGTCAATAGTAAACAATAACTTTCATTTGATCACTGGGAAGACATTTAGTATTGCCTGAGAGCGTCCCTGGTGGCTCAATGGGTAAAGAATCTGCCTGCAATGCTGGAGACAGGGGTTTGATCCCTGGGTTGGGATCCTTTGGAGAAGGAAATGACAACCCACTCCAGTATTCTTGTCTGGAGAATTCCATGGAAAGGGGAGCCTGCCGGGCTACAGTCCATGGGATTGCAGAGTCAGACAAGACTGAGCAGAGCACACACTACAACTTCATAGCCTTTTTCTCCCCAATTCTGAGGGTCCGACCAATGCTGCAGATCATGTAGTTTTGTAGTGTGTGTTTCGTGAAAAAAAACAAAAAAACAAAAAAAAAACCCACGTGTTACTGGACCCTGTGCAGTTCAAACTCAGCTGTGTTGTTGATCTGTTAGAATTTTGTGTTTCTCTTGTTTTTATCATTATCCACAGAAAATGTGATCTTCCAGATGGGGTACAGGTGCCATGCTGTGAGAGCTCAGGGAGGGGTGCACCCCGTTTATAGGTTCAGTGGTTAATGAGAGATTGACCGATACTTGTCAACATACTGTGTTTGCTGTGTTTGTCTCTAGATTCCTTGTCTTATCACCCACCCATTTGTGTGAATGTGGAATAGTAGTCCCAAACCTGAAATGAGTTGAATGATGGAGAATGTGACTGAATGTTTGGACTTCGTTAGACCAATTGATCAACATGTTGTCTTCAAAATATCAGAAGTTTTCATGATGGTTTCTTCCCTTTTGATGATATTTGCATTATCTACCAAATGAAAGAGTTATAACTGATATCACACATTGGAATAATAGGAAAATGGATGCTGTATATTAGACTGTGCTTCTGAATCCCATACCATCTGGGATCAGCCATTCATAAAAGATTAAATGTGAGGCAGGCATATATCTGAATATATGTGTGTCAGTCTCTCCCATCTGTTTTAATTTTGCTTAAAATAATAACAGCTTTCTTTACCCACTTACTTAAATCTGTGTCAAATATTTCAATGTTCACTAATCAGAAGTAGGATGTAGTGTTTAGCTAAGATTTCAGAATCCCACCAAGATTTAACTGAATCAGTAGAAATTTTCTTTGAAATTGTGTATTTTAATGACTGGACTAGAATCACTAAGATGTGAATTGATGCTTATTCTGGGTAACTTACACTGTAATTTAACATTATAAATGGTATCTGAAGAGACGGTAACACAGCTTTTGGGGGGAGACTAAGACCAGGTAAGCAAAATGGCTTTCTGAAGCAGGATACGTTCACTGTTACACTGTTACATAGACTATTATTATTATTATTAGCAAATTTTTTGGTATTCAAATCTTGTATTGTTCTCTTTTTTCTGCAATTTTTAATCATATTACCATGTCCCTCAGATTCCAGCCTACTCCTACCGCTCAAATAAAACCTCCCTTGCCTTAGGCAAATAAATTTCACCTTGTGTTGAGGCAAAAAGTAAATTAATGCAATGATAATATAATTCAGGGTAAATTGATAATATAATCTAGATGAAAACTATAGTTGATTAAAAGAGGTAACTCTTAAACTTAAGAGTTGCTCTCAGAAGTCACCATGGAAACATGAGGGCAATGTTACTGCCTTGTCTGGTAATACACAAAGAACTGGGTATGCTCAGCAAGTGGAATTGATCAAATGTAACACCCTTGACCCTGAATATGTTATAGGGTTGACTACTTGTTATCATTTCAATGTGTCTGTCACTTAATGCAATCAAATGTTTTACAGTGCAGAACTTCAACTGAATTAGTTCTCAGATGAGTACTTTTGTTGACAGGTGGATAATGGATAGGGCACTGAATACATTTTTAAAAATTTATTTATTTTTAGTTGAAGGATAGTTGTTTTAGAATATTGTGTTGGTTTCTGCCATACATCAACATGAATCAGCCATAGGTCCCCTCCCTCTTGACCCTCCCTCCCACCTCTCACCCCATTAATACATATTGGTGAAGTCGCTCAGTCGTGTCCGACTCTTTGCAACCCCATGGACTGTAGCCTACCAGGCAGGCTCTTCCATCCATGGGATTCTCCAGGCAAGAATACTGGAGTGGGTTGCCATTTCCTTCTCCATACATATTAAATAGTATGAAATCCAGGAGACCTGCTCCCTTTTTGTTTTAGATGGCAGCTTACAGTGGTCATTATGTCACAGAGTTATATAAAGACTCTCTAATTATCAAAACCTTTGTGGATAGCATTCATACATTCATGTTTTATCAATGAACTGATAATGCTTCCCTTGTAGCTCAGATGGTTGAGTCCACCTGCAGTCAATCCCTGCTTTGGGAAGATCCTCTGGAAGAGGGCATGGCAATCCACTCCAGTATTCTTGCCTGTAGAATCCCATGGACATACGAGCTACAGTCTAGAGTAGGTGGGCTACAGTCCATGGGGTCGCATAAATTCGAACATGACTGAGCGACTAATACACACAATAATGCACTGGGAGATGAAAAATTAAGCGAGCTGACAAATCTAGGTTACTTTAATTTTCATTAACCTCATTCATTTTTTCTTTTCATCTTGTGTAGTATCCCTTCTCTGTAGTGGCTTTAATTTGCAGAACACAAGGCAATAAACAATGCTGGAAAAAAATCCAAAATATTTACAATCTGAATGTAGAGAGAACACCTCTCTCAATCTCCCATTTCAACTCTGGTGCTTAAATATTTGGTGATTTTGGAGACCTGCAGTTCAAGGGTGAGATGAAGGAGTAGGTAATTATTAGTATATGCATAACTATAATCCCAAGACATTTTTCCAGATAGTGCTTTAAAAGAAAACATTCTTTACTATTGAATGAAAAATTGGGCTATCACCTGCAGTGGCATCACACGGTGGTTTCATTTTTAATTCACTGAATGTTTATTGAGAACATACACTTTTCCAGTTACTGCTTACTATAAAATGGACCCAGCTCCATCCCAATGGACTCAGCATACATTGTGATGTGAACTGCCAAAAATGCAGGCAATAAATGAAAGAGCTTTTCGGTTGAAAATATGTGGTTTCTGTAGGAGTCTTTGTCTTATCGCATCCCCTAGTTTCATCTTCTGAAACTCCAATTACACATATGTTAGACTATTTGATAGCTATTGATTGTTACTTTTTTCTTCCTCTCTTTCTCTCTTTTTTTCCACTGTCTTGATTGTTTGGATCATTGACCTCTCTTCAGATTCACTGATTATTTCTTCCATGGTTGTATTTAGTCTGAAGAGGAATCTGTAGAAGGAATTCTTCATCTCTGATATTGTGATTTTTTGTCTAGTGCATGTGTGTGTGCATGCTAAGTTGCTTCAGTCATATCCTCTTTGCTAAAGACCCCATGGACTTTAGACCGCCAGGCTCCTCTGTCCATGGGATTCTCCAGGCAAGAATACTGGAATGAATTGTCATGCCCTCCACCAGGGGATCTTCCCACCCAGGGATCAAACCTGCGTCTCTTACGTCTCCTGCATTGGCAGGCAGGTTCTTTACCACCAGCGCAGCCTGGGCCAGGCCATAGGGTAGTGCTGTTTTAGGAAAATGATTTGATTTTAGTAAATGGCACCTGTTCCAGTATTCTTGATAGGGAAATCCCATGGACAGAGGAGCCTGGCAGGCTACAAGTCCATGGGGTCACAAAAGAATTAGACACTCAGTTCAGTTCAGTCGCTCAGTCATGTCCGGCTCTCTGCCACCCCATGAATTACAGCACGCCAGGCCTCCCTGTCCATCTCCAACTCCTGCAGTTCACTCAAATTCATGTCCATAGAGTTGGTGATGCCATCCAGCCATCTCATCCTCTGTCATCCCCTTCTCCTCCTGCCCCCAATCTCTCGCAGTATCAGAGTCTTTTCCAGTGAGTCAGCTCTTCGCATGAGGTGGCCAAAATACTGGAGTTTCAGCTTCAGCATCAGTCCTTCCAAAGAACACCCAGGACTGATCTCCTTTAGATAAGACTGGTTGGATCTCCTTGCAGTCCAAGGGACTCTCAAGAGTATTCTCCAACACCACAGTTCAAAAGTATCAATTCTTCAGCACTCAGCTTTCTTCATAGCCCAACTCTCATATCCATACATGACCATTGGAAAAACCATAGCCTTGACTAGATGGACCTTTGTTGGCAAAGTAATGTCTCTGCTTTTGAATATGCTATCTTGGTTGGTCATAACTTTTCTTCCAAGGAGTGAGCGTCTTTTAATTTCATGGCTGCAGTCACCATCTGCAGTGATTTTGGAGCCCCCCAAAATAAAGTCTGACACTGTTTCCACTGTTTC
>SJYX01022174.1:462572-648279 GCA_006410675.1 Oreotragus oreotragus
TATGCAGAGTACATCATGAGAAACACTGGGCTGGAAGAAGCACAAGCTGGAATCAAGATTGCTGGGAGAAATATCAGTAACTTCAGATGTGCAGATGATACCACCCTAATGGCAGAAAGTGAAGAGGAACTAAAGCGCCTCTTGATGAGGTTGAAAGAGGAGAATGAAAAAGCTGGCTTAAAACCCAACGTTCAAAAAGCTTAAATCATGGCATCTGGTCCCATCACTTCATGGCAAATAGATGGGAAACATGGAAACAGTGGCATATTTATTTTCTTGGGCTCCAAAATCCCTGTGGATGGTGACTGCAGTCATGAAATTAAAAGACGCTTGCTCCTTGGAAGAAGATCTATGACAAACTGAGACAGCATATTAAAAAGCAGAGACATCACTTTGCTGACAAAGGTCCATATCGTCAAAGCTACGGTTTTTTCAGTAGTCATGTATGGATGTGCAAGTTGGATCATAAAGAAGGCCAAGTGCCAAAGAATTGATGCTTTCAACTGTGGTGTTGGAGAAGACTTTTGAGAGTCCCTTGGACTTCAACGAGATCCTACCAGTCCACCCTAAAGGAGATTAGTCCTGAGTGTTCATTGGAAGGACTGATGTTGAAGCTGAAACTCAATCCTTTGACCACCTGATGCGAAGAACTGACTCATTTGAAAAGACCTGGATGCTGGGAAAGATTGAGGGCAGGAGGAGGAGGAGGCGACTGAGCATGAGATGGTTGGATGGCATCACTAATTCAATGGACATGAGTTAGAGAAAACTCTTGGAAATCATGAAAGACAAGGAAGCCTGGCATGCTGCAGTCCTTGGGCTCATAAGGAGTCGGACATGACTTAGCAACTGAACAGCATGTTACCCAAGTATGCTGATGGTTGGTTAAAACAGACTTTTTGCTTTTGTGTTCCTCCCCCCATCCCTGCCCCTTCACATACACACACATACCCCACCATCACCACAACACACATGTAATGCTGGGATCCAAAAGAGAATCAGTTAACTCAGACTGAATATACCAATTTAATATACCAACTGTGTTGAACTCCTGCTGATATAGAAGAGTGACCTTAACTTTTGAATTACTCTGCAAAGTTCAGGAGGAGGTAGGTATAGTCTAGGCTAATTCCTTTATTATGAATATCAAGGGAAGAGCCCAAGTTTTCTGTTGTAAGCAAATTCCTTGCTATAATTATCACTATCCCATCCCTAGCACCACTGAGGGTGCCCCAAAGACAAACTTTGCCGGTATCAGCAGTCAAGGCACACACTTTATCTAAGGTTGGTGTTTGGGGATTTGCTTTTGGCTGCATCCTGTTCCTCAGAGATTTTCATAGGGACGCTTTTCAGCTCTCTCTCTTTTCTGTCCTGTCTCCAAGACATCAATATTCCTTCCTTCTTTTGGCTCACTGCCCAGACAAAAGCATGAAACCAAATTCAGTTATAGGAAATTATGGCATGAGAGAGAATAATGTCTTTATTAAGGTGAATTATTCCTTCTGGTTCTGTTTAATCCAGATATAGTCATTCCATATTTTTATTCGGCTTGGAAAAAATGGAACTTAGGAATTCTGAGCATGAGTTAAATCATTAAAATCCAAAGCTGCCTGGAACCTCAAAAATAATAATAATAGGGAGCACTTTGATGATTTTTTCACATTTGGGATGACTTCTGCAGTGATTCTTTGCAACTCCTTCAGTGAGTTAAAATCATTATTCCTTCATAATCAGTTTTGGCTTCAACCTTAGATAAGTTCTTGTGTTTTCAGGAACCGTGATATCTTATCCCTAAAGGGAGTGACTTATTTCTTGAGTTAATTTTAATATTCTTCCTTATCTGGAATGCTCATGGCAAGATAAAAAGAATTCTACTGTTTGATTATTTCAAAAACACATTATATGGCTTTCTCTGGACTGATGTATGTATTTGAAGCCACAAAATATGTTTAGAATTCTTTTACTAGTATCTTACCTTTTCATGGTATTGGTCAATTGATTGTATAAAAATTTAATTTGATATTAGTCTTCTTTGCTTCCTTATAACTGAAGGCCATAGGGTCACCTCAGGGTGAGTTCTACCACTGCTTGGCATTGGGGTCTGACATTGTGGTTTAGAAAGACATGCTTAGCCTTGAGCATTTTTCAGTTATAAGACCATATTCTGTGAAAGATCAGATTTGTTTCTTTTGCTGGTTGGTTGATTTATTAAAAGTGAATAAATACAGCAGTGAATACTGTATTCACATGGTTTTTCTAAAGGGAAAAATTCATTCAAAATATAAGATTCCAGTAATGTTTTTATGTGTTATCACCCTGTAATTAATTCTACCAGTGCTCTCTCATTCACTTATCAGATTTAAATTAAATTCAGTAAACATTATCGAATACCTTCTGCAAGGAGTAGGTAGTCTCTGCCTCTAAGAAAGTTGCAATTTAATGGCCATGAAGGAATGTACTCAACCAGCAGTTAACTAGCCAAACTGATATTATTGATTTAATAAAGAATACCAGAAATATAGTCATGAAAATATTGGACTCTTCCCTCCTCATAAATTTTTACTGGATATGATGCTAAAGGGACCTGGGAAATCATCTGACTCAACTATCTCACTTTTAAATACAAGTTTATTTTATTCTTTATTAGAGTAATCTGTATTTGTTGTAGAAAGTTTAGAATATGTAGAAAGGTGAAAAGAAAAAATCAAACACCCGAAGTCCCTCTACTACAAAGCAGTTATTATTAACCCTCTTGGTATGTTTCCTTCCAGTCTCCTTCTCACATATTTTATTTTTCTACATACGTGAGATAATATTAAATATGCAGTTTTATGCACTGATTGATTATTTTTCCATAAAATATTCTGAATGATCCTTTCCCAGTGCTATTAAAAACACTTGGTAAACATTTTTAAAGCTAAATAATTTTCAAGTGTTGGATCAATCACAACTTAGGCATTCTTCTCTTTAGCTGTTTACCACTGTTTCACTCGAGTGGCTTTGGGCTTAAAACATTCTCAGGATAGAGTCTGAAGTAGGTTTATGGGTCAAAGTAGATGAACATTTTTAAGGCCTCTTGCAAGATCCTTCTGCAAGGAGTAGGTAGTCTCTGCCTCTAAGAAAGTTGCAATTTAATGGCCATGAAGGAATGTACTCAACCAGCAGTTAACTAGCCAAACTGATATTATTGATTTAATAAAGAATACCAGAAATATAGTCATGAAAATATTGGACTCTTCCCTCCTCATAAATTTTTACTGGATATGATGCTAAAGGGACCTGGGAAATCATCTGACTCAACTATCTCACTTTTAAATACAAGTTTATTTTATTCTTTATTAGAGTAATCTGTATTTGTTGTAGAAAGTTTAGAATATGTAGAAAGGTGAAAAGAAAAAATCAAACACCCGAAGTCCCTCTACTACAAAGCAGTTATTATTAACCCTCTTGGTATGTTTCCTTCCAGTCTCCTTCTCACATATTTTATTTTTCTACATACGTGAGATAATATTAAATATGCAGTTTTATGCACTGATTGATTATTTTTCCATAAAATATTCTGAATGATCCTTTCCCAGTGCTATTAAAAACACTTGGTAAACATTTTTAAAGCTAAATAATTTTCAAGTGTTGGATCAATCACAACTTAGGCATTCTTCTCTTTAGTTGTTTACCACTGTTTCACTCGAGTGGCTTTGGGCTTAAAACATTCTCAGGATAGAGTCTGAAGTAGGTTTATGGGTCAAAGTAGATGAACATTTTTAAGGCCTCTTGCAAGATAGTTTTTGAACACCATGCATTTTCTATCTTGTATTTGCCTTTATCTTCACAGCAGGTTTCATTAGCCTTCCATACACATACTACAGGCTCTTCTGCCTTTTAATTGGCAAGGAAATCACCAGGAACTGAATACACACTGGAGGGAGGAGATAAGCAGAGTAATCAAAATCAGCTCTCAAGAAGCTAAGCTTCTAGTAATGCCCGCCTTAATTTGTGTTATCTCCTTTTGAAGTTGCATAGACCTTGACTTGCACAAGTATAGAGAGTTAATGGCTCCTTACTTATGGAATTGAGTGGAGGAGGCAGAAATTAGATTAGATTCATACATCTCTAGGAGCCAGTGAGTTTCCGGTAATTGTTGCTAATAACAATTTCAAGCAACACAGCTTTTTCTAATAGCTGTGAAGTGGGGTGAGCAGAATCCTGAGAAACAGATAGTCACTGCTGTTACCCATATGTCATCATGAGGAAGCTAGTTTATCTTGGGCTAGGCCCAAAGACCAGGAGTTTGCTGGGGTCCAATATAGCCTGGAACNATAGCTGTGAAGTGGGGTGAGCAGAATCCTGAGAAACAGATAGTCACTGCTGTTACCCATATGTCATCATGAGGAAGCTAGTTTATCTTGGGCTAGGCCCAAAGACCAGGAGTTTGCTGGGGTCCAATATAGCCTGGAACGTCGTATTAATTCTGAGACTGAAAGACCTGTGGGGTACCCCAAGCACTCTCCTGAGGCCCTGGGAGCCTCTCAATGGAGTGTGGACACAGGCTGGGTGGTCTGAAACTTCTGCAGACTCAGCCCCCTCTTCTGGCTTGAGCCAGAGTGAGGTCACAGCAGAGTGGACTCTGGGTCAGCCTTGAGGTTGCCCAGATAGCATCTCATTCTCAAGCACAGACAAGTGGAATGTGAAATAGAATTTCTGACAGAGATGCCAGCTTTCCAAGGGGTCTTGGTCTGCTTCCAGCCCTTTACAGACTTGAATACTCATAAATGTCCTCTCGGTTCTCACTGCTAAAAGATAAATCCATTCTAAACGCTTTCCTCAAGAGCACCTTCTTGATATTTTCTGACTGGTTTTCCGACTCCTCCCCTCCCTGCTAACCTGTGGAAACTAGTAGTAGGAGTCTGACAGAACTGACCAGAACGGGGGCTACCTCACAGGCCACACCTTTCTGTTTTTTACAGTCTGAGCCACACTTGCTTTCTTAAATAACACATTTAGAAACAGGTTTAGATCAGCTGAAGTTCTCTTAAGATCTCTGAATTTTTCCTTGCCATGTTTTCAAATAACCAGTCATAAGCCATACTACTTATAAAGCACTTATAAAGTGTAATATTTATGTGTTTCCTCTCAATTTTGGATAAGATCACTGTTTTGTTAACCCAGTGGCCAGTTGGCTTACTGTCAAGTTCATATTTATTCTTGATTTTATCATCACAGATTCAGTTTATAGAGAAAAAGGCTTAAACTTGGCCTTCTATTACCTCTGCTGCTTTTAAATCTAAGACACTGAGGTGTTCTTTGTGTGAGCCCTCCAGTCCTGTGGAAATGCTTTCCAAACTCAAAAAAATGTCCTATGAATTGCTATAATATTTATACATTCATTTTCTCAGCCCCCCAAAGTTATAGAACATCCCAGCCACCACCCAGTTGAAATAGATAGAGGGTTCATGTTTCACAAACAAAGTCTCCTTGCTCTCACCCTAGCTTTTTTCTCTTAATTCCCACCTCAGATGCCCATCTTTACTTGTCATTGGGGTTGGGAGTAGCTTAAATCTCAGACCTTCTGGGTTTCTTGGCCAAGAGAGTCTTGGCAAATGCAAGGTGACAGGAGGCTGTGGGCTCAAGCAGTGCTAGACTCTCTATACAAGCGTCATAAATGATTGATCAGTTGAGAAAAGCAGCATTTCTGAGATTTTATAGATAACAAATAATAAGATTAAGTAGTCCAGTTAAAGACTTTATTAAAACAGCCATTATAATAGATTGTTTAGGCAGAGAACCAAGTCAATCCTTGAAGTGAGTGTAAATTTTTTATTGTGCCAGTAGAAACTGATGGCAACGTACTGGATGTGTACGTTGGATTTATGAGTATAATTCAACATGGAAACTAGCACGTGAATGCATAGATTGTGTAAATGTTGATGATAAGCCAGAGGATATATTAAGTGGAATTGGTCTTAAAATAAAGAAAGTTATAACTTGTTTGCTTGGTATTATACATATAAATTTATATTACTTGATTTATAACTACAAGATTTATGTGCAGAACTCATTGCTTTTTTATGATACTGCTTCTTCAGCATGTATTCCTAACTATAACTGTGTTTCAAAAGAACCATTCCATTTCGGATTCTGACAAGGTAGGCTGAGGGTAACCTCTGTAGAGCAATGCTATTTTCCAGTAATATTGCAGACTACAGGCTTAAGCATGAGTTTGTATAATGAGTCATGCTGGGAGCTGTCTGTCTCTCTTGGGCCCTATGTTCCTCCCCTGAGACATTTGTGCAGAGTCGAGTATCTGAGCAGTGCTGTGTGTCTGTCTCATCCCTTGGACTTGATATGTTTAGAATCAATTTTAAATTAGAAAGAGAAGTCTAAACATAAACATCACTTTTGAATGACTTGCAGATTTCTTTTCTCCCTACTTTTTCACATTGCCTTCTTAACTAACAAAGAAGAATCACCAAAGGAAGAGGCATATTAGAGAAGCTAGATTCCAGTTAAGGTTTCTTTTGACTGCTGTGTAACTAAAATGACTACTTACCACTACTTAGGAAACAAAGAAGAAAATCTCAAAAATCAAAGGGAATTGTTGAAGTTAGAGACATAAAAAGACTCACATACTTTAAAAAAAAATGCATGTAAAAAAACTCTTCGTGTTTCCTACCCTCATCCCTATTTTTTTTTCCTTTGAAATATCAGGGAAAAGTCTCAGCTTATCAGTTGACAGGAAGGTGTTTTGTGGGATAAATAACATGGGTTTTGAGTTAGACCTGGGTTCAATTCCATGATTTGTATTTTCCAGGCTGTGCAAACTTGAGCAAGTTACTTAATGGATTTCTGAGGATGGGTTGAGATGATCTATGGAATGCTTCAGTTCAGTTCAGTTCAGTCGCTCAGTCGTGTCCGACTCTTTGCGACCCCATGAATCGCAGCACGCCAGGCCTCCCTGTCCATCACCAACTCCCGGAGTTCACTCAGACTCACGTCCATCGAGTCTGTGATGCCATCCAGCCATGTCATCCTCTGTCGTCCCCTTCTCCTCCTGCCCCCAATCCCTCCCAGCATCAGAGTCTTTTCCAATGAGTCAACTCTTTGTATGAGGTGGCCAAAGTACTGGAGTTTCAGGAATGCTTAACTCATAGTAAATGCTTAATAACTTTTGGCTGTCATCAGTGAGATAACAGTATCATTGATCACCACCACCACCTTCACATCATGGTAATCACGGCCTCCACCACCATCATCATTGCCACCACCATCATCTCCTCATTCTCCAGGGTTTCCTCCTACCTCTCTGAACCCTCCTCTTCTCAAGCCCCCTTTGCAGACTCTCTTCCAAACCCTAAATAACTGAGGTTTCTAAGGCTGAGGTCCTCTCCCACTACACTTTCTCCCAGGCAGTCTCATCCACAGTGAAGGCGTCCTGTCTCAGCCATTGCTAATGATCGCCAAATCCGTTACTCCTGCCCAGATCTCTCCTCTAAGCTTCAAACACTATATCCGTCTGTCCAGTGGACATCTAGCCTTGAATGTCCCAGAAGCACTTCAAACTAAAACTCAGTGCATTTTCCTTCCCCTCATCTTGTGCCTTCTCTTTGTTTCTTGTCTTAAAGAAGGCATCACCGTTCAGCCTGTTATCAAAGCAAGAAAACCAAATGTCATNTCTGTCCAGTGGACATCTAGCCTTGAATGTCCCAGAAGCACTTCAAACTAAAACTCAGTGCATTTTCCTTCCCCTCATCTTGTGCCTTCTCTTTGTTTCTTGTCTTAAAGAAGGCATCACCGTTCAGCCTGTTTTCAAAGCAAGAAAACCGAATGTCATTCTTGACTCTTCTTTCCCCTTCCTCCATTGGCCAGTCGATGAATGGTGCCCATTATGCCTTTTGGACTCCAAGGTTCATGTGGGTAGGAACTATTTGAGAACTGGAAATCTCAGTATCTGGCGCAGCACTCAATAAGTAATTATTGAATGAATGAATAAAGGAGTGAATAAAAGTCCTGAATATCCCCACTTCCTTCCATTTCCTCTGCCTCTTCTGCAGGACAGGCCACCATCAGTTCTCAGCAACTTAATTCACAATTTGTCAATCCCATAGTTGAAATATCCTAACCGATCTCCCTCCTCCTAGAGTTGCGGTCCTCACCTGCCCCAAGCACCACTGCAGTTCATTTGCCACACTGCAGTTAAAGAGTTTTGATGAAACCCAAGAATCTGACCATGATCATGCCTCTTCCCCGCTAAAAGCACTTCAGTGAGTCTCAGGAATTATCCTGATTTGATGCTCTGCTTTACAGCTGTTTAAGGTAGAAGTCTTGTCCAACTCTTTGTGATCCCATGGACCATAGCCCACCAGGCTCCTCTGTCCATGGGATTTCCCAGGCAAGAATACTGTAGTGGGTTGCCATTTCCTCCTCCAGCGGATCCTCCTGATCCAGGGATCAAACCCAGGTCTCCTGCACTGCAGATAGATATTTTACCATCTGAGCCACCAGGGAAGCCCTTACAGCTATTATCCCAGCCCAATTTCAATCTGAAAAATGGCCTGGATTGGACAGTAATGATATGATCACCCTGTACCTAATCTGTTGTCTGCTTTCATTTACAGCCTCATTGCTCCTCACTCTTTCTTCACTCCTACATGTTATCTAGTCTTATTGAACTTAAAGCTTTTGGTGTTGTACTCACTGTTCTCATAAGCTCTTTCTTCTGCCTGAATAGTCCCTTCTGTCTTTGCCTGGCAGACTCCTACCATCCTGGATTCAGGGTAAAATTTCCTTTACAGAGGAATCTTCTCTGACCCCCCAGGGTTATGTCAGGTACCTCTTCCTTCATATTCCCATAGCTTCTTGCATCCTAGCTCTTGCCTCACAGTTTTCACTACCTGTTAACTTCTGTGGATTCCCCATTAGCCTCAACTCTCCCAGGTCAATGACCACATCTGCTTGCTGCACAGTTGGATCTGGTTCCTAACCCAGTGTCCCCCATATGGATGACGTTAAGCAAATGACTGAAGTAAAGCATCCATGCTATTAGGATGATCAAGGTACACTACACATGTAGAAAAATAGGCTTCCATAGTAAATCTTCTGGGAATATGGCTGACTTGTGACTATAAACAGTATATTGTCTTCTTGCTTCTGTTCATCGTGTTTATAATAATAGTGGAAATAATTCTGTGTTCCTTTGATTAAAAGTTCGTTCTAGGACAGGATTTGGAGTTGGTACACACTGTCAATTCCAGGAAGTCTTGCAGGTGATAATGTTGCAAAACAAAGCAAAGAACAGCTGTTCTCTAGCCTTTTCAAGCAGTTGAGGCTGCTTTTATTTCAACTTTGTACAGCAGATTGGTTTTTAAAGTTATTTGCTTTGAAGTTAAAATGAAATTTACTCTCATTATTCTAATGTATTGTAGATTGCTTCAGTTACAAATTCTATTCACACACTAATAAAAACAAATATATAATGCCTCATGCTTCTGATATAATTATTTCTATTTTTTACTTGAAAATTTGAAATTGTGTGCTTTTAGATAATTAATTTTACACTGATATTTGATCTGCCAGAGAATGCAACCTCTTTTTTTTTTTCCGCATTCATTGGCTAGAAAGAAGCCACAGAACTAGAACTAGAAAGAGCCACAGAACTAGAACTAGGCCCAGGTTTAGGATGGACCTACCTAGGGGTCTGTGGACATCATTCTAGTAAATGAAAAGAAATATTCATCACTTTTATTCCAAACAGAAATAGCTTTAGTGATTTTATTACAAAACCAATATATAGTCACCAAAGGAAAAAAAAAACAGGAAATATAAAGAAGAAAATAAAAATCATCTATACTCCCACTTTTAGGCTACTGTATTAAACATTTTAGGGTATATGTTTCTCACCTTTTTTTTCTGCATATGTAGACATATCAATACAGTTCTTGAAATGAAAATGGTATCTTTCCACACATATGGGTTTAAAATGTGTTTTCCCACATAAATAAAGAGCATGTTAGAAAGTTTCACTTTCCAGTGTACTGAGAGGTGTATTTCCCCTTCTCCACCCCTCATTAAGAAAACTTAAATCTGTATTATTTTTTGAATCAGCCAGGCATTTGAAGGAAACAAAAGCCATGCTAGCTGTTTTAAGCAGAAAAACAGAAAATTTTTAAATTTGACATTTAAAAAAGCAGGTGTTTATAATATTGTTGGAAAGTCTAGGAGAGGGATGTTATTCTCATCCTTGTTCCCCATCTCATTAATGACCCTAAACATCTCTGTCCCTAAAGGACTAGGCAACTGTTTACCCCTCTGCTTGGAATGTACTTCCCCTAGATACCACATGGCTCTCTCACCAACTCCACACTTTGTTTAACCATCACCTGCTCAGTAAGACCTTTCCTGATCTCATATTTACAGTTGCAAACTGACCTTTCTTCCAGCCTTCCAAACTCTTCTCTGTTTTTTCTCCACAGTACCTATGACTTTCTAAATAATTACATAACTTCTTTCTTTTATTGCCTGACACCCCCACTCCTTGAGAAAATGGATCTTTAAATATACTATTTATTATTGAATCTTTACTGCCTGGAGCAGTGTCTGGGCACATTTTTTAAATGAATATGTTTCTTTATACATGTGTCATTGTGTGCTTGTCTAATTATTTAGTAGGAATTAATTCCTAATGTCAAAGATATGCACAAACTTGCCCAGAAAGGTTTTAACAATTTGTTCTTCCAACAAGAGTCAATGAAAATGTCTTTTACCTGATACCCTCACCAACATCATGCCCTCATCCAACTATTCTTTCCATTCCTTGAGCTCACTCTGTTCATCCCCACTTGATATATTTGCATTAACTCCTCCCTCCTCCCAAAATGCTCTCCAGCCACAATTCTTCCTATTACCATTAAAGTGTCTTCCCACTTTAACTGTTATCTCCTTGGAGAAGCCTCCCCTGGCTGTCATCTGTAAAAAGCTTCCCAGTCACTCCATTTCACATCACCCTACTTTATTTTCATTATACGCGTATTTCACTACCAGATTATTTTCTTATGTGTATGTTTATTTGTTTGTGTTCTCTCTCTACAATGTAAGCTTCATGAAAATAAGAGTTTCATAAGTCTTTTGCAACACTTATCTCCAGTAAATATGTGTTTGATAGTGGAATAGACCCTGGGTATTGTCATTTTTTTCATTATGACTAACTACTGGGTGGTAAGTAGATTTAACAGGAATTATTTTTCTAGACTGGTGAAGCTGAGCAACTTTTCAAGTATGAAAGCTGCTTTTTTAAAAAATAGCAAATGCGAAGATGACCTAGCAGTTGAAATATTCAGTTACCATATTTGTTTTAGATATGCTGTCTCTGATTTCTTGTATTTCTGATAAGTTGCATGATTTCTTAAGTTTCTGAAGCCTTCTTTCTCATTTATGTCAACATTAGTATCCGTAAAGTAGGATTCCTTCTGCAGATTGTACTCACATACTGTTGTTTTCTTTTCCTCTCCACAGCTTTTGGAAAGAACCAACAGTGTTTTTGAAGAGTCAGATTCTGGTGCTACCAAGAGTCCGCTCCATTTAGCTGTAAGTGAGATGCTGTGGGAAGCTTCACCTTGTTTCAAAATAGCCCTAAGTGTTCCCAAAACTAGGCTGCTCTTAAAAGGAAAGCATAGCAATGCAGTAATAACTCATAATGAACACAGTACATGGGTAAAGCCTCAGGCAGCAGAGACAGATGTGACTCCAATTCCAATCCCAGTTTCATNACCTTGTTTCAAAATAGCCCTAAGTGTTCCCAAAACTAGGCTGCTCTTAAAAGGAAAGCATAGCAATGCAGTAATAACTCATAATGAACACAGTACAAGGGTAAAGCCTCAGGCAGCAGAGACAGATGTGACTCCAATTCCAATCCCAGTTTCATCCACTGGTGACTTTGACGTCACTCACCTTGTCCGAGCCTTGATTTCCCCATCTGTAAGACAAGGACAAAGGAAAAGAGACAGTGTGCATGGAGTCCAATCACAGTGCTCTTAATAATGATTGTTACACATTTTAGCAGTCTTTAAAATTATTATCTAGTAATAATAATTACTAACCGAAGAAATGTTTTATTTTTATTTTAGAGATGTAAATATAGGCAACAAGCATTGAACTGTAGATAATTGAATACCCTACTTAAAAACTTGTGAGATATTTAAACACAGACTTGTGAGAGCAAGATGAAAATATGCATGAAAGCAACTCTGCAGCTTCTACCAAGGCTTGAAATCGGGGTCTCATAGAAAGAATCAGACCCTGCTTCTTGTAATCTGGTGCGATTTGTGAGGGAGGTGAAAGTGAAAGTGTTAGATGTTCAGTCGTGTCCCACTCTTTGCGACCCCGTGGACTGTAACCCACCAGGCTCCTCTGTCCATGGAATTCTCCAGGCAAGAATACTGGAGTGGGTAGCCAATTCCTTCTCCAGGAGATCTTTCTGACCCAGGGATCAAACTCTGGTCTCTGGCACGACAAGCAGATTCTTCACCATCTGAGCCACTAGGGAGGCAAGCAGAAGTTACTTTGTCACCAATAAAGCTTCCTCTCCAAATCCCATCACTGAAAGGAAATGCAATAGCTCAGAGTGAGAATCACCAAACTCTCCCTGAAGGTGACAGAGCTGAGAAGCTTACCATCACTCTATGTCTGTGAAGGTCTTGCTAATCAACAGCTGTTCCCTAGAAACCTCTTGGACTGACAACAGCCAGCTCACCTGCACAAGGCACTTCTGAGTGGTGAGACCTCAGTACAGGGCCATCGAGATATTTGGATGCAGCTAGAGACTGGATACTGGGAAAAGTAGGATGCTGGGTCTCTATGTTTAACAGTTATGACATTGTACTCAGTACCACGCACACATAAGCACTTTTTCAGTTTCATTCTGATGAAAAATTAAGATGAAGATTTTGAAGAGCTGAGAGAAGTATTTTATTGATGGACACACATAGAAATTCAGCCAGGGTAGGAAAGGATGAGGATTGGGATGAACTGAGGCAGGTAGTAATGTAGGAAGGAAGGGATGAGGCCATCCCATGAGGATTGAGATGAACTGATCACACTCTCTGGAGCCTTTCCCTCCTTGCCAGTCTCCTCAGGTACTCACCAGCCCATCTGCTAGCATCTCACTCACCACCCTCTGCCACATCTACCAACATAACCACTGTATGCACAGTGATAAATATGCACACGCCAAGTCCTGTGAAAGCAGGCTAAAACATCCATGAGTCTTTCTTCTGGACATGGGCTTAGAGTAGAAAAGGTGGGTGGATATTTATGTATAAAATTTCATACCAGTTGTCTCTTAGTACAATCACTGCAGATGGTGACTTCAGCCATGAAATCAGAAGGGGCTTGCTCCTTGAAAGAAAAGCTATGACCAACCTAGACAACATGTTAAAAAGCAGAGACATTACTTTGCCAACAGAGGTCCATCTAGTCAAAGCTATGGTTTTTCCCGTATCATGTATGGATGTGAGAATTGGACCAAAAAGAAGGCTGAGCACCAAAGAACTGATGCTTTTGAACTGTAGTGTTAGAGAAGACTCTTGAGAGTCCCTTGGACTGCAAGGAGATCCAACCAGTCCATCCTAAAGGAGATCAGTCCTGAATATTCATTGGAATGACTGATGCTGAAGCCGAAGCTCCAATGCTTTGGCTACCTGATGCGAAGAACTAACTCATTGGGAAAAGACCCTGATTCTGGGAAAGACTGAGGTGGGAGAAGAAGGGGACAGCAGAGGATGAGATGGTTGGATGGCATCACTGACTCGATGGACCTGAGTTTGAGCAGCTCTGGGAGTTGGTGATGGACAGGGAGGCCTGGCATGCTGCAGTCCGCAGGGTTGTGACAGATTATGTGATATGGCTTAGAGCAACAAAGCAGGTCGCTCTGAAGGTTGACCCTGGAACCTCTGCTCAGCCATCTGCTGGGCCTGGGGAAGTTAGCCAATGCTGGGCGTTCACAGAAGCTCCAGCTACCCTAAGAGACGCCTATCAGTAAGATTATCTCAGATAGAATTCTCATTTCCTTTGACAGTGTGGTTGATTGCATTGTTAAGCCTGCTGGTAATCTGAGAAGAGACCTTCTTAGCTTCCAAAAATTTTATAATTCAGCAGATTGGTTTTTAAAGTTATTTGCTTTGAAGTTAAAATGAAATTTACTCTCATTATTCTAATGTACTGTAGATTGCTTCAGTTACAAATTCTATTTGCACACTAATAAACACAAATATATAATGCCTCATGCTTCTGATATAATTATTTCTATTTTTTTACTTGAAAATTTGAAATTGTGTGCTTTTAGATAATCAATTTTACACTGATATTTGATCTGCCAGAGAATGCAACCTCTTTTTTTTTTTTTTCCACATTCATTGGCTAGAAAGAAGCCACAGAACTAGAACTAGAAAGAGCCACAGAACTAGAACTAGGCCCAGGTTTAGGATGGACCTACCTAGGGGTCTGTGGACATCATTCTAGTAAATGAAAAGAAATATTCATCACTTTTACTCCAAACAGAAATAGCTTTAGTGATTTTATTACAAAACCAATATACATTCACCAAAGGAAAAAAAAAAACAGGAAAGATAAAGAAGAAAATAAAAATCATCTATACTCCCACTTTTAGGCTACTGTATTAAACATTTTAGGGTATATGTTTCTCACCTTTTTTTTTTTTCTGCACATGTAGACATATCAATACAGTTCTTGAAATGAAAATGGTATCTTTCCACACATGNATAAAGAAGAAAATAAAAATCATCTATACTCCCACTTTTAGGCTACTGTATTAAACATTTTAGGGTATATGTTTCTCACCTTTTTTTTCTGCACATGTAGACATATCAATACAGTTCTTGAAATGAAAATGGTATCTTTCCACACATGGGTTTAAAATGTGTTTTTCCACATGAATAAAGAGCATGTTAGGAAGTTTCACTTTCTAATGTACTGAGAGGTGTATTTCCCCCTTCTCCACCCCTCATTAAGAAAACTTAAATCTGTATTACTTTTTGAATCAGCCAGGCATTTGAAGGAAAAAAAAGCCATGCTAGCTGTTTTAAGAAGAAAAACAGAAAATTTTAAAATTTGACATTTAAAAAAGCAGGTGTTTATAATATTGTTGGAAAGTCTAGGAGAGGGATGTTATTCTCTCTGCATATGTAGACATATCAATACAGTTCTTGAAATGAAAATGGTATCTTTCCACACATATGGGTTTAAAATGTGTTTTCCCACATAAATAAAGAGCATGTTAGAAAGTTTCACTTTCCAGTGTACTGAGAGGTGTATTTCCCCTTCTCCACCCCTCATTAAGAAAACTTAAATCTGTATTATTTTTTGAATCAGCCAGGCATTTGAAGGAAACAAAAGCCATGCTAGCTGTTTTAAGCAGAAAAACAGAAAATTTTTAAATTTGACATTTAAAAAAGCAGGTGTTTATAATATTGTTGGAAAGTCTAGGAGAGGGATGTTATTCTCATCCTTGTTCCCCATCTCATTAATGACCCTAAACATCTCTGTCCCTAAAGGACTAGGCAACTGTTTACCCCTCTGCTTGGAATGTACTTCCCCTAGATACCACATGGCTCTCTCACCAACTCCACACTTTGTTTAACCATCACCTGCTCAGTAAGACCTTTCCTGATCTCATATTTACAGTTGCAAACTGACCTTTCTTCCAGCCTTCCAAACTCTTCTCTGTTTTTTCTCCACAGTACCTATGACTTTCTAAATAATTACATAACTTCTTTCTTTTATTGCCTGACACCCCCACTCCTTGAGAAAATGGATCTTTAAATATACTATTTATTATTGAATCTTTACTGCCTGGAGCAGTGTCTGGGCACATTTTTTAAATGAATATGTTTCTTTATACATGTGTCATTGTGTGCTTGTCTAATTATTTAGTAGGAATTAATTCCTAATGTCAAAGATATGCACAAACTTGCCCAGAAAGGTTTTAACAATTTGTTCTTCCAACAAGAGTCAATGAAAATGTCTTTTACCTGATACCCTCACCAACATCATGCCCTCATCCAACTATTCTTTCCATTCCTTGAGCTCACTCTGTTCATCCCCACTTGATATATTTGCATTAACTCCTCCCTCCT
This sequence comes from Oreotragus oreotragus, assembly GCA_006410675.1. Taxonomy (NCBI): domain Eukaryota; kingdom Metazoa; phylum Chordata; class Mammalia; order Artiodactyla; family Bovidae; genus Oreotragus; species Oreotragus oreotragus. The sequence goes on from SJYX01022174.1 coordinate 478,715, forward strand.
CCCAAAATGCTCTCCAGCCACAATTCTTCCTATTACCATTAAAGTGTCTTCCCACTTTAACTGTTATCTCCTTGGAGAAGCCTCCCCTGGCTGTCATCTGTAAAAAGCTTCCCAGTCACTCCATTTCACATCACCCTACTTTATTTTCATTATACGCGTATTTCACTACCAGATTATTTTCTTATGTGTATGTTTATTTGTTTGTGTTCTCTCTCTACAATGTAAGCTTCATGAAAATAAGAGTTTCATAAGTCTTTTGCAACACTTATCTCCAGTAAATATGTGTTTGATAGTGGAATAGACCCTGGGTATTGTCATTTTTTTCATTATGACTAACTACTGGGTGGTAAGTAGATTTAACAGGAATTATTTTTCTAGACTGGTGAAGCTGAGCAACTTTTCAAGTATGAAAGCTGCTTTTTTAAAAAATAGCAAATGCGAAGATGACCTAGCAGTTGAAATATTCAGTTACCATATTTGTTTTAGATATGCTGTCTCTGATTTCTTGTATTTCTGATAAGTTGCATGATTTCTTAAGTTTCTGAAGCCTTCTTTCTCATTTATGTCAACATTAGTATCCGTAAAGTAGGATTCCTTCTGCAGATTGTACTCACATACTGTTGTTTTCTTTTCCTCTCCACAGCTTTTGGAAAGAACCAACAGTGTTTTTGAAGAGTCAGATTCTGGTGCTACCAAGAGTCCGCTCCATTTAGCTGTAAGTGAGATGCTGTGGGAAGCTTCACCTTGTTTCAAAATAGCCCTAAGTGTTCCCAAAACTAGGCTGCTCTTAAAAGGAAAGCATAGCAATGCAGTAATAACTCATAATGAACACAGTACATGGGTAAAGCCTCAGGCAGCAGAGACAGATGTGACTCCAATTCCAATCCCAGTTTCACTCACTGGTGACTTTGACGTCACTCACATTGTCCGAGCCTTGATTTCCCCATCTGTAAAATGAGGACAAAGGAAAAGAGACAGTGTGCATGGAGCCCCATCACAGTGCTCTTAATAATGATTGTTACACATTTTAGCAGTCTTTAAAATTATTATCTAGTAATAACAGTTACTAACCAAAGAAATGTTTTATTTTAGAGATGTAAATATAGAAAACAAGCATTGAACTGTAGATAATTGAATACCCTACTTAAAAACTTGTGAGATATTTAAACACAGACTTGTGAGAGCAAGATGAAAATATGCATGAAAGCAACTCTGCAGCTTCTGCCAAGGCTTGAAATTGTGGTCTCATAGAAAGAATCAGACCCTGCTTCTTGTAATCTGGTGCGATTTGTGAGGGAGGTGAAAGTGAAAGTGTTAGATGTTCAGTCATGTCCCACTCTTTGCGACCCTGTGGACTGTAACCCACCAGGCTCCTCTGTCCTTGGAATTCTCCAGGCAAAAATACTGGAGTGGGTAGCCAATTCCTTCTCCAGGAGATCTTTCTGACCCAGGGATCAAACTCTGGTCTCTGGCACGACAAGCAGATTCTTCACCATCTGAGCCACTAGGGAGGCAAGCAGAAGTTACTTTGTCACCAATAAAGCTTCCTCTCCAAATCCCATCACTGAAAGGAAATGCAATAGCTCAGAGTGAGAATCACCAAACTCTCCCTGAAGGTGACAGAGCTGAGAAGCTTACCATCACTCTATGTCTGTGAAGGTCTTGCTAATCAACAGCTGTTCCCTAGAAACCTCTTGGACTGACAACAGCCAGCTCACCTGCACAAGGCACTTCTGAGTTGTGAGACCTCAGTACAGGGCCATCGAGATATTTGGATGCAGCTAGAGACTGGATACTGGGAAAAGTAGGATGCTGGGTCTCTATGTTTAACAGTTATGACATTGTACTCAGTACCACGCACACATAAGCACTTTTTCAGTTTCATTCTGATGAAAAATTAAGATGAAGATTTTGAAGAGCTGAGAGAAGTATTTTATTGATGGACACACACAGAAATTCAGCCAGGGTAGGAAAGGATGAGGATTGGGATGAACTGAGGCAGGTAGGAATGTAGGAAGGAAGGGATGAGGCCATTCCATGAGGATTGGGATGAACTGATCACACTCTCTGGAGCCTTTCTCTCCTTGCCAGTCTCCTCAGGTACTCACCAGCCCATCTGCTAGCATCTCACTCACCACCCTCTGCCACATCTACCAACATAACCACTGTATGCACAGTGATAAATATGCACACGCCAAGTCCTGTGAAAGCAGGCTAAAACATCCATGAGTCTTTCTTCTGGACATGGGCTTAGAGTAGAAAAGGTGGGTGGATATTTATGTATAAAATTTCATACCAGTTGTCTCTTAGTACAATCACTGCAGATGGTGACTTCAGCCATGAAATCAGAAGGGGCTTGCTCCTTGAAAGAAAAGCTATGACCAACCTAGACAACATGTTAAAAAGCAGAGACATTACTTTGCCATCAGAGGTCCATCTAGTCAAAGCTCTGGTTTTTCCCGTATCATGTATGGATGTGAGAATTGGACCAAAAAGAAGGCTGAGCACCAAAGAACTGATGCTTTTGAACTGTGGTGTTAGAGAAGACTCTTGAGAGTCCCTTGAACTTCAAGGAGATCCAACCAGTCCATCCTAAAGGAGATCAGTCCTGAATATTCATTGGAAGGACTGATGCTGAAGCTGAAGCTCCAATGCTTTGGCTACCTGATGCGAAGAACTAACTCATTGGGAAAAGACCCTGATTCTGGGAAAGACTGAGGTGGGAGAAGAAGGGGACAGCAGAGGATGAGATGGTTGGATGGCATCACTGACTCGATGGACCTGAGTTTGAGCAGCTCTGGGAGTTGGTGATGGACAGGGAGGCCTGGCGTGCTGCAGTCCGCAGGGTTGTGACAGATGATGTGATATGGCTTAGAGCAACAAAGCAGGTCGCTCTGAAGGTTGACCCTAGAACCTCTGCTCAGCCATCTGCTGGGCCTGGGGAAGTTAGCCAATGCTGGGCGTTCACAGAAGCTCCAGCTACCCTAAGAGACGCCTATCAGTAAGATTATCTCAGATAGAATTCTCATTTCCTTTGACAGTGTGGTTGATTGCATTGTTAAGCCTGCTGGTAATCTGAGAAGAGACCTTCTTAGCTTCCAAAAATTTTATAATCTCTCATTCTTTTTCTTTTTTCTTTCAAAAATTATTGAGTGCTTTCTGGATGCTAGGTGTTCTGCTAAGTATTATGGGTTTCCAGTCATGTAAAGACAACGTGGTATGGTATCACTGGAAAGAGATGGGCTTGGGTAGTTCTCCAGCTGGCAGGGGTCTAGTAAGCACCCTCTGGAAAGAGGGGGGTCCCAGCCAGCAGTCTTCTCATTAGCATCTCACCTGGACATGGTTTTCCCATCTGTAAATTAAAAAGGAGTGAGTTAATTAACAACCCCCAAACCCTTTCCAACTTGTTAATCTGTTGTATGATCTCAGGCAAAAACTAACCTCTTGTGTCTCAGTTTCCCCACCCATTATATGGGGAGAATAGCAGTATCTCTGTCATAGGGCTGTAGTGGGGATGACATGAGTTAATACATGTAAAGCAGTTAGAACAGCACCTGGAGCTTATGTGGAATCAGCTGGGGCTTCATCTTTGCTCTTAGTAACATCAGTACCATTCTTTCCTTAGACATGTGCTGACTGTGCATGTGCCAAGCACTGTTTCAGAAGCTGGAGAGATAGCGGTAAACAAAACCCAACCACTGTTTTTGTAGGGTGTCCAGTCTAGGAAAGACAATAGGCAAGTAAATAGACAACACAGCAGATGGTCAGAAGTGCGTGCTGCTCATGCTACAAACAGGAGCAGTGAGGTAGAGAGCATCAAGGCAGCAGATGGGGTGATGTTTCTCACAACACAGAATCTCTTGTTTGAACAGCAACTCAATGAGCTACCCATTTGGTCTCTGACCAAAGAGTGTTCTGGGCAGAAGTGCAAAGTCCCTGCTATGAGCATCTTGGCGTGTTCCCAGAGTGGCAGGGCCACCGTGGCTGAAGCAGAGTAATGAGGGGACGGTGGTAGAGATGAGGTGCACATATTGTCAGCAGGTTGGGGAGTGCAGCACAGAGGCAGGGTAGGGCCTCAGACTCCAGTGGGAACTTTGACTTTTTTTCTGACACAATATGAAACCATTCGGAGGGTTTTGAGGAGACAGATGATGTGATATGGCTTTTATCTTAAAAGGATCACTTTAGCTTCTGTGTTGAGTTTAAATTGTCAGGGAACAAAGCAGAAATAAGACAACCATGATAATGATGACTTTGACAGGTTGATAGCGGTGGGTTAATTCTAAAGCTGTTTTGTATTTTTCCCTGTAAATGCTAACACTTTTTAAAGAAATTAGTATTTGCTCCAAGAACCCCACAAGTATGCCTATCACCCTCCCCAGGACCTTCTGTAGCAATTAACTTAATTAAAACTCAAGACACATTATTTCTTCCATGGACGAGTCTACAATGAAAGAGAACCAGATGCCCCTAAACCTTGACTGCCCCCAAGAAACCTGACCTCCTTGAGTTACTATTTCCTGGCTGAATGATTCAAGTCTCCAGGGTTATCCACCCAGTGAATTTCATAAGCATTTCATCCACTTGAAAAAAATTAAATTGAGAAACAAGGCTATGCAAATGAAAGGCTCCAGCTGTCGAGTTTTCCAGATGGACCGGTTGTTTCATGGATTTTGCTGAGATTCCAAATTCTTGCTCCTGCTACCCTCAGTTCCAATCTAAAACATTTAAAGAAATTAATCATGTTTAAGAAATATTTAAGTTACTTAATGAGATATTTTAAAGTCTTTTGTAAAAAAATTTTGAAATGTTTGCTGCTTCTAGTGAAGGCTTAAACTGGGTTATCTATTGAAAGCCAAAATACTACATGCTTTTTGAATCAACGTATTTGTTCTTTTGTGTGATTACTTCTTCCTTGAGTTATTTAAGAAATTATCTGTGGAACTACCCACTGAACACCTGATTTAGGATGGGAATAGAAAGAAAATTATGAGCTTGGTTCATATGCACTGCCGACATGAGAAAGATCTTCTTTCCTGACTGCTTGAATCTCTTTCAGAGAACTTGAAGTTTTATTGTGTTCTTTTTTATAGACTTTAAGAACCACATAACTACCTAAAGATAGAGTCCCATATTACATGATAGTTTGTTTCTAGGGTTAAGCTCTAAAGTATGAAGGTAAGTGAAAATTCTTGTATTATCAAGTTTACCTTTATTATTTCCCTTAAATTGCCCTGGATGTTTAATATACATAGTTTTATGTCTTCAACTCTGTATAGTAATGCTTTTGCATACTTAAATTCAAGAGATCTAGGCTTGACTAAATGAAGAGACAAGGGGAATTCTATACATAAATCTAGCCTTTCAACCATCCTCTCTTTGAATTTTCAAGTGCCTGATAGAGAAGAAAACATGGATTGGAATTCTGAAGCTTTCCTTCAGCAGGTGTCACTCTATTTTATTTTAATATTAAGCCTCTTTATACTGTGCTCCTGTATTCAGTTGTGCCCAGCTCTTCGTGACACCATGGACTATAGCCTGCCAGGCTCCTCTGGCTTGCCATTTCCTACTCTAGGGGATCTTCCCAAACCAGGGATCGAACTCACATCTCCTGCAGCTCCTGCATTGTAGGTAGATTCTTTACCTGCTAAGCCATCAGGGAAGCCCAAAAGTAAAGGCCATCAGATGACTTAGGTTCCAGCCCTGTTATAACATTAGCTATATGATCACCGTTAGACCACCTTGAGTCAGAGGACTAGAAAGTTTTATACTTCAAAGTCAACTTCAAGTTGCTTGGCAAAGCAAGAGCATTCTTTGTATTCACTGGCAATCCATGAACTGAATACATAGAATCTTGTGAGACAGCAAATAAAATAAGCATGATCTAATGTGGAAATGAAATATACTTGGAAATATCTAAAGAATGAAATGGCAGTAGTAAATATAACAGATGCAAATGGACTTATTTTTTGTTGTGAGAATGAAAAGGAGAAACTTCAGGGATCTTTTACGGGAGTTAAGTTCTTAGGTGAGCACTTAAGTGCCCTGTGATGTAACTCTGCAGTCCTGAACAGTGCTGATCCCTCTACATGAGCTTCCTCCCTGTATACATTTCTTTTTGCTCTGAGTTTTCTCTTTATTAATCTAAATATGTTAGCTATTGTGCCTTGTAGATATGCATGCAGTCTATAAGTTGCCAATTCTACTTTCCTCAGTTCAGTTCAGTCACTCAGTTGTGTCCGACTCTTTGCAACCCCGTGAATCACAACACACCAGGCCTCCCTGTCCATCACCAACTTCTGGAGTCCACCCAAACCCATGTCCATCGAGTCAATGATGCCATCCAGCCATCTCATCCTCTGTCGTCCCCTTCTCCTCCTGCCCCCAATCCCTCTGAGCATCAGGGTCTTTTCTAGTGAGTCNAACACACCAGGCTTCCCTGTCCATCACCAACTTCTGGAGTCCACCCAAACCCATGTCCATCGAGTCAATGATGCCATCCAGCCATCTCATCCTCTGTCGTCCCCTTCTCCTCCTGCCCCCAATCCCTCTGAGCATCAGGGTCTTTTCTAGTGAGTCAACTCTTTGCATGAGGTGGCCAAAGTATTGGAGTTTCAGCATCAGTCCTTCCAATGAACACCCAGGACTGATCTCCTTTAGGATGGACTGGTTGGATCTCCTTGCAGTCCAAGGGATTCTCAAGAGTCTTCTCCACCACCAGAGTTGAAAAGCATCAATTTTTCGGTGCTCAGCTTTCTTCACAGTCCAACTCTCACATCCATACATGACCACTGGAAAAACCATAGCCTTGACTAGACAGACCTTTGTTAGCAAAGGAATGTCTCTGCTTTTTAACTGGACTAAAGTCAAATAACAGCAAGTGTAAATGTTTACTATCTTTGTTATCATAGTAAGTAACACGGAAGAAAGGAGCATTTGCAAATAGCATCTGGAACCTGCTATTATCTATGTGGACTCATCTCCTTTTGATGTAAAGTCAGGATTTCTACATAAACTGAGTCAGTCACTACCATTACAGTTTAAAATGAGAAGAGGTGTTACACAAATTCAAGTTCAAATAAGTAACAGGCTCAAGCCCAGGGTCAAGTGAGATAGACTGACTTATACTCTAATGTAGATGCTCCACCTTTACAGGAGGATAGGTGCCCCCAAGCTGGCCTAAATTGATGGCATGAGTTGATGGCTGAAACTAGATGATGGATATTTGGGAATTCATGACACTATCCTCTCTTCTTTGTATAAGAAACTTGCTATAGTAAAAAAGATAAGTGTATACCTTATGGCCCTGTCGCACGCTTTCTGTAGAGGCTCACAAGAAGCCCACAGCTCAGGCTCTGTGATGTGGCTGAGAATTCCAGCTCCACCATGGAAGGCTGTGTGCCCATGAGAGGGTTGAGGAACATCTGTGCCTTCTGTGTCCTTGTCAGTAACAATGGAAATAACAGTAGCATCCAAGCCATGGGTTGTCTTAGCAAATAAGGTGCTATATGTTCAGTCCTGCCTGATACACAGCAAGTGCTCCATGAAATTAGCTGTTGCTTCTGAAGTTAGATTAGACTAAAGGCTTTCCATCTTAGGTTTCTGATTCACTATTTGTTATTCAGCTCTCTGGCCCATTACATGTAGGCACAAAAGTATTTTGAAAGTCAGTTAAATGGAATTACTGGGAAAGATTTTTAAGACATTGCCTAAAAGCATAGATACTAGTGGTCACAGATTCTGAGTTTCAAATCCTGACTGTCACTTCCTAAGTGATCTTGGATGAATTCATTATCATTGCTTGATTTGTGTTTTTGCCTATAAAAAGAATGTTTGCAAAGATTAGCACTCAACACAGTACCCTCAATAAATAGTTGCTATCTTTAAAATATATTCTTATCACTAATAGTAATAAGTGATAATATATTCATTCATTTATTCCTCAACTTATTGTTGAGTGTCTACTCTGTGCTATGCATGAGTCTAGGATACAGCAGTGGGCAATACACACAAAGTACCTCCAATCTTAGATAACAATAGATATATAATAAGTATCAAGTGATAATAAATCCTATAAAGATAACATAAAGCAAGATAAGTGAGCTGGAGAGTGCCTTATGTGTTGAGGAACAGGGTAGTGATCTATTTTAATTGGGCTCTGGGAAGCCTCTAGATAAGGAAATGTTTGAAGCAGAATTAGCAAAAAAAAAACCATATGGCTCTTAGAGGCGGAAGAACTCTCCAAGCAGGGCAAGCAGAAAGTACAGATGTGATGGCCCAGAGGAGAACATACGTTCTTTAATCATAGGGAGTGGGGAGGGGAGGCTAGTGTGGTTGGAGCAGAGTAAATGAGGGGCCATGCTGATGATCAAGAGTAAGGGAAGCCAAATCCTAAGGGTCTGAATGGTCATGGGAAGTTTTGGGTTGTGTTACCAATGAGTTTTCATCAAGGAGTGCTATGTCCAACTTGAGTTTTCAAAGATTTCATCTTGTGGCTATTCATTAATAGTTTGCTGGTGGCTCAGATGATAAAGAATCAGCCTGCAATGCAGGAGACCTGGGTTTGATCCCTGGGTTGGGAAGATCCCCTGGAGGAGGGCATGGCAATCCACTCCAGTGTTCTTGCCTGGAGAATCCCCATGGACAGAGGAGCCTGGCAGGCTACAGTCCATGGAGTCGCGAAGAGTTGGACATGACTGAGCGATACAACGCAGCACACAGCAAGGATGGGAAGGGAAGCTTTTGCCATTGTGGCAACAGAGAATGTGGTATAGTGAAGAACTGGATAGATTCTGGATATATTTTAAAGAAGAAGCAGAGATGATCATGTCACTGAGGGCTACTAGTTACCCAACACCTGTGTGCGAATTGTAACAGAGATATGGATAGCTGTTTCCCATCAGGTGCCTGACAACCTGATGACACCTCTGTTTGTGAGCAAAAAAATGTCCCTTTCTTTCAGCAGACACACCCCTGTACCAGGGCATGGCAAGGCAGTGGGGAGAGATGGGGAAACTATTTTTAGCACTCGCTTGCCCCAGTGTTTCAAAGCTCTTGCGCAGGGCCACAACCCTGGGCTTAAGAGGGAAGACAAAGATGACTCCAAAATTTGGGGCCTGAGCAACTAGGAGGGAAAAATTGCCATTTACAGAGATGGAGCAAATTTTAGGAGGAAAATTAAGAACTCATTTTGGGACATGTTAAGCTTGAGATGTATATTAGATATTCAAGTGGAAATTTCAATAGGCATTTGAACATACAAGTCTTAGAAAGTAACTGGGATATAAATTTGGGATTCATCAGCATATCAGTTATTATACTACACATATAATATATATGTTTAATATGTAACATAATAACCATAATCATTCATAAAAATAATACAATGAGAAAGTTTTATAAATGATTCCTTTTAGTACTCTTAAATCTTGTGGATCCTTTTAATCTAGTTTTTGTTATTGTTGCGGTTGATATATACAGAGAAAAACATTCAAGTAGTTTTTAAAAAGATAAGTTAAAATAAGTTCATTTGTTCATTACTTTACCTCTCATTTCTAGAGTAACCACTGTTAAATTTCCTTTGTATCTTCTAAAATTTTCTATGAATACAGAAATATACATAGATACAGGTATGTGTCTATCTGAGTATATTTGCTTTTCATACAGCAAAATCATTGTATTTATTATTTGCAACTTAGTTTTTTTTAAATTTTTGATAGAGTTTGTCAAATCACCCTTCACAAATATCACAGCAATCTGTACTGCCACCAACAGAGTATAGACTGATTTTTTTCCACCATGTCTTAACTAATCCTGGGCATGCCCAAACTTAACACTGCCATTTGGTAGTTAGAAAATAGTACCCTAAAAATTTACATGTTTTTTCCATATGTTTATTGACCTTTTATTTTCCTTTCTCTGTGAACTGCCTTTTCATACCCTTTACACACTTTCCTAGCGTTTAAAATGGCTTATGGATGCTCTTTGTGTATTGAAGAAATTTGTCCTTAGTTTGCGCTAAGCATTTTTTCAAATAAATTGTGCCTAGGGTGATTGCTGCAGTGGAAACAGCATAGGCGCCATGAGAGGTGACTCCGACTACTGAAGACACTGGGAACAGACTTTTCCTCTGTCTCCTCCTCTACTTCCCTCCACCAACCATCCCCCACCCCCACTGAGTTCTTTTTTTATTTCAGTGTCCTTGGCCTTCTAAGTGCATATACAGTTTTTAACCTTATAGACTTAGTAAAAATTTCTTTTCAGACTTTTAGTTTTGTGTTTTAGCAGTATGAAGCCTGCAACTTTAACACAGCATAGTTGCTCACAATAGGACTGAACTTGGCCTTAATATATGGAATATACTTCCATAATTGTGTTTATATTTTGATGATAATCAATGGAAAAAAGCAAGAGAAAAGGAAGCATCCACTATGTATTATGCACTATGCAAAGACTGTGAAATTTTATCTCTTCTCATCCTTTCTGGAAGGCAGCTTTTAATTGCTCTTACTTTATAGATGAGGAAACAAACTCTAAGTGAAATTAAGAAACTCAGCCAGGATCACATGGCTGAAATTAAAATGTTGGACTGTAACAGATCAGTATGCTTCTGTTGAATTACAAAGTCCACAATGTTTTTAATGATTTTTTTTTCCCTCCAGGTTTAACAGAAAAGCCTCCTGAAAAAATATTCGGATCTTACCAATGTGTTTAAGACTGAGCTGACAGATAAAAGAATATATTAATTCATTTAGCTATTAGCCTGTGTTAGATTACTGGATTAATAGATATAAGAATACATTGATACATTTAGTACCTTTGGAGTAAATTATTTGACAAAAGAGAAGGAGCATTAAAAAGCTGATATGTAACTGTGAGGTCTGTGCATTGTACTTTTTCCATCCAGTTCTAGTTTCAGCTGTGTTTCAATAATTAGGCCATGTGCTCTTTGAAGTAGTCTCCCTCCATGACCTGGGAGGCTTAGCCCCTCAAATGGACTTAAGGTGAGATTTAAGGTGATTTAAGGTGGGATTTAAGGTGAGCAAGCACTTGAGTTGTTGGTTTCTCCTTTGCAGGCCTACAATGGGCACCACCAGGCCTTGGAAGTCCTTTTGCAGTCGCTGGTAGACCTGGACATCAGAGATGAGAAAGGCCGCACTGCTCTGGATCTGGCTGCCTTTAAGGGACATACGGAATGTGTGGAAGCACTTATCAATCAAGGTGCATCCATCTTTGTGAAAGACAATGTAACCAAAAGAACCCCACTTCATGCCTCAGGTAGGTCTTGTCAGGAGTCTGGTTATATTAGTTTTGCGGCCCACTTATAAGTTTGAGTAAATGGATAGTGGCATCTTCCTTCATCCCAATTTTGAAAATATCCTCTTTCTATGTCAAATATGCCTGTGCTCTTCCAAAGTGCTTTTGGCTTTCTGTTCATTTAGAGATGATTAGTGTTCTACATTCAGAGAGGCTCTGACCTTCTTTAAAGGTTACTTTTTTTTTTTTTAGACCAGCTTTAGATTCATAGCAACATTGAAAAGGAAGGTATAGAGGTTTTCCACATACCCCTCATCCATCACACATACATAGCCTCTCCCATTATCAACATCCCTCACCAGACTGGCATATTCATTACAATGGATGAACCTACACTGACACACCATGATCATCCAAAGTCCACGGTTTACATTAGGTTCCACTATTGGTGTTGTACATTCTGTGAATTTGAACAGATGTCTAATGACATGTATCTACCATTCTGGGCTTCCATAGGTTGCTCAGTGGTAAAGAATCCTCCTGCCAATACAGGAGATACAGGTTTGATCCCTGAATCGGGGAGATCCCCTGGAAAAGGAAATGGCCACCACCCAGTATTCTTGCCTGGAAAATCCCATGGACAGAGGAGCCTGGCAGGCTACAGTCCATGGGATTATAGAGTCAGATATGACTGAATACACACACACACACACACACATACACACACACACACACACACACACATATCTATCATTCTACCCTAAAAATCCTCTACGCTGCATCTGACCTTCTTAACTCAAAACAGAACCTTTGGCCAATGGCAATCACAAAACTTTCTGGAAAAAAAGGGAAAGGTGTATTGTTATCGTAAGATAAATCACATAGAATAAAATGTCTATTATCTTTATTTCAAAATAGCATTTTGAAGAATAAAATTAATGATATTTCACAGCTACTTCATGAAAGGAATTGTCAGACAGCAATCTGCTGAGTATGTTATTCTGTAGTCTAAATTGTTACTTCTTCACTTTTGTTCTTTTTTTAATGTTTTTTTAATTTAAAAATTTTTAATTGGAATACAGTTTCTTTACAGCACTGTGTTAGTTTCTGCTGTACTGCAACACAAATCAAGCTATGTGTATACCTATGTGCCCTTCCTGTTGAGCCTCCCTCCCATCCCGCATCTCACCCCCTCAGTCATCACAGAGCACCGAGCTGAGCTCCCTGTGCTGTACAGCAGCTTCCCACTAGATATCTGTTTTACACATGTTAATGTATATATGTCAATGCTATTCTCTCAGCTTGTCCCACTCTCTCCTTCCCCCTCTGTGTCCACAGATCCATTCTTTATGTCTGCATCTCTGTTCCTGCCCCACAGATATGTTCATCAGTGCCATTTTTCTAGATTTCATGTATATGCATTAATATACATCAAGATTTACTCCTTATTTTTTCCTTTTTTAGTATTTATTATTTTTAATTGGAACATAATTGCTTTACCAACACAATTTTGTTCTGACTCTTGATGCATCAGGTGTAAAAATAGTCTCTTAAAAAGCTACATTATTTTTCAAAAAGTAAGTGATTTGCCTCTTCTGAGATTTTTCTTTAATGCACATTAGATAAAACTGTGTCCAAATACTTCTAGACATATACACAGATGACAAGGTAATGTGGAAGAGTTTCTAGCTCAGCTAAGGCACCATTTTCTTTGGGTTCAGGAGTTCAGTGATAATAGCCTTTGATCAGGATAGCAGATATTATAAAGAGAAGTAAGTATCTTTCACTGTGAAATAATGGATATATTGAGGAAGCAAAGGAATGAAAACAGTTTTCAAAAGACTGTGATTCCTGTACTTGGGAAAATTTTCTCAGAATGTTAGACTTTGTGGAAGCATTGCTATCCACATCTCTGAATGTTCAAGCCACTGAGGAAAAATAATACAAAGATTGAAAAAACATGGTGTTGCTTAATTATCTGGAAACAGTTGTTCCTAGAGAAAACTTTAGCCATGAGGTCATAGCAGTATGAAGCCTGCAACTTTAACACAGCATAGTTGCTCACAATAGGACTGAACTTGGCCTTAATATATGGAATATACTTCCATAATTGTGTTTATATTTTGATGATAATCAATGGAAAAAAGCAAGAGAAAAGGAAGCATCCACTATGTATTATGCACTATGCAAAGACTGTGAAATTTTATCTCTTCTCATCCTTTCTGGAAGGCAGCTTTTAATTGCTCTTACTTTATAGATGAGGAAACAAACTCTAAGTGAAATTAAGAAACTCAGCCAGGATCACATGGCTGAAATTAAAATGTTGGACTGTAACAGATCAGTATGCTTCTGTTGAATTACAAAGTCCACAATGTTTTTAATGATTTTTTTTTCCCTCCAGGTTTAACAGAAAAGCCTCCTGAAAAAATATTCGGATCTTACCAATGTGTTTAAGACTGAGCTGACAGATAAAAGAATATATTAATTCATTTAGCTATTAGCCTGTGTTAGATTACTGGATTAATAGATATAAGAATACATTGATACATTTAGTACCTTTGGAGTAAATTATTTGACAAAAGAGAAGGAGCATTAAAAAGCTGATATGTAACTGTGAGGTCTGTGCATTGTACTTTTTCCATCCAGTTCTAGTTTCAGCTGTGTTTCAATAATTAGGCCATGTGCTCTTTGAAGTAGTCTCCCTCCATGACCTGGGAGGCTTAGCCCCTCAAATGGACTTAAGGTGAGATTTAAGGTGATTTAAGGTGGGATTTAAGGTGAGCAAGCACTTGAGTTGTTGGTTTCTCCTTTGCAGGCCTACAATGGGCACCACCAGGCCTTGGAAGTCCTTTTGCAGTCGCTGGTAGACCTGGACATCAGAGATGAGAAAGGCCGCACTGCTCTGGATCTGGCTGCCTTTAAGGGACATACGGAATGTGTGGAAGCACTTATCAATCAAGGTGCATCCATCTTTGTGAAAGACAATGTAACCAAAAGAACCCCACTTCATGCCTCAGGTAGGTCTTGTCAGGAGTCTGGTTATATTAGTTTTGCGGCCCACTTATAAGTTTGAGTAAATGGATAGTGGCATCTTCCTTCATCCCAATTTTGAAAATATCCTCTTTCTATGTCAAATATGCCTGTGCTCTTCCAAAGTGCTTTTGGCTTTCTGTTCATTTAGAGATGATTAGTGTTCTACATTCAGAGAGGCTCTGACCTTCTTTAAAGGTTACTTTTTTTTTTTTTAGACCAGCTTTAGATTCATAGCAACATTGAAAAGGAAGGTATAGAGGTTTTCCACATACCCCTCATCCATCACACATACATAGCCTCTCCCATTATCAACATCCCTCACCAGACTGGCATATTCATTACAATGGATGAACCTACACTGACACACCATGATCATCCAAAGTCCACGGTTTACATTAGGTTCCACTATTGGTGTTGTACATTCTGTGAATTTGAACAGATGTCTAATGACATGTATCTACCATTCTGGGCTTCCATAGGTTGCTCAGTGGTAAAGAATCCTCCTGCCAATACAGGAGATACAGGTTTGATCCCTGAATCGGGGAGATCCCCTGGAAAAGGAAATGGCCACCACCCAGTATTCTTGCCTGGAAAATCCCATGGACAGAGGAGCCTGGCAGGCTACAGTCCATGGGATTATAGAGTCAGATATGACTGAATACACACACACACACACACACATACACACACACACACACACACACACACACACATATCTATCATTCTACCCTAAAAATCCTCTACGCTGCATCTGACCTTCTTAACTCAAAACAGAACCTTTGGCCAATGGCAATCACAAAACTTTCTGGAAAAAAAGGGAAAGGTGTATTGTTATCGTAAGATAAATCACATAGAATAAAATCTCTATTATCTTTATTTCAAAATAGCATTTTGAAGAATAAAATTAATGATATTTCACAGCTACTTCATGAAAGGAATTGTCAGACAGCAATCTGCTGAGTATGTTATTCTGTAGTCTAAATTGTTACTTCTTCACTTTTGTTCTTTTTTTAATGTTTTTTTAATTTAAAAATTTTTAATTGGAATACAGTTTCTTTACAGCACTGTGTTAGTTTCTGCTGTACTGCAACACAAATCAAGCTATGTGTATACCTATGTGCCCTTCCTGTTGAGCCTCCCTCCCATCCCGCATCTCACCCCCTCAGTCATCACAGAGCACCGAGCTGAGCTCCCTGTGCTGTACAGCAGCTTCCCACTAGATATCTGTTTTACACATGTTAATGTATATATGTCAATGCTATTCTCTCAGCTTGTCCCACTCTCTCCTTCCCCCTCTGTGTCCACAGATCCATTCTTTATGTCTGCATCTCTGTTCCTGCCCCACAGATATGTTCATCAGTGCCATTTTTCTAGATTTCATGTATATGCATTAATATACATCAAGATTTACTCCTTATTTTTTCCTTTTTTAGTATTTATTATTTTTAATTGGAACATAATTGCTTTACCAACACAATTTTGTTCTGACTCTTGATGCATCAGGTGTAAAAATAGTCTCTTAAAAAGCTACATTATTTTTCAAAAAGTAAGTGATTTGCCTCTTCTGAGATTTTTCTTTAATGCACATTAGATAAAACTGTGTCCAAATACTTCTAGACATATACACAGATGACAAGGTAATGTGGAAGAGTTTCTAGCTCAGCTAAGGCACCATTTTCTTTGGGTTCAGGAGTTCAGTGATAATAGCCTTTGATCAGGATAGCAGATATTATAAAGAGAAGTAAGTATCTTTCACTGTGAAATAATGGATATATTGAGGAAGCAAAGGAATGAAAACAGTTTTCAAAAGACTGTGATTCCTGTACTTGGGAAAATTTTCTCAGAATGTTAGACTTTGTGGAAGCATTGCTATCCACATCTCTGAATGTTCAAGCCACTGAGGAAAAATAATACAAAGATTGAAAAAACATGGTGTTGCTTAATTATCTGGAAACAGTTGTTCCTAGAGAAAACTTTAGCCATGAGGTCAGCAGTGATTGGTATGGTTAAATTATAAATTCTTATTTCCCATCACATTTAGTCTTTTTTGTATTTGTAAGTATTATTATAAAATTTAGTATTCTAGGCATTCTTAGTATTACCGTATAGTTTACATTTAGTTATCCTTTTAAAGTTGCCTATTATTAAGGCCAGCATCCTGCTTTAGTTACCGAGTACTTCCTGACACTTACAAAGGACCCATTTTGGTTGTGGAAAATCGCCGTTGTGAACAGGTAAACAATGAAGATAATCACTGTCATTCATGTGCCACTGTGATCAAGGCTGTAGTCCAATGGAGCCCCCTAGTGGTCAACAGGACTCACTCCTTTTGGGTGTCCCCCGTGAAATTTGTTGAGAAGGTGCAGGCTGTCATTTGATTTTATTCTCCACAAAATGTCTGCTGTGCAGAAGCTTTAGCCTGTGCTTGGAGAATCTGCTTTTCCAGAATCTTTTCCAGCTCATTTGAGAGGCCAATTTTTTGTTTCAAATCCTGAGAGTACTGTGAGGAACAGGAGCCAGGATGGATTTTAGAGGGTTTGGCATAGATAGTTGTAATGACAGTTGTGGTCTTTGAGCAGCATGAAAAATGGCTGTCACTCATAGTCAGGGAGAGGCTGAGCTAGTCTGAGACAAAGCTGGATTTGGCAGGGCACAGCAAAAGGAAACGGTAGCATCTTTTTGCTAGAAGGCAATTGGGGGAAAATGTATGTAGGAAGCCGAGAATTCTAGTGTAGCCACACTTTTAAAATAAGGGGAATTATATTTACTGAGGGCTATTAGCTAAGTTCAAAAAAGCTACACGTGCCCACCTCCCACCATCTCAACCGCACCTGCCCAAGAAAAACACACGACTGTAGGAATTAGTTTGCTCTCCAGCATACTGGATGTGCTTAGTCACTTCAGTCGTGCCCGACTCTCTGCAACCCCATGGACCATGGCCCGTCATGCTCCTCTGTCCATGGGATTCTCCAGGCAAGAATACTGGAGTGGGCTGCCATTTCCTTCATACTGGATGAGTGATAAGAATTAGATGATTTTTCCCCCTTTTTAGTTTAGGCAAAAAAAAAAAAAAAAATCCTCGAAACTATTATGATTATGACTCTTTGAATTTGAGCATACTCCAGGAGATAGTGGAAGACAGAGGAACCTAGTGTGCTACCGTCCAAGGGACGGCAAAGAGTCAGACATGGTTTAATGACCGAATAACAACAGCAATTTAAAGAATATCAAATTGATATAGAAGAAGGAATCAATCAAAATATGCTGTATTTCATGAGTATTATAAAATAGTACCACCTGTAGTATTTAGCTCTCAGTCCTCTGCTAATTATTTTCTTTTAAGCATATATTAAACCTCTTGTATATTTCACCAGTGCTAAGAGACAACGTAATTTTTAAAACAAAAAGCAAAAGAGCAACAACATTTCTACAAGATTTCCTCCTGAGGTACATAAATGGGATGTTGCTGAGAATTAGCTGAATGCAGTCGTCTACAAAATGGGGGTATTATCCCTGTAGTTAATTTGAGTGGTGTTGATGAATGTGAGCTAATTCTAATACGTATTGTCCCTGAAAAATGTGTTGTCGTTAAATTAGCCTTCTCTCATGACTGGCATGCGATAAAAAGGGCTGTAAAACACAGCTCTAAGAAGAGCCTTTATCACCCTAACATAGCTGCATCTATTCCCTTCTCTCTCTACAACCATAACAAGGTTAATGCAATGTATTTTATGGTGTTCTTATTGTTCAGAGAGAAGGTCACATTCAGAATTTTAAATGTATTTGTTTGCATCCTACTCCCTGAGTAGAAAATCATGTCTTTTGCAAGGCTGTGGGTTCCATTCATCAAGCTGAAGGAAAGTACCCTACCCCAGGGATTGTCAGCCTGGGAGGTGCTTCTTGACCCTGTGGCACCAGGGTCTTCTTCCTAAAAGAACATCTTGCCTGGTGCACATGGGACAGAGTGAGTCCATGGGTTCCACCCCAGGCAGTCAAGGCCAACCCAAGATTGGGGCCACACTTCCTGCCCATTGCCAGTTCCCACCTGGGCAGCTGAGTGAGGAGGGGCAGAGCCTGCTGCCCCCAGTCAGAGCCCAGCAGGGAAGAGAGAGGGGAGCGGAGGTGATAGAGGGTGGGAGGCTGCTGGGAGAAGGCAGAGAAACAAGGGCTTTGATATGAGGAACTCAGGCGGAAGTCCTCCAGCTCTTGGGGTGGGAGCCATCTGTGAATCTTCTGGGAGTGCCAATCAATCAGTGAGCAGCGAGCCAGTGGCTAACACTGCCAGCTTGAGGTCTGACTTAAAGTCACTAGTCATCAGTCAGAACATCTACCTCAGAATGTGAAATGATGGGGATAAGAAGCAAACTCTGTTCCCATCTCCCTTCCTCCCTTCCTCTGCTCCCCTCTTTCCTCCTCCTCTCTTCTGCTCCTCCCCTCCTTCACCTGCTCTCCTCTCCCTCCTCCTCTGCCTTCTCCTCCCCCTTCAACCTTCTTTTAAAAAGGACTTGAGGTGGACTGGACACAGGAGGATTGTATAGAGTTGGGAGACTCTCTTAGAGGAACCGAAGGTTACCTAGAAAGTGGAGAGAGATGATCGGTTCCATAGGAGTAGATAAGAAAGGATGTTCTCTTTAAGGAAAGAAGCCTCTATACAGCATCCAGGAAAGAAAGTTAGATGAGGGCCACAGTGCCCTGATAGGAAGAAAGTGGAGATGGGTTGGTAATATATGTATTGCCAGCTGTGCCCAGCAGCTGGCACTAGCTGGACACCTGGGGATATCCATCAACAACAATTCAGTTCAGTTTAGTTCAGTCACTCAATCTTGTCCCAGCTCTTTGCAACCCCATGGACTGCAGCATGCCAGGCCTCCCTGTCCATCACCAACTCCTGGAGTTTACTCAAACTGATGTCCATTGAGTCCATGATGCCATCCAACTATCTTATCCTCTGTTGTCCCCTTCTCCTCCCGCCTTCAAGCAACAATGGAAACGACCAATTTGAAGTCCAAATAAATTTTATGTTGGAGGGATCTCTGTGGTCTGTTAAAAGAATGTCCATTATTTTCTTTTTCAGTAATTAATGGTCACACGCTATGTATGCGGCTATTACTAGAAATTGCAGACAACCCAGAAGTGGTTGACGTGAAAGATGCCAAAGGACAGTAAGTGTTCTCACACCTGGGGTTGACATTTCAAATCACAACTGATTAGTTCATTTGTTAAACAGCTAGGAGGGCTGAATGCTGAATTCTAGATTTGGCGTTTGTACTGGGGTGAAATTGATGGATGAGGACGCTAGAAGAATGAAGTAGCTTTGCGCTGGAGTATATATCCAAGAAAAATGTGTGTGTGTGTATCTTGATGAAAAAGAGCTAACTTTTTATATATGTAGCCTTGTGCTCTGGCTTTTTAAAAATATTTTCTCATTTGTTCCTTCTTTCTATTCATTTTTACCCTCTTCTGAAGCTGCTACCGTCTCATTTTAAAATTAATAATGGAATAGGACAGACCTCAAGAAGTTATCACCTCCATAAAAATCCTTCATATTTTTATCCTTCCTATGTTATTTTTCCCTGAGTATTTTCCATCTGTTAGCCTGTTCTCCCACCCAGTCTTCTCTTACGAATAGGAAACGCAGAGCAATAAAACACTAGTGACTCACCCCAGATATATGAGTTCATGTTGAAGACAGAACTGGACCTCACCGCCTGGAGCCCGGCACTTGGGTCTTTCCTCTGGACTTGTCCTACTTTTCTTTAAGGCAATGGAGCTTTGTTCAAATGAAATACTGAACCGAAATCCAACATAAAAAACTGTAAAAGTAGTTCACAGTTGCTCTGATGGAAACAAGAGCATCTCTCACATACACACACTCCCTGCTCAATTGATATTTGGCCCATGCTACATAGTTCTGAAAATGATGGGATTCAAGCAAGCATTTTGAGGTGGAACTTTCCTCTGTTCTACTCATATTGATTATTCCACTGCCACCATTCCATGTGGTCATTAGAGACTGGAGGCAGATAGCTTGTTCCAGGCAGTAGACAGCAAATCGGGGACACTCAGAAAATACTAAGCAATTGTCAAAAAGAGAGAGAGACTGAGAAAGAGAGAGACAAAGGAAGAGAGGAAGATGCTCCCACTGGAAGTGATGAGTATTTTTTAATCTTTTTAAAAGCCCATTCAAATCAAAACCCACAATGAGGTTTCATCTCATGCTGGTCAGAGGGCTGTAATCAGGAAGTCTACAAACAATACATGTGAGANCAAAAAGGGAGAGAGACTGAGAAAGAGAGAGACAAAGGAAGAGAGGAAGATGCTCCCACTGGAAGTGATGAGTATTTTTTAATCTTTTTAAAAGCCCATTCAAATCAAAACCCACAATGAGGTTTCATCTCATGCTGGTCAGAGGGCTGTAATCAGGAAGTCTACAAACAATACATGTGAGAGAAGGTGTGGAAAAAATGGAAACCTCTTACCCTGTTGGTGGGAATGCAAACTGGTACAGCTACTATGAAGAACAGTGTGGAGATTCCTTAAAAAACTGGGAATAGAATTGCCTTATGACCCAGAAATCCCACTGCTGGGCATACACACCGAGGAAACCAGAATTGAAAGAAACACGTGTACCCCAATGTTTACTGCAGCACTGTTTACAATAGCCAGGACATGGAAGCAACCTAGATGTCCATCAGCAGGCAAATGGATAAGGAAGTTGTGGTACATATACACAATGGAATATTACTCAGCTATGAAAAAGAACTGCATTTGAGACAGTGCTGATGAGGTGGATGAAATTGGAACCTATTATACAGAATGAAGTAAGTCAGAAAGAAACACAAATACTGTATATTAACACGTATGGAATTTAGAAGGATGGTAACGATGATCCTATCTGCAATACAGCAAAAGAGACACAGATGTAAAGAACAGACTTTGGGACTTTGTGGGAAAAGGCGAGGGTGGGATGATTTGAGAGACTAGCATTGAAACATGTATACTACTGTATGTAAAACAGATGGCCAGTGCAAGTTCAATGCATGAAGCAGGGCACTCAAAATTGGTGCTCTGGGACAACCCCAAGGGATGGGGTGGGAAGGGAGGTGGGAGGAGGGTTCAGGATGAATGGGACACATGCACCTGTGGCTGATTCCTGTCAATGTATGGCAAAACCATCACCATATTGTAAAGCAATTATCCTCCAATTAAAATAAATTAATTAATTAAAAAATAAAAGCCCAATTTCTCTCTTTTCCTAGAACCCCACTAATGCTTGCAGTAGCGTATGGACACAGTGATGCTGTTTCATTGTTACTTGAAAAGGAAGCAAATGTAGATGCTGTTGACATTATGGGCTGCACAGCTTTACACAGAGGGGTATGTACATCTTCCTTAGCTTTAATCAAGCAATTCTGTAGTGAACTTCTTTCTTTTTTTTTTTTTTTACTTCCTTTTGAATTTTTAGTAAGAAGATTGTTCCCTGAGATAACCAATTAACTTCAGTCAGTCAAAAAGAAATTACAAAATCTTTTGCAAAGATAAAATAATGTCAGGTACTCTTAGGTTCTGCTCTTGAGTTGTCATGTTTGACTGTGATAATAGATCCATGAACACCTATTGTTGCGAGACTTGGTTCTGCCTTCTGATTGCATGCACATCATAGGAAATTTGCAAAAAAAAATCTTCAAGCACAAATAACAAAATCATAATCTCTAGTAATCTTATCTCCTGGAGATAACCACTTTTTGATTTGATATATATCACCAATCTTTTTTCTAAATATAGATTTGTTTCAAATCTTAAAAATAATACTGAAGATGCTATTTGGAACCTTTTTTTTCTTATAGTATATCAAGTACCTTTGTCCATATCACGAAATATTTTTCTGCCCTATCTTTTAAATCCTCCATTGTGTACAGCTATTGTAATTTATTCTGATGATTACCTAGTTTTGAGTAACCACGCTATTTTTAATTGTTCTTTATTGCAATGTGGGCCCATTTACCACCTGAAGTATGTACTCTGCTGAAATAGGTACACTGTGTGTAATTCTTCATACACACCTGCTGAACTATTTTTTAAAGTATATCAAGTAATCTAAATGAAACAAAAGCAGAAATCAGGGGATTGTTATTTAAAGATGGTGCTGACCACCATGATCAATGAAGAGGAACTCTAAATGTTTAATACCATAATTATAGATCTTATTTTTGGGGTACTTCCTATGGGCCACACAGCAGTCTGGGAGCCTTTACATATCTCATTAGTCCTCACAACAGCCTATGAGGTCATTATTACTATCCCCATTTACAGGTGGGTAAAGTTAGGCATAGAGAGATAAATTAACTTGTCCAAGTTTTACAAGAGGGAGCTAGAATTTAACTCACATCTTCCTGATTTTAAAGCTGATACTTTCCACTGCATCATGATACTTTCCATGGTTATGTTTGGCAAGTCAAGAGATGTTTCTAAAATGCTGGTGTTCATATAGACCTTTCTGTTATGAATTCCTGCTAGGTTGTTCTGCGTTTCTCTGAAGTAAGATAAGAGTCTTTTCCCTTAAGACCTGGGTGTTATGTCCACTTTTAACCTCACTTGGTCAACAACTTTGCTTGCTGAGTCTTCTTAGATTTGTGTTGTGTTTTTAATTGCAATGCATCAGATTATGACGGGACATGAGGAATGTGTGCAAATGCTGCTGGAACAAGAAGTGTCAATTCTGTGTAAAGATTCCAGAGGAAGGACACCCTTGCACTATGCAGCTGCTCGTGGCCATGCCACGTGGCTGAGTGAGCTGCTCCAGATGGCGCTTTCAGAGGAGGACTGTTCTTTCAAAGACAACCAAGGCTACACGCCATTGCACTGGGCTTGTTACAATGGTGAGTTAATTGTCACTTGACTGATTCCAATAGACTTCCTGTCCCAACACGACTGTGATCTCAAAGGAAGTGAGAACATAACATGATGCTGTAACCAAGGTATCCTGTCTTTCTGCATTCAGATACTGCAAAACAAACAAAAATACCTTTTTTAGAAAATATTTTTCCCTCTGTGGCTACTGTGATGCCGTATTGGAATGAAAATTCACCTTACGTTTTTTGTTAACCAGTAACATGTAACTCCTCATCAGAACTTCTGATGAACTAATTAGTTTAAATCAGGTTTTCTTTTCTATATGAGGTAACCAGGGATCCTACAAGGAATTGAAATAATACAGCTAAAAACAACCAAAACAATACGATGTAATAATGTCACAATTGACAGCTGATAGGTGCATGATTTATCTTTCAGCATTGCATTTTTATGTCTCATAGTCCCATTTATTTAGTTACACTTGCTACTGAGGAGATTTAAAATTTGTGTTTCACTTATTTGAGTAGAAAAAGTTCAATGCATGATAATTGTTACATTTAAAAAATACTGAAGCCTCTAAAGTAAAATTAAGTCATTTCCAAACTCACTTTTTGATGTAATTTGGTATTTATTTTTCATAATTCTCCCTTGAAAATCAATATATATGTATGTACATCTTTTTTAAAACTAGAATCATATAACAAATATTCTGTAACTTTTCTTATTGTCCACTCAACATTCTATTGCAGATAACCTTACAAATCAATGTATATCTATATACATTGATCTTTTTAATAGTTGAATATTTTATAGCAGATAAATAGGTATAGACATGCGTGATATGAGTGTGTGATATCAAAATTTAATATTTATTCAACCAGATCCCTGCTGATGAACATTCAAATTGTTTTTAGGTTTTTTCTCATTATAAACAGTACTGCAGTGTGTATGCTCATATCATGGTACTTTATTCTGTTAGATAAATTTCCAGAGGTAAAATTATTGATAAGGGCTTGTATATTTTTTAACTTTAATAAATTATACCATACTGCTTTAGTATGGCATAATTCTTACCCCCACCAACTGTAAATAAAAGCTTTTGTTAGCCCAAGGTCATGTCATCTTTTTACTTTTTGTCAATTTGAAGGACAAAAAAAGAGTATCTCATTTTATTTTGTGTTTCCTTGTCTAATTGTGTACTGATTTATGTATTTGCATTTCCTCTTCTGGAAATTACTTTTTCCATCTATTGCTCATTTTTTTCCTATTGAGTTGTTTATCTTTTTTCACACATTCGTAGGAGCACCTTGTCTTAGACTATGAATCCTCTCTGTGTTATGTGTGTTGCAAATTTTTTTTCTCAGTTCACTATTTGTCTTTGCTCCTTGTTGATGATATCTTTTTCCATGTAAAGATTTTGAACTTATGTAGTTGAATCTGTGAGATTTTTTCTTCTATGGTATGTAGGTTTACAGTCTTGCTTAAAAAGATCTCCTACCCCTAAGCTTACATGAATATTTTCCCAAATATTTCTTGTTGTTGTTCAGTTGCTAAGTCCTGTCCGACTCTTTGCAACCCTGTGGACTGTAGCACATCAGACTCCTCTCTTATCCACTATCTCCCAGAGTTTGCAAATTCATGTCCATATATGAACATGTGCTTCTATTGTTTTATTTATCCATAATCAATTCTTCTATTAAAATTTTCACTCAGAAACTATGATTATTGGGTCCAGAAAAGTTTTATGGTGCTCTAACTGTATCAATTTAAGTTTTTATTATGATCCTCTTTTTTTCATTGGTTCTGACCTCAGTAAGAGTCAGATTTTCCACTTTTTCAGTTTGGCTTTGTTCCCTCCCTGCCATTGGAGGATTGTGATTTTTTTTTTTTTTTAATTTACTTGCTAAAAGGTAAGGTCTCCCTAACCCCCATGTGAGTTAAGCTGCAAGATCTATCTGGCACTGGAAAACCTACAGGAAGGGGGTGATGGAGTGCCAGTGTTGATTATAACAGCAGGTGGCAAACCTCCCACAGACCACATTTTCTCCTGTGTGAGATGGATGGGGCGGGGGTGATAGGTCTGTCTGTTCTAAGACCTCTCCAGGTACAAGCAGGGGAAGGGGAGCAGGCCTCTCCTAAACAATCCATTGGAATCTACACTTCTAGTGTAGTCTTCCATATTGGAGGTTTAAGCTCCCCTCTTCCCAGAATCTCCTTCACTGAGCACTTTGAAACACTGAAAGTCATTCAAGGATCCCCAGTCCTACCTACACAGACCTTTAGGTTGAGATTCATATAGCCTGCAAGAAATGGTTTGTGTAGATGCTGCCCGAAGCTAGGTCCTTCAGGGAAATTCATAGTAATAGAGAGGTTGAAATGTCTGGGAATATTTGAGTGAGAGTTGGATATAGTTAGAAAGCTAAGCAGTATAATTTACATAAAATTAGGGTATTTGTATGTTCATTACTTCATATACTTCTCAGTCCTCCTAAAAGCAAAGTATCACTTTTTTTCTCTATAGGTACGAAAAAAGTTTGACTTATTTTAATACTTAAAATTGTTCAATCAACATAATTCTGGGGTAGATCAGAAGAGAGCTCTAATTTAGCATAGAACTCAGCCAAGAAGAGGTTTCCAGGGCAACAATCCATATTCCAAAGTCAAATAGCTTTACCTTCTTGCCTTAACAATTGTATGAGAACATTGCTTCACAAACCTCATTTAGGTCCTTTATCAAGTAAATTTCCCATCATCCTGTGACATCAGTAGAGCAGGTATTCCTTCTCTGATTTTTTTGTAGGAAATGGAGCCTCATAGATCACATAACAAGTAAGCTCACAGAGCTGGGGCCTTACTTAAATTCAGTTGATTTGAAAACTACCTGCCATTTTGTTGAAAGTAATTATTCACATTCATTCATCTACTCACTAAAAAATACTCAGTGGGTCCATACTATTTGCCAGGAACTGTTCTTGGTACCCTTTTAAAGTCAAAGTCCTTTAACCTGCATTATCATAAGTACTCTTTTTTATCAATGACATCTTCCTCCCTTCCCTAGGGTGCATAATTATAAGTGAACCTATTCATGTGGGTAAAAGGGAAATTTTCTGTTGTAAATATGGACAAACTGAGACATACCTATGTTAGACACCTATCTACTAAGAGCTGTGAGTATGGTAGAATTGTTCTGCTTGCAGATGAGGTCTCTTTCTCATCACTGCTTAATTTATTCATTGTATCTCAGAACACCTATGAACATAGTTAAAAACATTTTGGCATTTGGTGAATTTTATTCCACGGAGAATGATCATTCAGTCAATTCAGGAAAATTCTTAGGCCAGAATTCAGTACTTAATGAAAAAATAGAAACTTTCATTAAACAAAGTTTCATCATAGAAGGTCTCTAAATTCTTTTGGTTCCTTGCAGGTAATGAAAACTGTATAGAGGTACTTTTGGAGCAGAAATGTTTTCGAACATTTATCGGAAATCCTTTCACTCCACTGCACTGTGCAATGTAAGTAGAAACACTGGAAGTTAATGATGTGGCTTGAATTCTTTAAACTACACCTAGAGAAATGGCTTTTGGCAGAAGGAAAACGCATTTAGATTACAGATAAGACCAGTATATTCCATTTTGCTGCTAAAGGCAAATAAGTCTGATATCAAAGTGCAATATCTAATGTTAATGATTTTTCAGAAGCTTTTTGTGAAGTGCCATGGTTCCAAGGTGGCTCACAAACCACCCAGGGAAACGGTAGGAAGGGGTGGACTGAGAAACACAGTATATACCATGTGAAAAGCTCTTCAAGTGTATCAATAGTCACACTTGTCTGCCAAATTCTAAAAATAAATTGGATTAACAATATTATCCATGTGGATAATTAGGCATTTTATTCCAGGAAGATTTCATATATGGTAATTTTCCAATCTTCATAATGTTGAACTTCTTCTTTGGTAAATGAAACTTTTGCTCAAAATTTATATCAAGATGTTTAAATGCATCAGATTCTTAAAGTTATAGTGCATAGAAAGATGGAGTAGGAGGGGATATATAATTTTTAGGGAGCAGGATTTTGAATTTTTAAATCTATTTTCATTTTAGAATAAATGATCATGAGAATTGTGCATCACTGTTACTCGGGGCCATAGATTCCAGTATTGTCAATTGTAGAGATGACAAAGGCAGGTAAGTGATCCTAAGAGCATGGCTCTTGTCTGATGAATCTTAGCCTTCTTTGTGGCTACAGAGTGGCCAAACATCTATGTTTTTTTATGCAAACAGAATTTCTTATAAATAAAAGTGAAGCCTTACATAGGCTTATTGACTTTGGGCATAACTGCAGGTCTTGAGGTAATCAGAGAAAAAGAGTTATTCTCATTGCCTAGGACAATGACCAAATGGCAACCCACTTCAGTATTCTTGCTGGGGAAATCCCATGGACAGAAGCCTGGTGGGCTACAGTCCTTGGGGTTGCAGAGTCGGTCATGACTGAGCAAACACCCAATGTCTGAATAATTAAACCTTTATTTATAGTATCAATTACAGATCATCCACATTCAGATACATAGATGGCATTATATTTGATTACAGAATTTTAGATTAGATAATGAATGGATGGATCAAAATTTTCTTTTGAACTTTATCTGGAACATTATCTTGGCATCATCTTTCTCCCTGCCCCACACTTTTCGTGATGTGTTTGTCCCACCATTATAAATTAATTGCTGTATTTGATATTTTTTCTAGAATATGAGTGCATAATAATCTCTGTTTCCAACACTTAACATATTGCTTGCCCAGTGATGTTCAGTTCAGTTCAATTCAGTTCAGTCGCTCAGTCGTGTCTAATTTAATCAGCTTGTCTTCCTTTGAAGAATATTTAGGTTGTTTCAGAATTTTGGTGTTATAATGAATGGTGCAGTGAATAGTCTAGTACATGTACATGACCAAATGCATCTGAGAGATAAAAGTGCTAGAACTGGAATTTTTTGGTTCAGAGATCATAGTGTTTAATTTTGATAAATCATGCCAAATTGTCCTCCCAAAGAAACCAACCATTCACATTAAATGATGTAGGCTTTAAAAAAAAAAAACCAATTATCTACAAATCTAAGGCCTAATTTTGAAAGTATGTTTGTCAATGATGAGTGAGGTCATTGGAACTCCAGATTAAAGGGTCAGTAAAGATGCTGATTTTACTATCAGGACCATTGCCTACACCCCCCAGATCTAGGGGTGCCATTCACATAGGTGACAGTTCAGTGTCTAACCTGAATGGCCTTTGGGGGAACCTGGTCACCATCTCTGTCAGCCAGTAAGTTTTAAACCCCTAAGATGACACCAGGCACATGTTTCTCAGGCACATATAGAAAGGGAGTATGTTAAGTTTATAGGAAGCTAACATCGTACTTGTTTTAAATCGTTAGGACACCACTTCATGCAGCAGCATTTGCTGATCACGTGGAGTGCTTGCAACTTCTTCTGAGACACAATGCTCAAGTGAACGCAGCAGATAATTCAGGGAAAACACCACTGATGATGGCTGCTGAGAACGGGCAGGCTGGTGCCGTGGGTATGTGCTTGACTTGAGGACTTGGAGTTTCAGTTCAGTTCAGTCGCTCAGTCGTGTCCGACTCTTTGCGACCCCATGAATTGTAGCACACCAGGCCTCCCTGTCTATGGCCAACTCCCGGAGTTCACTCAGACTCATGTCCAACAAGTCTGTGATGCCATCCAGCCATCTCATCCTCTGTCGTCCCCTTCTCCTCTTGCCCCCAATCCCTCCCAGCATCAAAGTCTTTTCCAATGAGTCAACTCTTTGCATGAGGTGGCCAAAGTACTGGAGTTTCAGTTTTAGCATCAGTCCTTCCAAAGAACACCCAGGACTGATCTCCTTTAAGATGGGCTGGTTGGATCTCTTTGCAGTCCAAGGGACTTCTCCAACACCACAGTTCAAAAGCATCAGTTCTTCGGTGCTCAGCCTTCTTCACTGTCCAACTCTCACATCCATACATGACCACAGGAAAAACCATAGCCTTGACTAGACGGACCTTAATCGGCAAAGTAATGTCTCTGCTTTTGACTATACTATCTGCTGCTGCTAAGTCACTTCAGTCGTGTCCGACTCTGTGTGACCCCATAGACGGCAGCCCACCAGGCTCCCCCATCCCTGGGATTCTCCAGGCAAGAACACGGAGTGGGTTGCCATTTCCGTCTCCAATGCATGAAAGAGAAAAGTAAAAGTGAAGTCGTTCAGTCTGTCCGACTGTTAGCGATCCCATGGACTGCAGCCACCAGGCTACTCCATCCATTGGATTTTCCAGGCAAGAGTACTGGGGTGGGATGCCACTATCTAGGTTAGTCATAACTTTTCTTCTAAGGAGTAAGCATCTTTTAATTTCATGGCTGCAGTCACCATCTGCAGTGATTTTGGAGCCCCCAAAAATGAAGTCTGACACTGTTTCCATTGTTTCCACTGTTTCCCCATCTATTTCCCATGAAGTGATGGGACTGGATGCCATGATCTTCATTTTCTGAATGTTGAGCTTTAAGCCAACTTTTTCACTCTCCTCTTTCACTTTCATCAAGAGGCTTTTTAGTTCCTCTTTACTTTCTGCCATAAGGGTGGTGTCATCTGCATATCTGAGGTTATTGATATTTCTCCCAGCAATCTTGATTCCAGCTTGTGTTTCTTCCAGTCCAGTGTTTCTCATGATGTACTCTGCATATAAGTTAAATAAGCAGGGAGACAATATACAGCCTTGACGTACTCCTTTTCCTATTTGGAACCAGTCTGTTGTTCCATGTCCAGTTCTAACTGTTGCTTCCTAACCTGCATGCAGATTTCTCAAGAGGCAGGTCAGGTGGTCTGGTATTCCCAATCTCTTCCAGAATTTTCCACAGTTTATTGTGATCCACACAGTCAAAGGCTTTGGCATAGTCAATAAAGCAGAAATAGATGTTTTTCTGGAACTCTCTTGCTTGGAGTTTAGGCCTGTCTAAAACCAAAGGAATGTAAACTTGGGAAAGTGATCATCCTCTCGGAATATACATGTTAGAGAAGACCAACATTGTGTTTAAGCCACCTGATCTACTTGCTGTTCATCTTTAGTCCCCTGTTAACTTGGTTATTGATAGACTTGTCAAAGTGAGCCCACGTTTCCACAGTGAAATCTGTCAACATTTAGAAACCAAATAGAACAATAGAATTATTTTACCTGTAAATAACAAAACTGTAAAGACAATTAAAATGAATGCCTATAGGGACTTCCCTTGTGGTCCACTGGTTAAGACTCCATGCTCCCAATGCAAGAGCCCAGGTTTGATCCCTGATCAATAAACTAGATCCTCTGTGCCTCAATTAAAGATCATGCATGCTGCAGCTAAGACCTGAAGCAGCCAAAGAAAAATAAATTGATGACTATGGGATTTGGATTTGAATAGAACAACTATGTCAATAGCTCAGTTGGTAAAGAATCCACCTGCAATGCAGGAAACCCTGGTTCGATTCCTGGATTGGGAAGACCTGCTGGAGAAGGGATAGGCCACCCATTCCAATATCCTTGGGAGAATCCACCCACAATGCAGGAGACCTGGGTTCAGTCCCTGGGCTGGGAAGACCCCCTGGAGAAGGGAAAGGCTACCCACTCCAGTATTCTGGCCTGGAGAATTCCATGGACCAGATAGTCCATGGGGTCGCAAAGAGTCAGACACAACTGAGGGACCTTCACTTTCACTTTCGTGGCAATAAATTGTTCCTTTTTTCTCTAAAAATACTAGTTATGGTAATGTGAGTATACAAATTTAAAAGCATTATTATTTTGATAGTAACGTCTTCAAAGTGCATGTAATTAGCATGTAGTCTTAGTAACTATCTTTTGGCTTTTTCTGCAGATATTTTGGTGAACAGTGCCCAGGCTGACCTGACTGTGAAGGATAAGGACTTGAACACATCCTTACATTTGGCTAGTAGTAAAGTATGTAAATGGATTTGAAACACTGTTATTTTAGTGTAATGATAAAGTGATAATAATAATACCTAAATCTGTTCATCAGAAGTGTGTGTATCATGGCTCTTAATTAAGACGTATGTTTTCCCAGGATGGTGACATTCTCAGTGGAATCAAAGGGGGAAGCAAAAGGCAGACCCACACTAAGGGGTTGATGGGCTATGATTTTCAGGGAATTTGCCACTTGAATTCTTGCCACAATCTGGTTTGATGCTGCCACTGAATCTGTCTTCATGGTTGTGGTATCATATTTTGCTTTTAAGCACAGGTTAGAAACTTAGTTAAATGGCTTCTAAAATATAAGCAGTTCCACATGTTTTCATTTATTCTGCTTGAAGACATTGTAATAACACAGCCAAAAATACTCTTTTATGAGGCAAATAAATGTATTCATTTAGGTATGCTTCTATTGTCTCCCTTTTCTTCTGGTACGTAGTTCAGTACAAAGAATGTGTGTGTATGTTTGTTTGTTTTAAGAGCATCGTGTTCACGTATAGCTCAAGGTTCCTGCTTCTGTAAAAAGGTAAATGTATGATTTTATGAGAGTGGGATCATACTGTTGGATAACCTGCTTTCGTTACTGAATCATATATTATGAATATCTTCCTTTCAGACATCATATATTATAGTGTTTTAGAAGATGTATGGAACCCTGCCTTAGAATTTTGCTACCCTTAATTCAACCCATCCCCTATTGTTAAACATTTCCTTGTTTCAAATATATGCTACTGCAAATAATACTAACTGTATAATAATCTAAATAAATCCCTAAATATGAAATTAGTGAGTCTAAGGCTATGAACACTTCTAAGACCAAAATGCCCTGTAATAAGGTTTTAACCATTTACATTCCACCAGCAGTACATGACACTGAAAACTCCATGGGCACTTCTAAAATTATCTTTACGTGTCTCCCTTATAAGGCCTTGTAATATGATGCTAATTGACACCAGTGATGGTGGTTGGTTCCAATATAGTTGTATTATCAAAAATGTTATCTATACCCAGTGGTACTAGAAGTCTCAGCTATTCCTTTCATTGGTTACATTTTCCCATTTCATGATCCACAAAAAGTGGATACCACAAAAAGTGCTCAGGTTCCTGAAGTTCATGTCAAGTTGTAGTGTTTTCATGAATATAAGTACAATGCTTTTTCAGACTTATTGCACAAATGAATCCCCTGATAATCTGGTTCAAATGCAGATTCTAATTTAGTAGATCCAAGAGTGGGGCTTGAGGGTCAATATTTCTAACTCCCTGGTGATGCTGATCCTGCTGTTCTGTTGGGCCACAGTTTGAGTGTCAAGGGTTTAGGAAGTGGTCACCCCTTAACCAGGCACTGGGCCTGAAGTTCCAAAAGGGTCTCTATTTTATTAGTTGATGCTTTAGATTTTAAACTATCATTAGTCATAACATATAGAGATATCTTTTGAATGAGGAAGAAAAGAATGACCTTTGCTGGAAAAGACTCTATAATATAAGGCAGCCAGTGATGAATGATACAGATAATAGGTACAATGGGCATTCCAGTGATAGGTAGATAGTGAGGTGGTATTTGCAGGCTTGAGGAAGGAGATGGGACTTGACTTGTGTTTAAAAAGCTTTGTTGAAGAATTTAAAGGACACTCCTAATTCTACTCTCTGTTTATCTGCTGACCTAGCTGACATAGCATCAGCTTCAGCTCTCTGGACAGTAATTCTAAAAGTTATCATAAAAATAGTAATATTTTAGATCAGATTTATATTAATCAAGTCCTAAAACACCTTATTTAGAATCTTTGAAAATCTAGGGCTATTTAACCATTTGCTCTTAGAAGAAAATGTATTATTCAGAAAATAGCCTATTTTGATATTAGGCAGGGAATACATGTTAAATTTAAAGTATACTGAAGTGATTTCCCCAGAACATTTCTGTATCTCTGTTCCATTTACTTATCTTTTTTCCTTCATTAGGGTCATGAAAAATGTGCCTTGTTAATACTTGACAAGATACAAGATGAGAGCCTTATTAATGCAAAAAACAATGCACTGCAGACGTAAGTGTAACTACTAAAGTTTGACTTTAGTCCCAGATTCATAGTCATTTATTCGACCAATAATAAAATGTGCTATGTTCTAGGCTAGAGCTGGGAGACACAGTGATGAAAGACATAAATCTGGCTTTTCCTTTGTGAAGTTCATGGTCACATATCTACAACTGCTGACCAAGCTAGACATTTTTAGTTAGAAATTTTCTTCTGATATGCCTTCATAGAATTTTGTGAGGTCTGTGTTTTTCCTTGCTGATATTTCTAAGGTAGTACCAAAAATATAGTGGGTTGTTAGAAAATCTTATCAGCTGCCATATTTGAGGAGAAACTATTCATTTAAATGTATTAGTTTTATGTATTCTTACTAGAAAACAAGTTTTATAAATCAGGTTCCCAGAATATGTTTGAAGCATTTAAGCTATTTGTGTTATTATATTTTAATATAATTCAGTGTAATCCTTAGTGTGAAAGACCCAAAAGCTACTTCATTTTCCATTTTAGGAAATTACCTGTGCATTTGTTTTAAGGGCAAAGAAATATGAATTTTTTTCCATTAAGATTTTTAAGCAGAATAGCAGAATATATTGTTTGACATTATTAAGATATTCTAAATTCAATAAAACTTCATTTCCTGCCTTTAGTAATAACAAGGTTTAAGATTATGTATATGGATGATAGTAACACTAGTCATATTGATTTTGTATTGATTAACTGTGTGAAACAGTGATTCAAATACTGATATAGAAAGCAAGGGGTAAAGAACCTTCTAGAAAACACATCAGAACTTGAGTTCTTTTTCTGGCTCCCTGTGACTTGTCACTAAGGTTGTTTGAGGTGTAAAATACTTGTACAATAATATCTGCAGAAGAATTTGGGCCAATGTAGAAGAACAGTTGGATCTTTAGCTCTTCAGAAACCTTTTTTGAAAAAGTAAAAATACTTGTGTTATTTATAGATTCTCAAGTCCTTTGTTTCTTTCAACCACACAGACTACTCAAAATGCCACATTCTCATACAAACATGTATCACGATTGACACTTGGTGTTATCTTTTTTTCAGACCCCTCCATGTGGCCGCACGCAATGGCTTGAAAGTGGTCGTTGAGGAGCTGCTGGCCAAAGGAGCTTGTGTACTTGCTGTAGATGAAAATGGTAAGTGGGAAAATAAGCCATTATTTCAGGTGCCAATGCACCTGCTACGAAGCCAGAGGGAGATGGGAAAGTCAGGAGCTAGTTTAAAAAAGCAGTGAGAACTCTCTTTCCCTTGAAAGTTNGATCCACAAAAAGTGGATACCACAAAAAGTGCTCAGGTTCCTGAAGTTCATGTCAAGTTGTAGTGTTTTCATGAATATAAGTACAATGCTTTTTCAGACTTATTGCACAAATGAATCCCCTGATAATCTGGTTCAAATGCAGATTCTAATTTAGTAGATCCAAGAGTGGGGCTTGAGGGTCAATATTTCTAACTCCCTGGTGATGCTGATCCTGCTGTTCTGTTGGGCCACAGTTTGAGTGTCAAGGGTTTAGGAAGTGGTCACCCCTTAACCAGGCACTGGGCCTGAAGTTCCAAAAGGGTCTCTATTTTATTAGTTGATGCTTTAGATTTTAAACTATCATTAGTCATAACATATAGAGATATCTTTTGAATGAGGAAGAAAAGAATGACCTTTGCTGGAAAAGACTCTATAATATAAGGCAGCCAGTGATGAATGATACAGATAATAGGTACAATGGGCATTCCAGTGATAGGTAGATAGTGAGGTGGTATTTGCAGGCTTGAGGAAGGAGATGGGACTTGACTTGTGTTTAAAAAGCTTTGTTGAAGAATTTAAAGGACACTCCTAATTCTACTCTCTGTTTATCTGCTGACCTAGCTGACATAGCATCAGCTTCAGCTCTCTGGACAGTAATTCTAAAAGTTATCATAAAAATAGTAATATTTTAGATCAGATTTATATTAATCAAGTCCTAAAACACCTTATTTAGAATCTTTGAAAATCTAGGGCTATTTAACCATTTGCTCTTAGAAGAAAATGTATTATTCAGAAAATAGCCTATTTTGATATTAGGCAGGGAATACATGTTAAATTTAAAGTATACTGAAGTGATTTCCCCAGAACATTTCTGTATCTCTGTTCCATTTACTTATCTTTTTTCCTTCATTAGGGTCATGAAAAATGTGCCTTGTTAATACTTGACAAGATACAAGATGAGAGCCTTATTAATGCAAAAAACAATGCACTGCAGACGTAAGTGTAACTACTAAAGTTTGACTTTAGTCCCAGATTCATAGTCATTTATTCGACCAATAATAAAATGTGCTATGTTCTAGGCTAGAGCTGGGAGACACAGTGATGAAAGACACAAATCTGGCTTTTCCTTTGTGAAGTTCATGGTCACATATCTACAACTGCTGACCAAGCTAGACATTTTTAGTTAGAAATTTTCTTCTGATATGCCTTCATAGAATTTTGTGAGGTCTGTGTTTTTCCTTGCTGATATTTCTAAGGTAGTACCAAAAATATAGTGGGTTGTTAGAAAATCTTATCAGCTGCCATATTTGAGGAGAAACTATTCATTTAAATGTATTAGTTTTATGTATTCTTACTAGAAAACAAGTTTTATAAATCAGGTTCCCAGAATATGTTTGAAGCATTTAAGCTATTTGTGTTATCATATTTTAATATAATTCAGTGTAATCCTTAGTGTGAAAGACCCAAAAGCTGCTTCATTTTCCATTTTAGGAAATTACCTGTGAATTTGTTTTAAGGGCAAAGTAATATAAGAATTTTTTTCCATTAAGATTTTTAAGCAGAATATATTGTTTGACATTATTCTTTAAGATATTCTAAATTCAATAAAACTTCATTTCCTGCCTTTAGTAATAACAAGGTTTAAGATTATGTATATGGATGATAGTAACACCAGTCATATTGATTTTGTATTGATTAACTGTATGAAACAGTGATTCAAATACTGATATAGAAAGCAAGGGGTAAAGAACCTTCTAGAAAACACACCAGAACTTGAGTTCTTTCTCTGGCTCCCTGTGACTTGTCACTAAGGTTGTTTGAGGTGTAAAATACTTGTACAGTAATATCTGCAGAAGAATTTGGGCCAGTGTAGAAGAACAGTTGGATCTTTAGCTCTTCAGAAATTTGTATTGATTAACTGTGTGAAACAGTGATTCAAATACTGATATAGAAAGCAAGGGGTAAAGAACCTTCTAGAAAACACATCAGAACTTGAGTTCTTTTTCTGGCTCCCTGTGACTTGTCACTAAGGTTGTTTGAGGTGTAAAATACTTGTACAATAATATCTGCAGAAGAATTTGGGCCAATGTAGAAGAACAGTTGGATCTTTAGCTCTTCAGAAACCTTTTTTGAAAAAGTAAAAATACTTGTGTTATTTATAGATTCTCAAGTCCTTTGTTTCTTTCAACCACACAGACTACTCAAAATGCCACATTCTCATACAAACATGTATCACGATTGACACTTGGTGTTATCTTTTTTTCAGACCCCTCCATGTGGCCGCACGCAATGGCTTGAAAGTGGTCGTTGAGGAGCTGCTGGCCAAAGGAGCTTGTGTACTTGCTGTAGATGAAAATGGTAAGTGGGAAAATAAGCCATTATTTCAGGTGCCAATGCACCTGCTATGAAGCCAGAGGGAGATGGGAAAGTCAGGAGCTAGTTTAAAAAAGCAGTGAGAACTCTCTTTCCCTTGAAAGTTCCCTGTGTGTGAGCAGTCAAACAAGGATAATTTGTCCTGTCTGTTGTTGTAAAACACATAGTCTCCCTGCAGTCCACCAGTGCCTTCCATGTGCATGTCATGTTAGCAGCTGGTCTCAAACTCCTCAGCATGGTGGTTGAAATATGTTAGATACACTCAACTTGGTATTCGAATGAAATTTTAACTGCTCATGCTGAAGAGTTAGGGATCACATGTGTCATGGGTGCATGCTCAAGGGCTCAAATTAAAACATCTTTGTATTTCAGTTCATTCTGAGATCAAACCTCTAGGTATTATTTTACAGAACAGATCAGAACTCGTATTTTCAGTATGGATATTTGGGGAACATGAGTAAAATTTTTAAATTAACATCTAGGCTTGAAAGCTTCTTCTGATCTATACCACATTTCTTTTCTAAATGAGCTAACTCTTAACAGAAGCTTCTACTCTGTTTCCTAAGAAATTTAGAAAGCTCATGAGTACGAGAATTATATTAAACTACCATGCCTTTTAACTTTGGGGAGCAAAAGAGGAACTTCTGGATATTTATCAATTCAGTAATTTTTTGAATGTGGCGTTAATTGTGGCATTTAACTCAAGTATTATAATATGTATTAACATAATTCAACTGCTTATTACAGGTATTGGAATTAGCAGCTCATGCCTATTTCTCAGAAGTAAGCAGCCATATGACATCATTAGCTAACTTCTATTAGTTTTTGTTTTGCAGCCCCATTTATCCTAGCATGTACCCCACTCTGTCCCCAACCTGACTCATGTAGGAGATGCAAAGAGTTCTCTATTACTCCATCTCCTCGATCTTCCTGCCCCACCTTCCCTCACCTTCTTATTACCACTACATGTGTATACATTAATACTTTAGGGTTGGAGTGCAGAGGGCCACAATTTTCTCCAAAATGACCCAAGAGACCAGAATGAATTAGTTTTGCCTTTCTGCAGTGTATGTCTGATATATCTGGGGTTTGTTCAGCCCATAGCAAACTCAAGCATAAGTGCACCAGGGTAGGAGAACCGCAGCCTGTATCAGAGCTTAGCTACATGCTGAAGGCCTAGGAACATTTGGGATGATTTTGTATGGCACTGCAATCTTAATTACTTATCACAGACCTTTGTGAAATGGAATGTTAAGGTATCTGTCCATTCTTGTTTGTCTTCATACCAGAGAGAGGACTCATCTGTTAAGCGGGGAGGGGAGTAGAAATCATGTCAAGTGCTAACAAATGATACAGCAAAAAATTAAGATTTTTGAGCCAGTGCCTCTGAATAAAATGAGCCAGTGGTTAGTAGAAAGTTTAGCCAGGAGAGGGGGCAGGCTAAACCTTTCCAGCCAATAGAATAAAGGTTGAATAAGGGTAGACTGAATCGAAGATTTCATCTACCTCCCCATGGCTCCTGCTTCATATGTTGAAATTGTTTTCTCTTCCAGACTTGACCCATCAGGTTCACATAGTCGAGAATGACATGACTCTATGGCACACAGCAATCTCCCCATATCTGTTACATTTAGGATTTGGGACTTTGGCTAGTGGTGTTGACATTATTTAAAATTCTGTTTAAGTTTCTTTTAAATGGTAGTACATTTCACCACGACCAACCAGTGCTGTATCTCATCTCCTCAAATGATTCCATTTCTCTAGAACCAGCTTCCTGGTGCATTCTTCATGTAAAGTACATATAACGTGACAAAACAGTGTTACTGACTCTTACAGACACCTGATTCTCAACACCCTCTCTAATCCGACGTGGAAAGTCATTGTTCTCAGAATGAGAGTGCCCTGACCCCAGCCCAAGGCGCATGGTGTGTGTGTGCTCTCAAGTGGAAACACCTTTCTGATTGTCCTGTGGCTGTTTTTGTTTTTTGTTTTGTGGGATTGTGTCACACACACCGCCCCACCTCGTGTTTCTGTTCACTAGATGAAGACTGGAATCCTGCCTAACTCCGGATAATATAGTG
This sequence comes from Oreotragus oreotragus, assembly GCA_006410675.1. Lineage (NCBI taxonomy): Eukaryota > Metazoa > Chordata > Mammalia > Artiodactyla > Bovidae > Oreotragus > Oreotragus oreotragus. The sequence goes on from SJYX01022174.1 coordinate 517,604, forward strand.
CTTGTTGTTGTCATGTAAGCTGGGGGGGAAAAAGCCCTCCATCAAATGTCTACCCCTTCCTGGTCCCCCCCGAGCCTCACCCCAAGCATGACTAGTGGGAAGTAACTCCTTTTGCCTGGCATGATTTCTAACTCGACATACATCTCCACGTGTGAGGTCGTTTGAGATGTACTGTGGGACGCTCACGCCCTTTCTGGATTGCCCGGACTAACCACTGCCTTGTCTGCATTTACGCCCAGGTCATACCCCGGCCCTGGCTTGTGCTCCTAACAAAGACGTGGCTGACTGCCTGGCCCTCATTCTGGCTACCATGATGACTTTTTCTCCTTCCAGTACAATGACGGCTGTCAACTTCGTTTGTTTTAAAAAAGACAGTTTGAGCAGGACGACCCTCTCCAACCTGGGCAGCATGGTTAGCCTGTGCAGTAACACTGTAGGCTCTGAGGATGGGTACAATGAAAATGACTCCGATTCGGAGACTTTCTGACTTTGGACTGCAGAAGCTTTCCCTTGGTCACCCGTGTTGGAGGAAGGGAACAAAGCTTGAATTCCAGATATATGTTCTATTCAAGTATTATTATGGGCCGAGTTTCCAGAAGCCAGTAGAAAAGGAATTAATCAAGCCCAGGGAAGGCAGCTAGGCTGTAGGGCAAAGCTCTCACACAGTTGGGCCTTGGTTTTACTTTGTTTCATGTTTTCCTTAGAGCTGAGATACTTCTGTGAAAGTCTACCTCTCATTTTAAATATGGAATTAAAAAAAAAAAACATTTAATTCTTTTTCTTTGGGGATAATGCAACAAAGAGGGAGTTTTTTTTTTTTTTTTCTCATGTACTCACTCAGCAGTGAGTTCTCAAAAGTGTATCAATGTGACATTCATGTCCCCAAGGAAGGGAGGGAAGGGCTGGATAGGAGATGCCTCAAACCTCTGCTCAATTTGATGTTTACTTCCTTACTAGAAGCCAAAGGTAGAGGTGTTCATCTTCAGAAATAATGCCTGTAATAATCTTTTTTAAGGGAGTCCAATTATTCATAGGCTTCCCAGGTGGCGCTAGTGGTATCCTCTCTATAGTAAGTACTGAAATATCCAGAACTTCTTTTTGAGGATTTTTGTTTAAGTTGCCAAATGAAGGGGAAAATCCACTGAAAATTGAACTTGCTTTTTTCATTTAACAAAAATATGGCACCCAGTGCTCCCTGTAACAAGCCTGTGACTAATTTTCACCAAATGATTGAACCCGAATCACTTCAATAACATTTCAGGTGAAAATTATATTGCACCGAACCTTTGAGATATATGCAAATATGAAACTACCCTTTATTAATTTGTCTATAAATCAAAATACTAACTTTATTAAAAACCATAAAAGCCATCAGTATTGTTCATCAGTAGTGAAATATTAACTGAGGTTTTCGGTCAGTCATGCTCAGTGAGTGGAAGTGTGACCCCAAAAAAGAACAAAGTGGCAGCGCGATGTAGAAAGGGGTGAAATGGAAAGTAAAGCCAATTAAAGTTGCTTCATGATGAAATCATCGTAGTGAACACTGTGTCTGCTCCTTCTCCTCTGCCAAAGCTTCTAGGTCAAATGGACCCCGCTCTGCACCTGGAATAGCTGTACAAAAAGAAGAATGAGACTTTAAATTATGCACGTACACATGCACATGTATATGTATGTATTTATCTATGTCTGTAGTTCATCAGCCAGCTATACACAAGGACCAAAACGCGTCAGTCTAAAATTGAAGATTTAAACTGTTTTCCTTCAAAGTGGAAGTAAGAACTGAAATAGCTTTTCTATGGAGTTAAAATGTAATCTTTTTGCGTAAGTCTTTATTGTATTTTATATTTCTTACGACACAGATTTCTAGCTGATGACTTAACATTTGTTACTAATAATGTGTTTACCACAGCTTAATTTTTTGCCAAACTAGAGAAAATGTTCATATACTTTCATGTATATGTGTTTGTATTTATTTGAAATGAAACAAATGCCGAGGAAATATCCATTGTTTATTCTGTTTTAATTTCTACTTGTCTTACTTGGAATAACGAGGAAGCCGGAAAATATACAGAACTTTCCCTGGGCTGGCCTGCATTCCTGAGGGCAAGCCCAGAAATTCCACTGTTAAGGTTTCCAGCCGACCCTCAGGTTCTTCCACGTCGGCTGAAGAAAGGTACAACATCCATGACTCAGCCTGTGTGTAGCCAGCTCAGAGCTTAGAATACACTGCAGTCCTTATGCTTTTCTTCGAGATGAAAACTGAAGTGTGTAGTGGGTCATGTGCACAAAGAGGGCCCAGAGAAAGATACGGAAATTATCCTGAATATGCTGAAAATCTCATGGTCCCAGGAACCTAATGGGGAACTCTGTCAATGTGTAGGCACATGTACCAAGAAGAAAAATAAAAATCACCAGCTCATGCTATTTTCTACTTGAGGAAGAGACAGGACAGAAACATGTTGCATTAGAGTACTGCTCTCCAATATTTTATAATGGGTTCCATTTTCACTCTGGAAATTTCTATCTTAACGTATGTGAGATATTTTTTAAACAGTGTCCTAACATACCTGGATCAAATACAGATACTCTACTATGTATTTCATCTAACTGTAAAAGTCTTCACTCTGTAATATTCTGGATTTTATTAAAAATTCACGTTGGGTTCTTCACAAATGAGAACTGGTTCAAAGGACTTATAAGAACTGGTATTAGTTTCATTGAAACCTTTTGTCTCACCACTGCCATTGTATTTTTTTTTTTTAATTGTTGGTGTTGTGTTCCTTTCCTTTCCCTGTCCTTTTTATCTGCTTGGAGCAGATGAGTTTTGAAAAAGTGGATAAATTGCTAATGAGCAATAATGACCTTACCTTTACCCAAACCCTGAAAGTAAGGGAGCTCTAACACTGCAGAAACGTGATATATTGTGGAGTCTTTTTCCAGAAGTGAGTGGAAATCTTGCTCAGTTGGCCTTTAAAGCAGGAAAGGCGATGCCTGATTTAATGGTGAAGCAGCGTTACCATTTCTCCTATAGAGTAGCACAGAGAACAAGAAATATTACAGCAAGGCAGTGACGGCCCTGCGACATTATCTCTGTGGAGCTGCGTTCTGACTTCCCCACTCTCACTGCCAGAAAGGAGGAGGACAAAAGAACAACATAAATCGTGCTGTGAATTGTTTATTGAATCTCTATCCCCCACTCTCTTTCTCTTTCTCCCTCTTCCCAAGACCAAATTTTTTCCCTTAAGAAACAACTTTAAAAACTGAGTTCTGTGTTTTTCACTCACATCTCTTAGAAAACTAGATTTGCCACATAGCTTTCTAAGAAAAACAAAAACAGAAAACATTGTGCTTTTAATTGAGGCTTGGTTGTTTTGTGCTTTTACCTAAATATGTTATTTTTAGACTGTATTTTAACCACAGCCACAGGGATCATGTTTCATTGCACTTACCTATTTGCCATGTCTGCCTATCCTTGGTAAACACATTACTATCTCCAAATTGCCTAAAATCTGCTATGATTCTACAGTAAATAGCTCAGGGGATTTCTATTTATCACTAATAAAAGGGCACCATAGTATGTTTTGGTACTTTAGGCAGTAAACAGCTGCTTGGTTTATTATTTTATTATTAAATTAGGACAAGAACATCAAATGGATTTGCTGCACTAGTAATTCTTTGTACTGTTGAGCAACTTGGTTTGCTTATCTGTTGTGTTGGTTGAAGAACCCATCCCTTTTTTTTTTGTCTTGTGATATGAAGTTAGAGTGCCTTTTTATATTTGTATATTCTGAAAATATTCTGTGAAATGTTTTGTATTTTTTTTCATTTGAGTGTTATCAGAGCAATATAATACCAGTGAGTTTTCATTTCAGCCTTTCTTTGAATGTATAAAGTATCTTGTTTCCTCTTTCCCCTTTTACCTGCTTTGAAATGAAAATGAAGATGCTGAAGTTTTCTATAGGAATTATGTTCGATTTTGCAGTGCTAAAATGCTTTCTTTTCACAAAACCATAAACCATAGGTCAGTATTATAGGGGAAGAGCATTTTAAGATAGTGACAATCTGAGTGTGTGTATAAAATGTAATTCTATGAGTTTCTTATGCAGTGACCTAAAAGTTCAATGCAAATATCTTTTGTTTGGTAGTTTTGTCTATATATTTTATGCTTTAGCATGTGCAATATATATTTGCAAAGCGTGATGATACAAATCTGGTGCCAGTGTTATATTTTGCCTAACATATTTGTAACAGCATAAAATATTGTTTGATGATTTCAGTGGGATTTTGTCTGTAATGTTTTCTTATGAAAATTGGAGTTGAATGACTCTGGTAAATGCCATGACTATAAAAATGAGGAAATGACTTTTAGTTCAGTGAATGACTTTGAACCAATTGGAATCTTCTCAAGCACAGTTTAATACTTTTTCAACTACTGAATGCTAATCATGTCATGAAGTACTTAACTGTAATATACTATGGAAATGCATTCAGATGGTTATTTTTCCAAATAAAAGCGGTACAAATATTGTTGCAATTTGTGTTGTCTTTAAATTTTCCAGTTATTATAATTTTGCCAATTATTATGCTAACTTAAACTTTTGTCCCCTACTACAGCCAAATTAACCTTAAATTTTTAAAATAATCAAGACAGAGGTATGTTTTCTATTTTTGTTTATATAATCACAATTAAAGCAAAATATTTCAGACAGATATTTTATGTTTATTTTACCTATTTGAGCCTCCAACATTTTTTATAAAGAAGTTAAGCTGGCTTGCAACAAAAGACGTGATAAACTGAAAACAGGAAAATTAGGACAACAAAAAAGAGCTCAAACTACAGGAATTCTAAATTTAATGCAGTGGTTATAACTAAATTTGAGTTTGGTCTAAATTTTTTTACAGCCAAAGTAAGAGGCAGAAATGTGATTAATAATAATATATAATTATTTATATAATAATGTAATCTATATAATAAAGTTTATAGATCACATATATCAGAAAAGGAGAAACCTGTTCAGTTCAGTTCAGTCGCTCAGTCGTGTCCGACTCTTTGTGACCCCATGAATCGCAGCACTCCAGGCCTCCCTGTCCATCACCAACTCCTGGAGTTCACCCAGACTCATGTGCATCAAGTTGGTGATGCCATCCAGCCATCTCATGCTCTGTTGTCCCCTTCTCCTCCTGCCCCCAATCCCTCTGAGCATCAGGATCTTTTCCAGTGAGTCAACTCTTCGCATGAGGTGGCCAGAGTACTGGAATTTCAGCCTCAGGATCAGTCCTTCCAATGAACACCCAGGACTGGTCTCCTTTAGGTAGTGGCAGCACCCACAAAATTGTGAAATAAACCATGTTTATCTTTGTTGCTGCCGCCACTACCAGGGTCTTAAGTTACTACTCTTCAATTGCTTCTTAGTAACACAAGACCCAACTTTTCAGCACTGTCCTTAAAGATATATGCCGGGGTCCAGCCCTGGTGGATCCAGGGTGATTCAAAGGTGGGGACAGAGTCGGCGACCTTGCAAAAATACATATTTAATTACAGATATATAGAGAGATTAGAAACGGATAGTGTAGTAGGAAATATTGGTGGAGAAAAAGAGGCTGAATAACTTGGTTTACATGGAATAGCATCCATGCTCCAGATGGGAATTCAGCCAGAAAAACAGGGAGCAAGAAAGAACGACATGAGGGAGTCAGTCTTTCCAGGAACTGATCCCATTTCTTTATTTTTCAGGTTTGTTTATATACCTTTTGTTATACATAAGGATGAATACAGAGTCACGCGGGGGTCAGCAGACCTGACCCTTGTCACAATCAAGTGCTTTATATAAAATTTTACAAAGGTCTATGGGTCTTAAATCATCTTCTTGGCCATGAGACCTGCTGACATTTTATGGTCCTTTCTTTCTGATAACCAAAAAACATTTTTTCCAAGGGTGTTTTTTCTTAAACCAGGCACCACCCTCCAAATAAAGTTGCATTCCTATAGGGCGAAGGTGTAGTGAGTTACAACTAGGAAAGGAATTTATTTAACCTTTGGCCATGAGACCTGCTGACATTTTATGATCCTTTCTTTCTGATAACCAAAAAACTTATTTTTTCCAAGGGTGTTTTTTCTTAAACCAGGCACCACCCTCCAAATAAAGTTGCATTCCTATAGGGTGAGGGTGTAGTGAGTTACAATCAAGAAAGGAATTTATTTAACCCAAGGTTAACATGATTAATCTTAAAGGTTAATACTTATTTCTCGTATATGCTAGTTATATTCATTATAAGAGCAGGGAATATGGAGATTTAGCAGCAAACATCAGCCCAACAAGTGAAAACCTTTCACCAATGTTCCCTTTACGATCTATTTAGTCTTAAGATAGTGATAAAGTTACATTTTTGCATAGCAAGGACACAGTGATTTATAACAAAGTACAGTGGGGGCAGGAGAAGGGGATGACCGAGGATGAGATGGCTGGATGGCATCACGGACTCGATGGACGTGAGTCTGAGTGAACTCCAAGAGATGGTGATGGACAGGGAGGCCTGGCGTGCTGCGCTTCATGGGGTCGCAAAGAGTCAGACACGACTGAGCGACCGAACTGAACTGAACTGAACAGTGGTCTATAACCAAAGAGAAAATTCATTAACTCAAAAAGTCTAGTATTGCTAACATGATAAACTACTATATTTCCTTTTCTATATTCCAAATACATTGATTAATATATTCCCAGGTGCCTAAGGATATGGAGGCCTGGTGGCAATCACTGACTCAACAATGAGAAAAGCCCTATGCTAATACTCCAAACTCTCTGTGCTGTTTATGGTTGAGAGGTTGTCACACAAGCTAGTCCGTCAGCAGAGAGGTTTGACCTGAGACACCCTTGTCACACCCAGGGCAGGGAATTAGCAGTAATTATTGGCACGACAAATGAAAAAAACCCTTCACCAATATAATTCCTAAGCAACCCACTAATACGATAGTAATGATTTTCTAACTTCTCAAAAGAGTCTGTATTTAGAAAGTTTTAAAGCATCTCGTGCCTCTCAAGGTTGGGAGGCTGTAAACAATCACATGTGGCTGGACGAACCTGATCAGGGAGGCTAGAGGACCTCCAGAGGAGTTTCTACGTTGAAACACTCTTGTCACGCCCAGGAATTTTTATTGACTTGGAGCTGCAAGTTAACTCCTTCTCCGAGAGAAATGGTTATGGGGGAGAGCCCTCCGTAAAGTACTCTGGTTTTGGGGTAGATGCTCGGGAACAGGGGGTTTCCTGAGGCTTGATCACGCCCTTGCATATGCCAAGCTTCCTTCCTCATGACCTTTGCCATGGGCGGAGTTCCTCACGCTGGCCCCCGGCAAAGAATGGTCTATAAATTACAGATGCAGAGAACAAACCTATGGTTACCAAGGGGTAAGAGGAGGGAGGGATAAATTGGCAGACGGGTTGATACGCACATCCTCCTGTACATAAAATAGATCACTAATAAGGACCCTATGTATAGCACAGGGAACTCTATCTACTCGATACTTTGTAGTATTGGGGAAAAAAACCTAAAAAAGAGTAGATCTATGTCTGTGCATAACTGATTCACTTGGCTATACACCTGAAAACTAGCACAATATTGTAGATCAACCATACTTCAATTAAGAAAAAGAGACTAGTCTATGCCAGCACTGTCATTAATTCAGTCTAACAGAAAGGCATATAGCGTCAGAGAAATTATGAACCACAGGAATACAACTGATAAACCATGTAATTCCATCTGCCACCTTCATCATCTTTGCTGTGAAACTAACGCGTCTACAGGTCTGTGTGTTTGGGATGAGGACATCTCTGGGGTAGGGCAGATGATTATTTTGCCAACCACGGGGTGTATTTCATGTAATGAAATGTTATATCTCAATGGAAATACCAACCTTCTACTACATGCAGTGTCCTAAGGAAAATCACAAATAGAGCTGGGAGTGAAATGGAAAAGACACTAAGGAATATACGCTGAATAATTTCATTCCCTCGTGGCTCAGCAGTGAATAATCTGCCTCTCAATGAGGGAGATGCAGGTTTGGTCTCGGGGTCGGGAGGAGCCCCTGGAGTAGGAAATGGCAACCTACTCCAGTATTCTTGCCTGGGAAATCCCATGGACAGAGGAGCCTGGTGGGCTACAGTCCATGAGGTCGCAAATAGTCGGACACGGCTTAGCATTGTTCACTCTCTCGGTCCTGTCCAACTCTCTGTGACCCCATGGACTGCAGCAAGCCAGGCTTTCCTGTCCTTCACCATCTCCTGGAGCTTGCTCAAACTCACATCTACTGAGTTGGTGATGCCATAGAACCATCTCATCCTCTGTTGTCCCCTTCTCCTGCCTTCAATCTTTCCCAGCATCAGGGTCTTTTCTAATGAGTCAGTTCTTCACATCAGGTGACCAAAGTACTGGAGCTTCAGCTTCAGCATCAGTCCTTGCAAAGAATATTCAGGGTTGACCTCCTTTAGGATTGACTGGTTGGATCTCCCTGCAGTCCAAGGGACTCTCAAGAGTCTCCTCCAGCACCACAGTTCAAAAGCATCGATGGGATTGCAAAGAGTCAGACACAACTTGGCGACTCCACAACAAAAACAGTTCAATACTGGGCAAAATTGCACCCCAAGCATAGAGTCCACACTTGAGTCTACAAGGACAACCAAGGATGGAATTTCCATAAAAATGAGGATGCTGGATAACTTAGCGGCGAGAGCGGAGCCACAGCTGGAGAGGGGAAGATGGAAGGCAGCAGTCTGGGGAGGCCTGGCAGGACTCTCTTCTGACCCAGACGGAGGCTATAGGGCTGTTTCCGGGCACGCTTGTCTGTTCAGCTGTTTGCTTCATGTTATCCAGCTTTACACTATAGTATTTCACAGTGCAAAGGGGAACTGTGCTCCGTGTGCAACAGCCTGGGGACTGGCCACACGCGAAGTAAGGAGACACTTCCCGGGGCTCACAGATGGTAGGAAGGGACATCAGGCCAAGGAAATGACCCTGGGGACACAGACGATGGACAGAAAGCCAAGGGCTGCTGCTGCTGCTGAGTCGCTTCAGTCATTTCCGACCCTGTGCGACCCCATGGACTGCAGCCCACCAGGCTCCCCCGTCCCTGGGATTCTCCAGGCAAGAGCACTGGAGTAGGTTGCCATTCCCTTCTCCAATGCATGAAAGCGAAAAGTGAAGTCGCTCAGTCGTGTCTGACTCTTAGTGACCCCATGGACTGCAGCCCACCAGGCTCCCCCATCCCTGGGATTCTCCAGGCAAGAACACTGGAGTGGGTTGCCATTTCCTTCTCCAATGCATGAAAGTGAAAAGTGAAAGTGAAGTCACTGAGTCGTGTCCAACTCTCAGTGACCCCATGGACTGCAGCCCACCAGGCATCTCCATCCATGGGATTTTTCAGGCAAGAGTACTGGAGTGGGGTGCCATTGCCTTCTCCGAAGCCAAGGGCTATGAGGGGCCTAATGATGGGAGGCAGGGCCAGGCGGCAGGCAAGGGCTCTCTGAGGAAGAGACATTTGAGAGTTGAAGGGTGTGCAGGAAGGAGCCAGGGGGTCACCTGGGAAGGTTGCCCGCGTTGGGAGAGCTCAGAGCAGAGGGTGTGGGCCTGTGCTCAACACGGCTCAGCTGCCGGTGCTGGCCGTGTGGCATCCAGGATGGAGCTGAAGGGAAGGTGAAGACAAAACGTGGCCTGCTTTACAGATGACGCCATGCATTTTGGGTTGGATGCAAAATGCAAGGAGAAGTCACAGGAGGATTCTATAAGCCACTTGTGATAACTTCTGGGGTTCCCTGGTGGCAGCTGGTAAAAGAATCCGCCTGCAATGCGGGAGACCTGGGTTCGATCCCTGGGTGGGGAAGATCCTTTGGAGAAGGGAAAGGCTACCCACTCGAGTATTCTGGCCTGGAGAAGTCCATGGACTGTCTAGAAGTAGTAGAAGAATATCTTAAAAGAATAATAGAACTATAGAAGAATACCTTCTGGAAGAAGGTTGGCATTTATTACTTGTTCGATTTATTTATTGACATCAGAAAAAGTACAGCAAGAAGGACCAGGACTGGTTACTTCCTTTGTGGCTTAAAACATACCAAATACCAGGCCAAGCTGGAAACAAATACCCCCAAAAGGGAAATACCCACATAACAACTATTGCAATTATTGAGAAAATAAACCACACAAACTCGACCTCGGGACCTCTCATTACAGGGCTCCAGTCTCTTGTCTAAATGTATTTTCTTTCTAATATTTATTCACCATGCACACCGCTGACATACATTTTTTTTTTTTTTTCTGTACCATGGACCATTTACTGTAAGTGGAAGGTAGCAACGAATTACAGAATCAGCAGTGCGTGCATCTCAGGATGGGAAGAAAAGCTTTCTAATCCTTGTGTTTTTCACATTCGGGAGGACAACAGACGACTTTTAAGCTGGCAAGAACACGTTTTAAATAACATCTAGCGACTGACACACGTCCATCAACATCCATCGCATCGGCCTGTTGCAGCCACACACCCCATTTCTGCTGGAATTCTCTGCCTCCGGCACAGCCATGAGCACGAAAGCAACAACCAAGAAGTTTCAGGGTCCAAGAAGCACAGTTCAGATGTGCTGGAGAGAAGCACACGCCCAGAAGGGGACCCACTGGGCTCGCAGGCAGAAGATGCAGCGCCTTGATTAGAAAACAGGAATCGTCTCAGTAACACCCAGCCCAGCACAGCGGCGCAGCTCAAGCAAGAGGCCAAGAAGAAGTGTGAAGCAAAACACTCAAAATGCGCTGAAGAGAAAAACAGAAGAAAACCTCAGGCCCTGGGCGGGGGAGAAGCATCTGGTGACACCAAAGACGGAAGAACCAGCCGGAAGGGGCCAGTCTGGATCCCTGGGTGAGGCAAACAGGAGCGGCACCCAGTGATGCGCGGATGCCCCTGCCTCTGGGTGCAAAATCGTGCCTCCGCAAGAGTAACACGGAGGGAAACCCAGGTTATGGTGGTTGCTTCTGTTTGCTGGTTTTTTGTTTGTTTGCTTTTAGTGAAGAGGAAAAGTTAAAATTTTACATCACCTCCTGCTCCTTCCGCCGCTGTAACTCAGCTTGCCCCTTGCAAGAAGGTCTGGATCACGTAGGCCACGCAGTCTCAGCGAGTGGGGACTTACAACACCAGGAACTGGAGCTTATCTCACTCTTTGCTTCTGTTTGCTGGTTTTTTGTTTGTTTGCTTTTAGTGAAGAGGAAAAGTTAAAATTTTACATCACCTCCTGCTCCTTCCGCCGCTGTAACTCAGCTTGCCCCTTGCAAGAAGGTCTGGATCACGTAGGCCACGCAGTCTCAGCGAGTGGGGACTTACAACACCAGGAACTGGAGCTTATCTCACTCACCCTTGTCCTGCCCTTTGCAATCGCCAGCCCCTGCAAACCTGCTTAATCATGCCTGCCAGGTAAAGGTCAGGCATCCCCTCCCCGTCTTGACCACTGTTCCCTGCGTGGCCGCGAAACCCCTTAGTTTAATCCAGCCTATTAGCAGCTAGTGTTGCCTATAAGGTCTATTAAAACTCTGTGACCCCTCTGTTTGGGCTTAGAGCTTAGAGTGTTAACGTCTCTGGCCCCCTGGCGTAATGACCCTGAGTTCTCCAGCCCTCAATTACTGGCTTCTGCAACATTTCAGCAGCTATTCACATGCTGCATTCCCAAATAATTTCTCCCTGAAAATATTAAAACAAATTCTAGACTTGAAGTGACAAAATTTTAGAAACCTCAAGCTACATGCTTCAACAACAACCCAGGTGAGCTTATAATTTAAACCAAATTCACATTGTTCATTTTTTACTTCAATTTGATCAATCCATTTCAAACCATTTTTTTATGAATCAATTTTTTTTTAAAGACAGCACTTAAACATTAAGGATACCCATATTGTCGTTATAGGCAAAACTGATTTTTTTCAAAAGTAACCACAGTTTCTGACAAATTCAGGAGACCCACGAGGCCTGGGTTTAACCATGACACATACAACATGAAAGGAAAACCAGAAATGTTTGTTTTACTTTGGATGTTATGTAACAGATGAAGAGTCCTTTTGGGGAGCTTACAAGGAAACAAGCAGTGAATGTTTTGCTGGAAAATTGGATCTACAAGGAAATGTCAAGATAATTAGTCTACTTATCTGAAGGAAAAACTGGCCCAGGCCAGAACTTAATTAGTCTCCAAATATAGCCATCCAAAGATGTTTGGACAAAAGAAATAATAATGATTTAGTCCCTAGGACAGAAGCAAGTTGACATGACGAGAAAGACTATTTGAAACAACCGAGTGTGTTTCTCAAAGTGTTGCTGCGGAAGTGCTCAGCGCCCCTGGATGTGATGTCAACACGCAGACTCCCGGGCCCTCTGAACCCTCTTGAACCGGAGCCTCTGGGGGTTGGAGCAGAGAGCAGTGGTTTTACTATCCACACAGGTGACGTTTATAATGACAAAGGTACGAGAACCAGTGTTCACAAGAGCTTCGCATCATATAAACTGGCTTAGCGAGTTTCCCCAAAACTCATCTAAGAATTCCTCAAAATTGCTATAAGAAAATTGGTTGAGGCTGCTGTTAGGAGCGGGGAAGGCAATGGCACCCCACCCCAGTACTCTTGCCTGGAAAATCCAATGGACGGAGGAGCCTGGTGGGCTGCAGTCCATGGGGTCGCTAACAGTCGGACAGACTGAGCGACTTCACTTTCACTTTTCTCTTCCATGCATTGGAGAAGGAAATGGCAACCCACTCCAGTGTTCTTGCCTGGAGAATCCCAGGGATGGGGGAGCCTGGTGGGCTGCCGTCTATGGGGTCGCACAGAGTCGGACACGACTGAAGTGACTTAGCAGCAGCAGCAGCTGTTAGGAGATAGGGAGCAGACTTTTAACCGTTCAGCTCAGGGCCTCCAGTCCCACAGGAGGCAAGGCTACTTCATCTCCATCTCCAATGTGCTTATCCTTCTTGTCTTCCGAAGGGAGAGTTCAGGGCCCTTTGGTCCCTTCCTTCCCAACTTCATTCTGCCCCTTCTGCACCCTGCTCCTGTCTCGGGAGGCTGCCCTCTTCAGCTCAGGGCCTCCAGTCCCACAGGAGGCAAGGCTACTTCATCTCCATCTCCAATGTGCTTATCCTTCTTGTCTTCCGAAGGGAGAGTTCAGGGCCCTTTGGTCCCTTCCTTCCCAACTTCATTCTGCCCCTTCTGCACCCTGCTCCTGTCTCGGGAGGCTGCCCTCTGACCCTGCAAGCTTCATCCCTGCCCATCTTTGCTCATGGCTTCAGATTGGTCAACAGATTAAAAAAGAATGGAATAACGCCAGCTGCACCAACAGGAGGGACCGAGAGATCATTATATTAAACGAAGTCAGATAAAGACAAATTTTTCCATGTGAAATACTTACATGAAATCATTTATTACCAATCCTTTATATGTGCTGCTGCTAAATCGCTTCAGTCGTGTCCGACTCTTAGTGACCCCATGGACTGCAGCCCACCAGGCTCCCCCGTCCCCGGGATTCTCCAGGCAAGAATACTGGAGTGGGTTGCCATTTCCTTTCCATAGGGTCACATAGAGTCGGACACGACTGAAGCGACTTAGCAGCAGCAGCATAGTATGTGTTAAACTGTAACCTGCCTATCGTGTTCAGTGGAGAATGCCAAACTGAGCTGAAGAATCATGTTGTTTGTTCCACCCTGCCTCTCAGAATAATTAGATGGAGATTCACGTGCTCTCTGTCAGTAAAGCATATTTGTTTTGAGAGACACAGCACTCATGGAATGTCAGTCATAACTACTTATGAGAGCACTCTGGGAGCTGCAGCATCAATATTTACAAAATGCAAAGTGAAGTAACGTATACTGAATATTCGCAGATGCATATGCTTTCTTACTCGGAATCCCTCCCTTCCCCCAGTGTATAGAGTATGTCTAAATCCATACAAAGGGCTATTTTGAAATATAAATGGAAATTTAGGAATTCTCTAGCTAAGTAAATGCTAAGGCACTAACAAATGCTCAAAAAGGCTTATAAAGTGGCATTACTTTTCCTCTCAAAATAAATGTATTGATTTAAAAATAAAATCAGTGATGCAGTCATGTGGAATAAAGTACTTATGCTTAGAGACTAAAGCCCAAGCCTTTAGGCTGTGCCCCTGTTTTGTCCCTCCATGACATTGGGGAGATTACGTAAATCTCTGCAAGGCTCCTCTTCCTCAGCTGTGAAATGGGCTTATTTCTACCCACTTCACAGGACTGTGTCATATTAGATAAACAGATACAATTTGTAAGTCACAATGTCTTTCATAATCGGGAGGTAGCAGTTAAAGCAACCCGGAAGTTTTTAGAGCAGTACTGACTTTTCTTATTAGAAAATGTATTTACAACTTATTAGTGAAATGTACCTCCAATTTCTTATTATAAAGAGCTTTATTACCAAAATCAAAGCAATTTTTTTAAGATATGTCAGCAAAATACCTTTCATCTTTGAAAAAAAAAAAAAAAAGATGAAAGAAAAAAGCAGTGCAGGCATATGAGTAGCCCAGTAGCCCCGTGTCGATTATGTGTGCGGCCATTAACTTGCTGCCATGACAAATCACTATATGTGTGAGTGAGAGTGCTCCCTGCTGCCTGCCCTCTCCGTAATGCTGTCTGTGTAAATATGGAAAAATTTGGTTAGACACTTATTGCAAAGTACTGTGGAGATTCCAGGTTAAAAAGAGCTGAATTAGTGAGAAATTGTCTTGGTAGAGGTAAGGATCTTGCTTAGAGGAAAAATTATAACTAAATTGGAAAATTCCTGCTTTTAATTCAATACTGGGAAGACTGCTTCTCCCTAAAGTCAGTTAATGCCATGCCTTGATATAGAAGAGCTTCTTAAGTGACTTTCCAGGTTTATTTGGAATTTTATTTATAATTTTTTATAGGGGAATTTTTATTTTCTTTATAGTATAAAACACTGCCTTTTGTATTTAAATAGGATGCTAGAGGATAAAACTTCGACCAGCAGAGGGAGCAAACTTATGAAAATTAGGTTGTAAGAAGAATATTCCAGGATGCCTTAGTAAACCATGTATCTTGTCGGTAATCAGTTCAGTTCAGTTGCTCAGTCGTGTCCGACTCTTTGCGATCCCATGAACCGCAGCATGCCAGGCCTCCCTATCTGTCACCAACTCCTAGAGGCTAACCAAACGCATGTTCATCGAGTTGGTGATGCTATCGAACCATCTCATCTTCTGTTGTCCCCTTCTCCTCCTGCCCTCTATCTTTCCCAGGATCAGAGTCTTTTCAAATGAGTCAGCTCTTCACATCAGGTAGCCAAAATATTGGAGTTTCAGCTTCAACATCAGTTTGGCTACGTCCCATGGGGTCAGCCCACAGGGGTCCACCCTTTGCCTCTCGGGCTTAGTTGAGAGTAGGTAGCAGTTTCAGGGGCTGCTCTTCCCTAGAGCTCACCTCTCTGATTGCTCCCTTAACCCAGCCCATGCCTCTGCAAAGAGGCCTGAACCGGTGAGCTGTTCTCGGTTTCCTGTGTGACCCTGGACACCCTAGAAGCTGACCCCACCCACAGCGAGAGGAGGCACTGTTTCTTTCCTGCTGCACTCAACTAGCTCTCAGCCTCATCCTGGATTGAGTAGTCTCTTCTCCATTAAATGTGAAGTTCCTCCGGGGAATGCCAGCCACAGTTCCCCATTCAGTGTTTTCTATACATCCTAAGTGAATATCTGCCTTCCGGATGGATTAGCCAGCTTCCCTGATTGGCTATCCCCTCCTTTGAATGATCGGGGCAATAGGAACTACTTTATGGAGAGCACCTGTCTATTTTCACCCGTTTCTGTCCAGGGAAGGGTGGGGAGGCCAAGGGTGTGGGCTGGATGGGTCCTGCTTTCCAGCCTGGACAGAGATCAGGTCATGGTCGCCCTGGGCCCAGCCTGCACCTGCAGGGAACAGGGCTGAGGGGGCTGGAGGCAGTCCTGGACCCCACTGGGCAGGCTCTGAGAGATGTGGAGGGTCCTGCCCTCAGGGGCTGTGTGTCTTCCCCTCTCACGTGGTCACTGTTGCACGAGGCTCGTGTGTCTTCTCCCCGACAGAGCACTCTTGGAATCAGCCCCTTGGGGACAGGGCCTCATCAGGACCCGTCATCGCAGGATACGGGCCTAGTGATGGTGATGTTCAACACAGAACACTTATTTCCTGGACAGGAAAGAGTTAACTCCACTTGGGAAAGAAGCATTCAAATGATCCTGGTGAGCCTTGGAAATGCAGCTTGGTTCTGCCTCTGCTAGCTGAGTGGCTGTCTCAGTCGGCTTAAGTTGCTGTAACAAAGCTGCACAGGCCAGCGGCTTACACAACAGAAATGCATTCCTCACGGCTGGAGGCCGAAGCCCCAGATCAGGCGCCACCCGGCCGGGTTCTGGGTCAAGGCCCCCTTTCTCCTGTCCAGAGGCAGGCATCTTCTCGCTGTGTTCTCACACGGCCAGAAGGGAGCTGGCCCGCACCCTGGCCTCTTCCTGCAAGTCACTAACTCCCTGCCAAAGGCCCTTTCTCCAGATGCCGTCACTTGGGGTTAGATTTCAACATCCCCAGACACTCCGCTCCTAACAGGGCCCGTGCATGGAGCTGGTGGTCAGCATGATCAGCGGGAGGTTGGGGACGACACACACCTTGGGACACTGAAGTGTGATGACCGCAACGTGTCCAGGAAGAGGCCTAGGGTGGAGCAGATCTCGAGAGCAGCACCTGTTACCCCATGAACATAATACCAACACCCCCTCGTGTGGTATCCTCATGGAAGAGACAGTGACCGTTCAGCCGGCGTGTCCACAGCCCTGGAGCCTCCTAGCTGACCTGCAGCACCAAGCTGGCCCCAGCCAGAGCACTGTCTGCTCCCGAGAAACACATCGAGCCTGGGGCCCCTGACCGAGCCTGGCCTGCAGGAGAGGGGTGCAGCTCACTTCCCTGAGCCTGACCGCCGCCCCAGGAAGAGAACCCTGCAGCATGCAAGCAGCTAGGCAGGAAGACGGAAGGCAGTGTCTGTTTGGTGATGGACGGTGGCTGAAGGTGCCTCCACTCCGGAGCTGTCAGAAAGGGCGGCCTGTGTTCCAGAAGCCAGAGAGAACACCGCGCTGGACTCCCTTCTGTGCTGGGGCGGGGAGGGGTACAGTGACATGCCAGGTCAGCTGTCACAACCCACATCCCAGCTGAACTGTAGAAAGCAGGCCCTGCTGCGGTAAGACTGGAGGAAGCTTCACACACACCTTCTCCAAACGGCAGGAGCCTTGCTGCACGGATATCAATGCCCCTGTGCTCCCAGGGGCTGAGGGCTAGCTGGCTAGACAAATGATCCTTAGCAGAATGGGACCCGAAGTCAGGTCCTCAATCTCAAGCTTTTCCAAAACTACTTCATGAATACCAAACAATACCAAATGCACTGATCCCTAAATTTAAGGACATTAATATAAAGACATTTAATGAACGTATGTGTCTCTACACACTCCATTTAGGGGAAGGAGGCGGGAAAAAAAAAACAGCAAGTGAAAATGGGTTATAACATAAAATTGCCTACAACATTAAACAGTAATGATCTTGATTGATCTTTTAATGTGCACATCTATTTTCAACAAAAGAATATCTGATTAAAATAGAGTGTTGAACTATGAATAAGGAGTGTCACTAGCGGAAGTGGCAATTTTGGGGTCAGAAAATGTCATGTTACTTTCTTCACAAACATATTCAGCTCCTCGTGGAGCAAACAAATGATTCTCTTAGAGTTTTGTGTTCCATGACCTATTCACATAATAGAAAAATACTCTATTTTTTTTTAAGTATTTAATGGCTCTATTAAAAAAAACCTAAATAACCCACTGGCTGATATTGTCCCAAAAGTCATTTCTCAGTGGTTTTACGGGTCATTTCAGCACTTCCTCGTGATGAGCAAACAGCCAGAGCAGCAAGTCCTCAACCGGATGACACACCTGCTTTGTGGGCTGCCAGGGCCCCTCAACTGGATGACACACCTGCTTTGTGGGCTGTCAGGGCCCCACGCTGCAGAAGCCTTCCAGACAAGTGTCCTGACCTTCCTTCTCCAGGAGACCTGCCTGACTCAGGGATCGAACCCACATCTCCTGCACTGCAGGCAGGTTCTTTACCGCTGAGCCACCAGGGAAGCCCCCAAATGCTTACACATGTGTCCACAACTGTGGTGCTGGCAAAGGCTCTCGAGAGTCCCTTGGATTACAAGCAGATCGAACCAGTCCATCCTAAAGGAAATCAACCCTGAATATTCACTGGAAGGACTGATGCTGGAGCTGAAGCTCCAATACTTTGGCCACCTGATGCGAAGAGCTGACTCACTGGAAAAGACCCTGATGCTGGGAAAGACTGAAGGCGGGAGGAGAAGGGGACGACAGAGAATGAGATGGCTGGCTGGCATCGCCGACTCGAGGGACACCAATTTGCGCAAGCTCCTGGAGACAGTGGAGGACAGAGAAGCCTGGCGGGCTGCAGTCCTCGGGGTCACAAAGATTTAGACAAGATTTAGCAACTGAACAACAGCAGCCCCATCAGTGGGAAAATGGGTGATGGTTTTCTTCCCATAAAAAGGACACTGGGAACAAAAGCCCATTAAGCAGAAGCCATAAAGTCTCTCTGGCCTCGGGCTGAGAGATCATTCGCCACACTTCTTTCACACTGCTCTTTCCTCCATATAACTCTTATTTTTAATTTTTTCCTATCACTGCAGGCAGTTTTGTGAAACAGAAATCTTTCTTCAGCAGCTTTGAATAACCTGACTAATTCGGTTCCCGGATTTTGGAAGAGAAAATAAACCCACATGCAAAAGTTCTTTGCATTCTTGACTTTAAATAATATAACCAAAACCCTCAGCTGGGTTGCAGAGTGCCACTGACTTAAAAGCCTGATTAAGGTGGGTGGGGGGCTTTCACAATTTTCCATTTCGTGACTCATACTCAGATGCACTTCGGCAATAAAACTGTTTTCCGACAACACAGTCTCGTTGCGGTTGCCTTCCCTGTGTTCTCCATTCAGGCATTCAGAGACACCCACGTGCTGTACCGACAAAGAATGACAGGCGATGAAGACTTCCCCTCGACCAGCCAGGAGGCAGGACCCTCTTCTCCACCTGCCCTCAACCTCGGTCTATAAGTCCATGGGATTCTCCAGGCAAGAATACTGGCGTGGGTAGCCACTTCCCTCTCCAGGGCATCTTCCCGACCCAGGGATCCAGGGTGTCGGACCTGGGTCTCCTGCACTGCAGGCAGATCCTTCACCGTCTGAGCCACCAGGGAAGCCAGTGCAGAGTCGTGAGCAAACACCAGCAGAGTTTCTGACAGCTCAAGGTCACGTCACTAGGCTGACCCCAGTTCACACTGACACGGACATCGATTTCTCTCCCTGCTCTTCGCCCCAGAAGCCTGATCTCGAGGGCCAGCCTGGAACTGGTTCCCTTGTGCTCTGGGTTTTAGCTGGGTCTGGCCAGCGGGAAGCTCTATTGGGAGATCAGAATGTCAGGAGGAGAGGTCAGGGTATTTATGGTCACACTCTGTGCCCAGCAGGCAGCCTTCTCGCGGGCCCACCAATTTGTCCGGGTCCAGCAGCTACTCACTGGGCCAAAGGGTGACTGTGTCCTCCCGCTCTTCCAGCCCCAGAATGTTTCACCATCTTCTGCTGCTCTCTCCTAGTCCTGCCCGCTGCTGTCTAACTTGTCACTTCGTTTCTCTCTTCAAATGCTCCATCTGATCATGCCCTCTATTTCCTGGAGTTGTGACTCATACAACTAGCTACTTCAAATCATTAAATAAATGTTTCCTGAGTGCCTACTATACACCCTGGGCACTGGGGCCACTGTAATTGACAAGAGACACACCAGCGCTGTAATTAAATGGTTGGTTTCATTTCCTCTCTAACGGTGTTTGATTGAAGCAAATGCATCGGCCCAAAGCTTTGGGCACCATTTGAATGTGCTGCATGACAGCACATACAGAACAGAGTCTTTAGACAGCTTGATGAGTAGATAATTCAGTTCAGTTCCCTCTTTTTACACAGGTAGAAACTGACATTCAAAGACAGGAAATGACGTGTGAAGCTGAGAGAGATTCACAGCCCAGAGCACCATCAGCTGCATGAGCTGTGAGGTTCTCTTCCTGCAGAAAACTGGTTCTCAGACTGAGCCTGTAATTCTTCCAGTCCTGCTGAAAACCAGATCTTGTTATGTCCAGCTTCCCAGGTGGCTCAGTGGTAAAGAATTTGCCTGCAGTGCAGGAGATCTATGTGGGATCTCTGGGTGGGGAGGATCCCCTAGAGAAGGAAATGACAACCCACTCCATTATTTTTTTGCCTAGGAAAATCAAAGGACAGAGGAGCCTGGCGGGCTAAAGTCCATGGGGTCACAAAGAGTCGACCGTGACTTAGAAATAACAAAAACGTCCACTTACAGACGCGGAAACTGAGGGTGAGAGACGTCAGGTAAGGTGCCTGACATTATATACTAGTAACTGGGAGAGTCATTCTTCAAATACTGGGTGGTCTAGTTTCAGATGTGGTGAACTTTTATACACACTGTTTCAGAATTCTCAGGCTCTATCTATACTTGAACAAAAGATATGCATATTTCACAGACTGTGGTTGCGTTTCTGCTTTTGGTTCTAACCACTTCCAAGAGAAGAAAAGGAAAGAAATACAAGCCCAGAGCAGCACCAGGAGTGTGTGGGGGGTTGGGGAGCCCACCAGCAATACCTGCTCCACCTGAGACTCTACGTGCAACTCTGGAAGCAGCAAGAACAATTCTCAGCTAGGACTTGGTTTTATCCCAGGCCACCTGGCTGCCAAGAGATGCGTGAAAAATGCGAACACATCAGAACAAAGCTGGGAGCTATATATTTTTTAAAAAGTGAATCAAGCGTGAATGTAAGTCCTAGAAGGGTAACTATGTGTAAATAAAGGACATCCACTGTCTGAAATATAAATCTCAACCCTTCATTTAATACCAGCATGCAGTCATTCTCACACGAATGGTGAGTAGGCATTTTGCAAAGGTTAACCTTCCAATCTATCGATCGAGACGAGCCCAACATCCCTTCAAGGAAACACTGACAAGGCAGTGCATCTCATTTTTTTTTTTTTTTAAATACTAGCAGGACAAAAGTCTCTGGCTGGAAGCCATAAGCTTTCCTGAAGATTATTTTTTAATTTTTTGAAACTTTTATTCTCACATTCCATTCCAGCAGTCACTGTTGCTTAATCACTCAGTCACGTCTGACTCTACGATCCCATGGACTGTAGCCCCCCAGGCTCCTCTGTCCGTGGGATTCTCCAGGCAAGAATACTGGAGTGCATTGCCATTTCCTTCTCCAGGAGATCTTCCTGACCCAGGGATCAAACCCGCATTTCCTGAGTCTCCGACATTCCAGCAATCACTGTTACAACTATGCTAAAGCCTCATGAATGTTCGCTGTTGCCGCCAGCCATTGATGTAATTTTCATTAACTTACAGCAACATGCCTAAAACACAGCAGACATGCCGACCTCAAGGAGCTGAATTCAGAGGCTCCGCCATGGTGTACCTCCCTGGTTAGAGGTGTTTGGACACCCCTGACTTCAAACGTAAGATGCTCACTTTTCTAGTGCTTGCTTGTTAATACATTGATAGAGAGCTGTGTGCCTTACTGTCAACATGCCTAAAACACAGCAGACATGCCGACCTCAAGGAGCTGAATTCAGAGGCTCCGCCATGGTGTACCTCCCTGGTTAGAGGTGTTTGGACACCCCTGACTTCAAACGTAAGATGCTCACTTTTCTAGTGCTTGCTTGTTAATACATTGATAGAGAGCTGTGTGCCTTACTGATTCTCAAGCTCACATTCCTATGGGAGCTGTCTCTCAGTTATAAAGGCAATTAAAAATCACAGAAAAAATCACCTTTAATATAAAAGTTCCCAAGAGAGGGAGGTAGACGTGCTATAATCAGGTGGTAACGCATGAGAAGCAAGCAGCAGGGACAGGTGTGGTTTCCTTATGAAGTCCCGGTCGTTTCTTAAATGCTGTTGACAGCTTCGAGATAAAACTGTTTCAGGCGTGCTTGACACCACCTCTCCCAGCTTTCCCTCTTGGTACCATTTATTATTTCATCATGTAGTGTTCTTTAATCCTTTCCAGGTTCCTTTCACAAAATCCACTTTCTAAAAGAATCCAAGAAACCCATTCATTGAATTCATAAATGGGTTAAACATTTATTAAGCACCTGTTATAAACAGGCTCCAATGCTAGCTGATTTAGGAGACAAGATGAATAAAACATAGTCTTTGTCAACCTAAACTTACAATCCAGTAAAAAGAACTAAGCCAACAACAGCAACAGCAGTGAAAGATCCTCCAGACGCTAGATGTACAGCAGGCGAGCTGGGACTGCCTGTTCTGACCTGGATCTCCACTGGTGGCGGGGCTGGGAAGCCTTCATGCAAACAGTGGGAACCTGGGCAGAGAGTTGGGAGGCAAGCAGATTTCTGCAGACTTTGCCACGGCATCCTAGCGAGGGAGACCGTCACTGTTACTGGCAAAGACGTGCCTGCCTTGTTCACAACAGAGCACGTGTTCTGGGATGACTGGGATGGTGGCCATAACTGGCAACCAAACAGACCTCATGAACAAGGCTTTTGGTCATGGGAACTCCTGCAATCAGGAGTCTAAGGAGGAGGACTGACACTAATCCATCAGTGTGCTGGTAACAGCCCCCAGGAAGAGGGCAAGGAGTGAGCGACAAAGGCAGAGACAGCTTTCGTGCTGGCTGGAAGAGCTCAGGTGAGAGGTGAATCCCGGGGTTGGAAAGATCCCCTGGAGAAGGGAATGGCTGCCCACTCCAGTATCCTAGCCTAGAGAATTCCATGGACAGAACAGCCTGGCAGGCTACAGTCCATGGGATCGCAAAGAGTCAAGACACAGCTGAGCATCTAACACTTTCACTTTCAAAGAGTTTATAAAGATGATTCAGTAGAGGAAGGCTTTGACTGATTCAAACTACATATCTTATAAAGCAAAGTCGCCGTTTTATTTTTAATCAAAGAAAAAGTTTCCTTCTTGTTTTTAATCAAATTATACCACATAACCAGCCAAGGAAAGGCTTTCCTTTCCTGGGAAAGGAAACTCATTCTTTCTGATAGAAGAGTTCTTCCTTCTGTTTTTTTTTTCAGGTGTAGCTGAATTCTGTTAGTCTGTATAGTAACATTCCTGAATGAAGTACATATTAGCCCGAATTATAGTATTAATGACGGCAAATCAAATGGCAAAGTTTCAAAATGGCTCTTTGGCAGTTGTGAGATGCTGTACTACTGTGGAGTCTGAGGAGCTCACATCTCAGAATCATTTTGCTTTCAGTGAAAATGATGGACATGAAGGCTTAAAAATCTAGGCACTTTACAAATTGCATGCTTCATTGTTCTCACTGGTATCTTTTTAAGAAATTCTATACTACAGTAATGCTGAAAGAACATGTCTGCTGAGCCTTTTGTCACTTTTAGATCATTACTTTTTCATGAGAAAGCAGGTTATTTTTATTTGGTTCACTAGCATGCATTATTGGAGAAGGCAATGGCAACCCACTCCAGTACTTTCACCTGGAGAGTCCCATGGATGGAGGAGCCTGGTAGGCTGCAATCCATGGGGTCGACTGAGCGACTTCACTTTCACTTTTCACTTTCCTGCATTGGAGAAGGAAATGGCAACCTACTCCAGTGTTCTTGCCTGGAGAATCCCAGGGATGGCGGAGCCTGGTGGGCTGCTGCCTATGGGGTCGCACAGAGTCGGACACGAAGCGACTTAGCAGCAGCAGCAGCAGCATGCATTATCGGTGGGGGAAAAAGAAAATTTGCTTTATACTCGTTTTGATTTTCACTTAATTTTCAATTATTTTAAATAATTGGTTATTGAATTTTTGAAGCAGTTGCAAGGACAGCGTTTGACTCATATAACCTCATGCATACTGCTGAAGTCCAGTGACAATGAAAAAATAATAAACAGAGAAGGGATTGCTTTCTGAGGCTTCATTTATAAAACCCTGTGTGTATTTAACAAAAACTAAATGCCCAGAACTAAAACTACTTGAAATGTGGCTTCAGGTGAATGGGTTAAAATAACACCCTTTACTTGTTCTGTAGAAAATCAAAATGGATTATGAATAAAGGGTGGAGATGGTGAACAAAAATTACCACAAACCACTGCTATTAGCTCCTTACTGTCTTTGCATTTCAACCTTGCGATTCACCACATATTTCCTTGCTATCAAAAAGATTCCTGCAATATGCAACAGGCTCCATAGAAACAGATCTGTGGTCTCTGAATACCTGAATAAAAATGAAGAGGCACAGAAACGTTAGATACACTATTTAGGGAAATGCGCTCCCCGAAGAGAAGACGGTGTGACTAGATTTACTTAACAGAGGAGAAGAGGCTGAAGGGGAATATACCGACGCTCAGGTGGCTGGGTGAGGGGTGGGCAGCTGTTGTTTATCTATACCAAAGGCCAATCTAGAGCAGTGTTTCTCAAGCTCAAATTTTCATGAAGGATATTAATATTCACAAGGAACATTTGTATTAATATTAACGCAGAATATTAGTATTCAGGAGTCTGGGTGGGGTCAGAGAGTCCTCTCGGGTGATACCGATGTTTCTCAGACTCCAGTTGGAATGTTCTAAAGCAGCGACCAGAAACTCAGATTGGGAAGGTGTTTGTCCTGAGGATTTGTGAGACCCTGGACCAAGCTGCATTGGGTTTTAGGGCAAGCAGATCAGCACCACAAAGTGGGCTGCCCCTGTGAACGAGCGGGACGCTTCGTAGGCTCGGACAAGCACCCTGGGCAGGGCAGAAGCCGGGAGAGCTTCAGGGAAAGCTGCAAGTGGGGAAGTCAGGTCATCCTGAGTAGGCAGCACTGAGCAAATGCGACTCAGAGGTGCAGAGCTTCTAAAGATGTCTTATGTGAAAACTGCCGTGCCTCTTTCTCTGGAGCTGCTGGAAGCTGAGAGAGAAAGATGCACCGAGGTAGCTGAAAATCCATGGTGGGGGACTGAACTGTGTCCCCTCGAATGCATGCTGAAGCCCTAGCCCCCTGGGTGGCTGCCTTCAAAGACTTGGACTTTAGGGATGTTAGTACATGTCCATCTTCATGACATTTCTGCTGAACATCGAGTGTTCTCTTTATAAAGGTTATCTAGAAGCGGCTTCACAAAAGGTAGAGGACCGCTCAAGGATCTATCCAGTCCTAGAAGTGTCTGACTTGATAGGAATTTTCCCCAGGGTTGAGGCAGGAGACATTCTCAGGTCAAAAGTACTTCAGGCAATTCTTGTAGATACATATTTCTTAATTCCTAAGAGCTAACTATAAAAGCTCATATTTTCTAAGGGAATCAAATGTGCACTTATTTCTTAATAAAAAGAACTGTGACAGTGGGTTTTCACTGTTTAAACAATGTTTTTGAATACTTTCTAGGCTAGCAAATGAATCAGGCTCTAAGGAAAAACACCAAAATTAATTTTTTTTTAAGGAAAGAAACAAAATATCTCACACTAAGGGGCTTTAATGCTTATTAGCAGTAAAAATAAAAAATCCAAAGCAGTGATAATGCAGAATCCATTCTGCTGTTAAATCCATTGATTAAAGACCCTTAAGTGAAAAGCAACATTTGGTTATTTAATTACAGCCAGAACTGCCTCTTAAACCTCTCTCTCCAGAGATCAACATACTAGGAAGACACAGTATTAATATCTTGCAATATTGATTAACCAAAGATAAGTACCATCAAACAAATGTTCACAGAACAAAAAGAACTTAAGATTTTGTATGCTTTAGTGATGGAGGGAAAGCCTTTGTATCTAATGAAATACTGAATCTGAAACACTGTAATCCAAATAGACATTTAAGCATCCTGCACCTGTTTATTAGCAGAGTTAGAGGAAAATTCTGTAAATCTCATTATTGCTTTCTCCAGAATCCACTAGTCTTATCTGTCAGGAAGTGCACACATCTCAACTCAACCCTTCAAGCCACAGCTTAAGCACATTTCCTCCCGAACTGTCATCACTAAGACGTGGTGTTAGGCAAATCTGAAATCGTGTGATCTTTGTTCACACATAACATTTTGGACAGTGCTTTATTATATTTTCTCTTTAAAGAGGCTCTCTCATCCTTATCAAGGGATGGATTTGCAGAGAGACAGGTCCTACTCATTAAATTCTAAGAGTTTGAATTTATTTCACCTGAGTGATATAGCTTCCTGCCTTTGTTAGCATCACAAATGTGAACAGAGGATGCGGGTAGCTATGCTGAAATGTGATAGTCTTACATGTTTTTCCTCTCTTCCCCAGCACAAGAAGAGCCTTTCATGATCAGTACCTGGGAGAGTGACATGCTTCCAACCTGGAGAAACAGTTTGTCAGGCATGCGTCAAGGTTATTAGAGGATGCTGTTAGAGAACCAGCTGGTGCCACAGGTCAAGAACCAAAACGTGGCACCACAGGCCTTGGTTTCTAGATGTCATTTTAAAATAAAAGGAAGCTGCATTCTTTGGGGAAATGGCTGATTGTAGGGACAGTGCACGGGAAATACACGATAAGCCTGGATTATCTCCAAGCACCTGAACAGAAGTAAGTGCCCAAATATCAAAAGCATGAGACACACCCAAGGAACACAGGGACCAACATGAAAAGGCTCCAGAGGCAAAGCTTGGGCAATCTGAGCATCAACACAAACAACACTGAACTAGACTTTAATGAAAAGGATACAAGAAGCTTATCTGAGTCCATATGGTGCTAGTTCTCCAAGGCTGCCATGACAAACACCACAAACTGCGCGACCCGAATACTGAATACCAGAAATTTGCTTCCGCAGAGTTCCGGAGGCTGGGAGCCAAAGGTCAAGGTGCCGGTGGGCTGGCTCCTTCTGAGGATTCTCTCCTTGGCGTACAGATGGCTGTCTTCACATGGCTATCTCTCTGTGCATATCTGGGTCCCAGTCTCTTCTGATAAAGACACCTGTTAGGCTGGATTAAGCACCCCCACATATGACCACCAAAGGCTTTCCTGGTGGCTCAGCAAAGACTCTGCCTGCAATGCAGGAGACCCCGGTTCGATCCCTGGGCTGGAAAGATCCCCTGGAGAAGCAAATGACAATCCACTCCAGTATTCCTGCCTGGAGTATCCCATGGACAGAGGAGCCTGGCAGGCTAGAGTCCACAGGGTCACAAAGAGTTGGACACGACTGAGTGACTAAGCCATATGACATTATTTTAACCTAATCACCTCTTTAAAGAGCCTGGCTCCAAAGACAGTCCTATGCTAAGGTCCGGGGTTAGGACCTCAGCCTATAAATCTGGGAGGCACGAGTCAGCCTGTAACAGTATTGACATAAATAAATGCGTCAAGGTCAGGAAAAACAGGAAAGACGTGGAGGCGGCCGCGGATCAGAGGACACCGGGGAGACACCACCTGGAACAGAGAGAGGGCACCAGTGCAGAAGCCGAAGCCTAAGGACCGTCTGGAGTTGGGGTAACAGTTACTCACCAACCTCACTTTCTCCACTTTTGACTTAATGTGCACGGAAGAGTACGCTGTTGCCAATGTGGACACTGGGGGAAAGTATACAAGAACGCTCCGCACCAGGTCTGCAAATTCTCTGAAAACCTAAAATTATACCCAAATGAAAAAAAAGAAATTATAATAAAAAAGATCAAACCAACCCAGGGCTGGCTTCCAGCTCAGCGGTTCCTTCAACTGAATCATGGTTCAAGCACTCTTTCCAGGGTGGTTCAACACCCACGGGCACTCCCTAGTCCTTTAAAAAAAAAAAACCAAACCACACAAACGGAGTACTAGGATTTGGCTCAAGGAAAGAAGAAACTGACCTCCTTTTCTAGCCTAAATGTAACAGAGTGGGTAGCTGGTGAAACTGCCTTCTAGCCCTCTTTACACTGAATATTATACCTTGCATTAAAGGTACAGGAAAATCCTTCACTTAAAAAACAAATGTGCTGTGTCTCATTTTTACTGAAAGACGGAACAAAGAATATGACTCTCTTGACCCATCTTTTGTTAGAAGAGAAACACTGGTCAATGCTACTACTAATTTCTGCTGTGATTACTGGCCCTAAGAACTAGGACAATAACATCAAACAAACACTTGAGCACTCACTATGTGTCAGGCTTGTTTGAAGCACTTTAAATATATGTACACATTGGATCTTCATGACCTATGAGCTGGGTACCTCTAATATCCTCAGTTCACAGACGGGAATCAGAGACAGAAGTTAGGCATCTTGTGTCAGGTTGCTTGGAGAAGGCAATGGCACCCCACTCCAGTACTCTTGCCTGGAGAATCCCATGGACGGAGGAGCCTGGTAGGCTGCAGTCCATGGGGTCGCTAAGAGTCGGGCACGACTCAGCGACCTCACTTTCACTTTTCACTTTCATGCATTGGAGAAGGAAATGGCAACCCACTCCAGTGTTCTTGTCTGGAGCATCCCAGGGACAGAGGAGCCTAGTGGGCTGCCGTCTATGGGGTCTCACAGAGTCAGACATGACTGAAGCGACTTAGCAGCAGCAGCCAGGTTACTCAGACACAGGGAGTAAGGTGCACAGCCAACAGCAGATGCCAGACACTCCTTAAACAGAACGGTCTCCAGCCTCAGACAGTCAGGTGCACTGGTGATGACTAGCAGGTACTCATGGCCCTGCTGGACATAGTTCAGAAGTAAAGACTCCACGTCTTCTTTCATCTCAAAGCCTTAAATGTTACGTTCACAGGAAATTTCTCAATGTTTACATCGAAGTTCAAAGAAAGAAAACCAACCATGAAGCATGAGAGCAGAACGCCTCCCACGAGCCGCCTGCCCGTGGCATCTGGTTAGAGACGCTGTGCCCAGAAAACGTGGAGTGGGGAGAGCGGCCACAAGCGGGCACACTACGCACAACCTGGAAAGTCAAGGCGAGGAGGTGCTAACTGCACACACGGGGCAGCAAGGCAGACCCCATCAGTGATTGTCAGTAGACACTTGGCCGGACACTGAAACGATACAAGATGACGCAAAGACACGTTTAACAGGGGTCTTCTCCGTGAACCTTTTTTCAGTCAGATGCAGTCAAGACGTAACATGCATAAATGAATCTCTAAAAAACAATGATAAGAAGAAGACCACATAAAAAGGAGAAGAAAGGAAGAGTCAGATGCCATTTGAAAAAGAGAACCCTTGGAGGAATCTCAGAGGATCTTAAATTGGAAATTTAAATGTGGGGAGAAATTCCGGTTGGAGGAGAAACCATAACAACCACAGGCCTGAGGTGGTGTCTGCTATGCAGTCTATCATCTGCTTGGAGTGAGTAGAGAAAGTTAATGGTACGTGTAATTCCAGATAAAGATGGGATTTGGGTCTGTCTCAAAGATGAAGGGCTAGGATGGGAAGAGCTGGTTTGCACCAAGACCAGGAAAGGCAATGCTGGCTGGAGCTGTTAGTGCCTGGCCCTGACACTGACAAGCACGGCACGGAGGCACCTGCTGCTGTTCCGTGGCTCAGCCGTGTCTCACTCTTTGCACCTCCATGGACTACAGCACGCCAGGCTTCCCTGTCCTTCCCCATCTCCCTGAGCTTGCTCAAACCCCTGTCCACCGAGTCGGCGACGCCATCCAACCATCTCATCCTCCGTCGTCCCCTTCTCCTCCTGCCCCCAATCTTTCCCAGCATCAAGGAATTTCCCAATGAGTCTGCTCTTTCATTCAGGTGGCCAAAGTACTGGAGCATCAGTTTCAGCATCAGTCCTTCCAATGAATACTTAGGGTTGATTCCTTTAGGATTGACTGGTTGGATCTCCTTGCAGTCCAAGGGACTCTCAAGAGTCTTCTCCAGCACCACAGCTCAAAAGCATCAATTCTTCGGCGCTCAGCCTTCTTTATGGTCCAACTCTCACATCCAAACATGACTACTGGGAAAACCACAGCTTTGAGTATATGGACCTGTGGGTAGTGTGTGTGTATGTGTGTGTGTATCTGTGCGTGTGCCTGTGAGTCTGTGTCTCTGAGTGTCTGTGTGTATGTCTGTATGTGTATGAGTCTATATATATTTGTATGTCTCTGTGTGTGTCTGTGTGTACATCTATGTCTGTGTGTGAATCGCTGTGTGTCTGAGTTTCTGTCTGAGTCTGTATGAGTTTGTGTCTGTGTGTCTGTATGTATCTGTGTGTCCATGTGTGTGCATGTCTCTGTGTCTGTGTGTCTGTATGAGTTTGTATCTATGCATGTCTGTGTCTGTGTGTGTGAGTCTGTATGAGTTTGTGTGTGTGTGTCTGAATCTCCGTGTGTCTGAGTTTGTGTCTGTGCACGTGTCTGTGTGTGTGAGTCTGTGTATGTATGAGTTTGTGTCTGTGTACCTGTGTATATATCTGTGTGTGTGTCTCTGTGTCTGTGTGTGTCTGCATGAGTTTGTATCTATGCATACGTCTCTGTGTGTGTGTGTGTGTGTGTGTGTGTGGATCTGTCAGTGTCTGTGTGCCTGTCAACAGTCCACTCTTCCCCCTCCCCACAGGTTCAGGGGCAGCAGCCAGCTCTGAGTTGTGAAACTGAAGCAGCTGAAGAAAAGACTGGCCCACAGCCACAGCAGTACTGGACAGTGTGTTTAATAGAAGACGATGTTTATCTGCCTTCACGACCTTTTGGAAACGACACTGTAGACTCACCTTTCACCACGTAAACATAGAGACTGACAGGTGGGCTTCCAGTCTCCTTCTCCAGGAGTGGAGAGCACTTGAGTCTAAGCGTGTGGCACTCAGTGGGGCCGTATCCCCGGAATTCCCTGTGCTCTGCACACGTCACAACAGACACTCTGACTTTCCCTCTAGTCAGCATTGACACAAGATTCACTGCACCTGCTTCTTAGAAAACCCAATGGACCAGTAGCCAAGTTAATTTCACATTATGTATCATATTGCAAATATGTCTTCCTTCTATGTAGCAGTCTTCACCAAAGGCTTCCTTAATCTTCTGAGCTCCTTTGCTCCAGGAATATGAGTCCACTCACCAAGCACACACCTTCACATGACTTTCCAGAAGTTCTCCAGTAGGTAAAGGGAAAACATTTTCAAGTTCATTTTAGAAAGAAGCAAAGATAAACTGAGTTATGCAAAGCCTGCTGTGGATCCCGGGGCCTGCTGTCCCCTCCGTGTCCTGCCTCCTGGAGCCTGTTCAGGCTCCCTGCTCCGTCCACTCTAAGCCTCTCCAGCTCAGCTTAGACATCACGCGGTTAAACCGAGCCTGCAAAACCCAAGGGGGACCACATCCGCCTCACATCGCCTGACCCCTTTCTCAGCTTAGAAGACGCTTCTGTGTTTTAAGAGATGAAAAACAAGGGGGAAAGGCATCCCCTAAAAGAGTAGCTTAAAGCTCAACATTCACAAAACGAAGATCATGGCATCTGGTCCCATCACTTCATGGGAAATAGATGGGGAAATGTGGAAACAGTGTCAGACTTTACTTTCTGGGCCTCCTAAATCACTGCAGATGGTGACTGCAGCCATGAAATTAAAAGACGCTTACTCCTTGGAAGGAAAGTTATGACCAACCTAGATAGCACATTCAAAAGCAGAGACATTACTTTGCCAACAAAGGTACGTCTAGTCAAGGCTATGGTTTTTCCAGTGGTCATGTATGGATGTGAGAGTTGGACTGTGAAGAAAGCTGAGCACTGCAGAATTGATGCTTTTGAACTGTGGTGTTGGAGAAGACTCTTGAGAGTCCCTTGGACTGCAAGGAGATCCAACCAGTCCATTCTGAAGGAGATCAGCCCTGGGTGTTCTTTGGAAGAAATCATGCTGAAGCTGAAACTCCAGTACTTTGGCCACCTCATGAGAAGAGTTGACTCATTGGAAAAGACTCTGATGCTGGGAGGGGTTGGGGGCAGGAGGAGAAGGGGACGACCGAGGATGAGATGGCTGGATGGCATCACTGGACGTGAGTCTGAGTGAACTCCGGGAGATGGTGATGGACAGGGAGGCCTGGCGTGCTGTGATTCATGGGGTCGCAAAGAGTCGGACACGACTGAGTGACTGAACTGAAAAGAGTAGATACTACTTTTGTATTAACAAAGAAAACATCTTCATTTTCATTTGTAGTCAGAAGCCAAAAAAGCAAGCGAGCGTGTGTCACATCTGTTTCACAAGTGAAAATCCTGGGACTTTCCTGGTGGCCCAGTGGTTGGGAGTCTGCCTTCCAATGCAGGGGACACAGGTTTGATCCCTGGTCGGGGAACTGGGATCCTACATGCCACGGGGCAACGAAGCCCACACCTCAACTACTGAGCACCCTGCCCCCCACCGCAGGCTCTAGAGCCTGCCCCCTGCAGGGAAGAGCCCAGCTGCACAACTAAGGCCTCACACAGGCAAATAAATAGATATCAAGACAGAAACAAAACCCTTGCCAAGCCGAGGAGCCACGCTTCCAAAAGCAAGGTATGGGGGCTTCTCCTTAATGCTGTTTCCTTTTTCAGTGCAGCTGGAGTGAGACTGTGTATTTCAATGTGTATGTGACTTTGTGTGACCTACTGAATTCTCCAATTCAGTCTCTGTGTCTGTAAACTGGAGAACAATCGTTCCTACTTTATAGGGTTTGTTCTGAAAATTAAATGAGAACCTGTAACATACACACACACGCACACTCACATACACACATACGTATATATATAAATACAGCTGACCCCGGAAGAACACATTGGGGTTGGGGGTGCCAACCCTCCCCCAGTCAAAAGTCCAAGTGCAACAGTCAGTCACTTCTCCATATCTACACATTCAATCAAGTTTGGATCAGAAAGTACTCCTGTACGTATTTGGTGGAAAAAATTCACATAAGTGGACCCATGCAGTTCAAACTTTTGCTGTTCAAGGGCCCACTTACAAATACATGCATGCATGTCTGTGAATATATACATATATATATACACATGTACATATACACACACACATATGTAAACACACAGACACAGTGCCGGGCACCTAAGAGCAAAATAAACATCTGCCATCACTATTAAAACTTATTTTTAAATATAATTTTAATGGATTTCCTTTTGAGATTTTATTATCTAAAAAGTGCTCAGTTCAGTTCTGTCGCTCAGTCGTGTCCGACTCTTGGCGACCCCATGACTCGCAGCACGCCAGGCCTCCCTGTTCATCACCATCTCCCAGAGTTCACTCAGACTCACGTTAGGAATGTCTTTTAGAGAGTTCTTGTTACTGGGGCTCATGTTTTCATTCCCTGGGAACCATACTTAGATATTTTTACAAATGACTCATCAAGTAACCTTACTTGGTAAGTTCAGTGAAATGTAGCAAAGAATACCTTGTAGGAAAAGCCACATTAAGAGTAGATAAAATAGACCATCTTTCAAGTGGTTCAGTATTCAGGTGAATACTTACTGTCCTCAAAAATATTCTCTAAGAACCTCAGTACTTTCCCCCTCTCCACTCACCATTCTCCCAAAACACACCTGAAAGCTGAAGAATAAAATTCTGCTAGTTAATTTATACCTTGCTATCTGTTGGGCATTATAGTTTAGATGTCCCGTAACTTAAGGCAGACATTTACATCTGAATGTGAAAGTTTTTACATCTTTCGCAGGGTAAAGTTTTAATACTCTAGAGGAAATCTGCCCTGACACATATTGGTGACATAATGTAAAAGAAATTTAAGAAGGGATTTTCCTCAATAACACCAAAGATGAATTCTCCTTCTACAACCATACCCAGGTTTGGTCTTGCTCAGGGAGCTGTGAAAGGAATACACATGTTTAGTCTTCTTACTGGCTACTAGGTTTTCTTCATTTAACTTGATGGCCATGTATTAGTTGTTTTCCAAGTAAACCTAGAGTAGACCTTTGGGAAAGGACCATGACTAATTTTACGGTTAATATTATGACTAGTGCATTATAGATATCCAAGGCTCCTCTGATGGCTTAGCAGTAAAGAATCCACCTGCCAGTGCAGGAGACACGTGTTCAATCCCTTGGTCAAGATTCCCTGGAGAAGGAAATGCCAACCCACTCCAGTATGCTTGCCTGGGAAATCCCACGAACAGAGGCCTGGCAGACTACATACAGTCCATGGGGTCGTGCAATGTAGCAACTAAACAAGAACAGCAACAACAAATAGATGTCCAAAAATAACTTCATAATAAAAATTATTATTGTTATTACATATTATATATAGTTATTACATATTGTACATTACATATATTATATATTGCATTTGTAGAATCTGTAGTTGCCACATGGATGTGCCAGATAGTTTCTGCCTACAGTGCCAAATTGAGCCTAGGTACTAAATGGTATAGGCACCCACCACTGGAAAGAATAATCCATCATTCCAAACCAAGTATTGGTTAAAAACCCACTATGTATCAAACTCCATTGAACATGGAAAGGGATGCAGTTAATCACTGTTGTAATATATGACAACCTCCTATTCACCAGCCTTTTAAATACAATATATCAGTTCTATTAAAAATATTTGTTAGAGATAATTTGTTGTTCAAGTTACATTTTATGACAATTATAAGCTATTGAAAGAAATAATTAATAAACTACATGACCCTGTACTTTTAAAGCACTGGGTGTACATCTCTTGGGGGTCAGTAAAAGTACTGACCTTTATCCAAGTAGGCAAGACATACAAAAACTCTTTTGTGTTGTTAATCACAACAAAAGGATGGAAAGGTTAAAGGGAACAATGTGAGCACTTGAAACATGGGATGCCTAAAGAAAAATCTTGGCTTGATATAAAATACCAGTGACTTATATGGCCTGGTGAGTCATGTGTATCATATCTGGGTTATGTACCCATAAACACTGGCTTAAAGGCAGTCAAACTATTTAGACTGTCATCACTAAACTCATCACATGTCAGTCCTGCCTGAATTCAAAAGCAAAAGCTAAAATACAGAAACGCATGGAATTGACAACATATAAATTTTCTGCTGTCTACACTTAGATTCCCAAAGGCAATGTTTGCAAAAGGGTATTTAAAAGCCCAAGGTTGTAATTCTATCTAATTTGGATTAGTTAGATCCATCTTGGTTATTTAATATTTGCTTGAAGCCGGTTAAGGGCTAGAACTTTCACTGACCTTCTCAATAAAATAAATTTATTGTGTAAATCATAACCCACCACCGATGAAAAGAATTAAGTTAGTCAAACACCAAGTACAGAATAAAAACATAGTATGTGATAAACCCTATTACATATGGCAAGAGATACAAATAATATTTACCATTTATTGAGCACTTTGTTTTCTAGAATCTTTATGTCTATAATCCTGACAATATCTCCTCAAGATAGCTGTTTTTACTATATTTTACAAATGAGAAATGGAGGCTTAAAGGAATTAAGTCATTTGTCCAAATTCTCAAATTTGAACCCTGCTGCTGCTGCTAAGTCGCTTCCGACTTAGCTTCCGACTTGCCTGACTCTGTGCCACCCCATAGATGGCAGCCTGTCTCTTATACACATCTAGATGTGTATAAGAGACAGCTGCAGAATTGATGCTTTTGAACTGTGGTGTTGGAGAAGACTCTTGAGAGTCCCTTGGACTGCAAGGAGATCCAACCAGTCCATTCTGAAGGAGATCAGCCCTGGGTGTTCTTTGGAAGAAATCATGCTGAAGCTGAAACTCCAGTACTTTGGCCACCTCATGAGAAGAGTTGACTCATTGGAAAAGACTCTGATGCTGGGAGGGGTTGGGGGCAGGAGGAGAAGGGGACGACCGAGGATGAGATGGCTGGATGGCATCACTGGACGTGAGTCTGAGTGAACTCCGGGAGATGGTGATGGACAGGGAGGCCTGGCGTGCTGTGATTCATGGGGTCGCAAAGAGTCGGACACGACTGAGTGACTGAACTGAAAAGAGTAGATACTACTTTTGTATTAACAAAGAAAACATCTTCATTTTCATTTGTAGTCAGAAGCCAAAAAAGCAAGCGAGCGTGTGTCACATCTGTTTCACAAGTGAAAATCCTGGGACTTTCCTGGTGGCCCAGTGGTTGGGAGTCTGCCTTCCAATGCAGGGGACACAGGTTTGATCCCTGGTCGGGGAACTGGGATCCTACATGCCACGGGGCAACGAAGCCCACACCTCAACTACTGAGCACCCTGCCCCCCACCGCAGGCTCTAGAGCCTGCCTCCTGCAGGGAAGAGCCCAGCTGCACAACTAAGGCCTCACACAGGCAAATAAATAGATATCAAGACAGAAACAAAACCCTTGCCAAGCCGAGGAGCCACGCTTCCAAAAGCAAGGTATGGGGGCTTCTCCTTAATGCTGTTTCCTTTTTCAGTGCAGCTGGAGTGAGACTGTGTATTTCAATGTGTATGTGACTTTGTGTGACCTACTGAATTCTCCAATTCAGTCTCTGTGTCTGTAAACTGGAGAACAATCGTTCCTACTTTATAGGGTTTGTTCTGAAAATTAAATGAGAACCTGTAACATACACACACACGCACACTCACATACACACATACGTATATATATAAATACAGCTGACCCCGGAAGAACACATTGGGGTTGGGGGTGCCAACCCTCCCCCAGTCAAAAGTCCAAGTGCAACAGTCAGTCACTTCTCCATATCTACACATTCAATCAAGTTTGGATCAGAAAGTACTCCTGTACGTATTTGGTGGAAAAAATTCACATAAGTGGACCCATGCAGTTCAAACTTTTGCTGTTCAAGGGCCCACTTACAAATACATGCATGCATGTCTGTGAATATATACATATAGATATACACATGTACATATACACACACACATATGTAAACACACAGACACAGTGCCGGGCACCTAAGAGCAAAATAAACATCTGCCATCACTATTAAAACTTATTTTTAAATATAATTTTAATGGATTTCCTTTTGAGATTTTATTATCTAAAAAGTGCTCAGTTCAGTTCTGTCGCTCAGTCGTGTCCGACTCTTGGCGACCCCATGACTCGCAGCACGCCAGGCCTCCCTGTTCATCACCATCTCCCAGAGTTCACTCAGACTCACGTACATCGAGTCCGTGATGCCATCCAGCCATCTCATCCTCCATCGTCCCCTTCTCCTCCTGCCCCCAATCCCTCCCAGCATCAGAGTCTTTTCCAATGAGTCAACTCTTCGCATGAGTTGGTCAAAGTACTGGAGTTTCAGCTTTAGCATCATTCCTTCCAAAGAAATCCCAGGACTGATCTTCAGAATGGACTGGTTGGATCTCCTTGCAGTCCAAGGGAGTCTCAAGAGTCTTCTCCAACACCACAGTTCAAAAGCATCAATTTTTCGGCACTCAGCCTTCTTCACAGTCCAACTCTCACATCCATACATGACCACTGGAAAAACCACAGCCTTGACTAGACGGACCTTAGTCGGCAAATGTCTCTGGTTTTGAATATGCTGTCTAGGTTGGTCGTAACTTTCCTTCCAAGGAGTGAGCGTCTTCTGATTTCATGGCGGCAGTCACCATGTGCATAGTTTTACCGTACATAATAGTATTTACTTGGGATAAACTTCTGGATGTGGAATTTCTGGGTCAAGGCACCCGAGCCTTTTCAAGGCAGTCCCCTATCTGGAACCCGTCCATCCAGTCTGCACCCCCACCCAGTGCTGAGAGAGGGCACCTGTTGTGCTTTTATTGCATCAGTACGCAAATTGCAAATCATCTGTTTTTAAAACAGGTACTAATTCGATAAGCCAAATACCTCCTTCCCACGTCTATCTGAATTTCCTTGACTACTGGTGTGCTGGTGCTTCTGACTAACCAACAGTTCGCCACATTCTCTTTTTTGTCTGTTCGTCTGTTTGTGTCCAGGCTCTATATATTTGGCTTTTGTAATTTTCTTCGTATTGATTTTTCTTCTTATGAGCATGCCTGTGGCTCAAAGACATGATCCTTTCTCCTATTTGCTGTTAACATTTCCCACAGCCTTGTTCTTTCTTTTTTGATTTCCTATGTGGAACTTTACAAAGCTCATGCTTCTGACTTTATGCAGCAGGTATGGTCTTTGCCTTACAATTCCCTCCATTGATTTGAGCAGAGAGTCCCCAGCTCAGTGTGCATGGCTTCTGGCCATCATTTATACGATATGATATCTGCCATTAATATCACCCGTGTTATATCTTTGATTTCCTGTCTTGTGAGCATCAGCCACTGCCTTCTGGAGGGGAGGAGTGGAACTCCCATTGGAAGTGACTTGAATGCCAGTTTCTGTCCGGATCCAATGAGAGGACCACTCATCAGCTCCAAGTCCAGTGAACTATGTTATGGATGAATGTTGTTACGACAACAAAGAAAAGACAAGTTCATTTTATGATGCTCTTACTTAAGGCGCAGGTAGTCCAAGGTGTTTCCAGGTGTGAGTCTGACACCACATTATAAACTCTAACAGCTGGCTATCAGTGTCACTGTTTTAGACATAATAAAACTCCAGAACTCTTCAACCATGGGCAATCCCTAAACCCTCTGAACTGAAGAACCAGAGTTGTTACTTGAACAAGATTTACATGTCTCTAAAATTTCTGTTCTTTCCACGTCTGTCATCTCAAGCTGCTCACTAAGCTTTGAGATAATCTGTTAGGCAGGAATGAATGACAAACACATACTGGAAAACGTTTCCAGCATCTTATCAAATAGAGACTTTCAGTTTAGAACAGTCTTTTCTGGAAAAACAGTACATTTTAGATTTCAACTCATCAGTCAAGGACAATTAGGGATTAAATGTGAAGACCTCAAGACTGGCTACTTTAATTAACCAAATGTACAAAGTTGACTTGCGACAGTCTCACTGTATATGAATATGAATTGCTGCTGTCCAGTCGCTAAGTCGTGTCACAACCCCATGGAGTGCAGCGCGCCAGGCTTCCCTGTCCTTCGCTATCTCCTGGAGCTTGCGCAAACTCATGTCCATTGAGTCAGCGATGCCATCCAACCATTTCATCCTCTGCCCAATACTAATTTTCAGTCTCATAATTATAGGGTTTTTTTGAGGGGGAGGGGACTGGTGTTTGTTTCTGTATTTTAAGCATTGGGAATTAAGGTATTGGGAATTAGTTGTGCATTTCTTTAGCATTCCAGCTTAATCTGACTCTTTTGTCTGTGAATACTAACAAAGAATAGTCTTTACCAGGCTGCTTACATAAGAGCCCTCAGGGTGTTGGCAAGTAATGATTACTAAACATACATTAAGACTCTCAGAATACTAAGAAAGAGAATCCATGTATCCAGTTCATCCTAAAGGAACTCAGTCCCGAATATTCATTGGAAGGACTGATGTTGAAGCTGAAACTCCAATCCTTTGGCCACCTGATGCGAAGAGCTGACTCATTTGAAAAGACCCTGATGCCGGGAAAGATTGAGGGCAGGAGGAGAAGGGGACGACAGAGGACGGGATGGTTGGATGGCATCACTGACTTGATGGACATGAGTGTGAATAAGCTCCAGGAGTTGGTGGTGGACAGGGAAGCTCAGCGTGCTGCAGTCCACGAGGTCGCAAACGACTGACTGAACTGAACTGAATATAACTGAATCACTGCTGTGTAGGAGCAATTAATGAAACAGTGTGAAGACTTTTCTTTCTGGATGTGGCCATTTTTTGAAGAGTCTTTATTGAATTTGATGGGTATCCTGGTGGTTTACAATACTGCTTATATTTTATGGGGTTTCCGGTTTTTTGGGCCACAAGGCATATGGGATCCTAGCTCCCCAGGAAGGGATCAAACCCACAGCTCCTGCATTAGGTGAGGTCTTAAGCATTGAGCCTCCAGGGAAGTCCCAACACTGCAAATCGACGACACTTCAGTTAAAAATATTGATATATTAAGGCTCTCAGACTGTGCTCAGAGCTTTATCCCTCTGCCACTTTCCCTCACCTGGGGGGGCTGTGTGCCCTTCCCTGCACACTGTCTTGAGTTCACAGGAACTCAGGGCTGGAAGTCACTCCCCTCTCTAAGTTGCTTCCTGACCTTTAAATTGAATATGTGTGCCAGACAACCTGTAGGTCTAAAATCCTTTCCAGCGTCAACAGTCTACAAGTTGATGAAACCTGCTTTCTGCAGATGCCTGCAATTAAGACATCCTCATCCTTTCAGGGAGTTTGGTGAGGGGAGGAATTCTCCTGGTGATGCATTCTTGGAGGACTCACAGATAAGCCTGCAAAGAGTGAAGGCCTTCAGAGAAGCCTCTTTTCTACTTTGATTTTGTAAAACAGAGTCCACAGGATGTAAACTGAATATTTATGGGGCCACATGGATAAATCAATAAACACAAAGTAAAGCCCTGCTTTCTCCTACCACTTACCCTGCACTGGTCTCAATTTCCATGCACCGGGCCTATTGGGGTCCACAGCGAACCCACTCCCCGAGACATGCTGACCCCCAGCTCTCCACCTCTGCTGCCCACATCCTCAAACACGCAGCCCCAGGCACAGGCTGCTAATCAGCTCGGGAGGGCGTCTCCTTCCAGCAGAGTTCTGTCAGTATGTAGGAGCCAAGAGTTCAGGGATCACTTTGCCATGAAGAAATGCTCACGAGGGCACAGAAGGAAATAAATGAAGCTGGAAAAAATGGGAGGAATCAAACTCGAACCTCACCTCTGGAGCATCACACCTCACTGCAAATGCATTTCGATGAAACCGAAGCCCCGAGCTCCTGCCTGTGAAGTCTGAGGAGGTTCACTGCTACGACTGTCCCTGCACCTCGGGACCGAAATGCTCACCTGCCCCGGAGGCGCGTTTGGCTGGACCGTTTCCCTGTCCTTGGCTGGACCGTTTCCCTGTCCTTGGCTGGCTCTGATCGTTTGTTTTCAGCCCTCTTCTCTCCCAAAATTCTTTCCCTACGGGATTTCATTCAGGCCCATGACTTCGGCAACTGCAAGAATCGTTGGCCCAGCACGCTCCAAATTCATTCCAAACACACTCCCAAAGCTTGAATTTGCTCTTCAGCATCTATTCCAGGTGGGTGCCTCGCTTGTGCTTATTAACGCACTGCCTGGAGCCTTGCCCTCTTTCAAGACTCTTTCCCGCCACCCCCAGCAAGACGCCCAGCCATCAGAGCTTTGCCTCGATACTTCTCTTCATCAACCGCCCTCACTTTGCCTCAGCTGTGGAGACCCAGGGAGACCCAGATGGCATCTTCCCCAGCGAGGGCAGGGGGCTTGGATCTTCCAGGGCAAGCACAGCAGGATCAGAAGTGCTCCCTGCACAGCCACGCCACTCGCTGGTCTCCTCTCAGCCCCATGACTTCGAGGCAGAGTTCAGCACCACTCTCGGCTCCCTGCAAGCCCCCCGCCCCTGACGTCTTTTCTGGCAAGACCCTACAGTGCTGCTGTATACACACCCTACACTCTCCCCAGCTGGACACCTGGGCCCTATCCAAACATGTCCGTGCTTCTCTGTGTGTTTGGCCTCGGCATTCTCTCTCCTGAAGAATCTTTCTTCTCTACTGTTCTAATCTTGTAACGTGCATGCATACACGTGTGCTCGGTCACTTTACGCCTGTCCGACTCTCCGTGACTCCACAGACTGTAGCCCGCCAGGCTCCCCAGGCCACGGGATTCTCCGGGCAAGAATCCTGGAGTGGGCGGCCATTCCCTCCTCCAGGGGGTCTTCCTGACCCAGAATCAAACCTGCGTCTCCTGTGTCTCCTGCACTGCAGCTGGATTCTTTAATCACTGAGCCGCTGCAGACACCCCAATATTATGACATACATACACGCAATAACTTACTAAATTATATTCAACTTCCAAGGGTGCATTAAAATTCAATCTCTTCCACGAAGACCCCCACCCTCCACCTGGAGAGAAGCTCCATCCTTCTTTACAGCACTGACAGCGCTCACCCCGAAGTCTAGCAGAACAGAAGGCAGGCGGCGCCTGGTGATGCCCACCCTCCACCCTCTGGGCCTCCAAGAGCATCAGCCTGGCCCTCAGCACCTGCCACATGCCACTGGGTTGTGTGTGTGCAAAGACAGACTCGGTTCCTCACTTTCTATGACAGGATGAACACAGTTGTCTGCCCAGAGTAAGCCCTCCACTGAGATGCTTGAAACAATCACTGCAGTATTTCAACTGCAACAAAAGTACCAACAAACCGACACCTCGCCCTGAGTTTGAGCCGTTCTGAGTTCCGATACCTGAACGGTTTCATTTTATTTTTCTGACAACTCTGGGAAGTTAATACAGAAGGTCTGATTATTCCCATTTTACAGAAATGATAGTGGAGCCTTGAAAAACTACTTGACGATCCGTAGAACTGTAAAAAAATCAGGAGAGTGACAGAGAAATGACTGGGCATCCCAGGTAACAGAGCAGTAATCTGTCTGCTAATGCAGGAGATGCAAGAGGCATGGGTTCAATCCCTGGGTTGGGAAGATCCCCTGGAGTATGGAATGACTGCTTGTTCCAGTATGCTTGCCTGGGAAACCCCATGGACAGAGGAGAATAGGGGGCTACAGGCCATGGGGCTGAAGACAGTGAGGACTGAGCGACTAAGCGCTCACACAGGAAAATAAACGAGACGCCTCTTTCCAGGTCTGTCCGAGCACACAGTTGCATCTGAATAAGAGCACTGTGTTTAAACTGAATCAATGACACAAAGAAAGTACAGTGGGCGTTGGTGCCTGAGAAGCTAATTTTCCTTAGGAGAGAGGATTCCTCTTCCTGTTCCTATAAAAAGAAAGGCCGTGACTTCATAGAGGTTGCACGGCTGCTCTTGAATTTCCAGAATCCAGAGATTCACTGTCACTGGAGTCTGGTTCTCACCCACCAACCACACGTCTGAACGTGAGGCCACTGGCTGCAGTTTAAATATTTTGTTCATTGTTAATTCCTGAAGCTGCTATTGTTCACCTAACAAAACCCTCAATTCAGGGTTGTTGGGAGACAAGACCTCTCCAGGATCTGGCTGAAAACATTTACTCTGGGGAAACTATACCTTCCCTAAAGAGAGTGTTTTTAAGTTTCTTTTCCTAAGCAATCAAGTGTGCTGTGTAAAAATGACCTTCAGAGTCCCCAAGTCTTACTGTTTTCAGGAAGGGAAATTTAGGAGACAGAAGTGATGAATGAACAAGGTCTTGAAGACGCAGCTCCCCCTCGAAAGAAACAGTTAAGCCTCTGTGACACCCGAATTTGATGCCCCAGTAGACGCGTGACACATGGATGCACCGAGGCACCTGATTTTCT
This sequence comes from Oreotragus oreotragus, assembly GCA_006410675.1. Lineage (NCBI taxonomy): Eukaryota > Metazoa > Chordata > Mammalia > Artiodactyla > Bovidae > Oreotragus > Oreotragus oreotragus. The sequence goes on from SJYX01022174.1 coordinate 560,841, forward strand.
GCCTGCTGTGGCGGCTTCAATCTGCAAAGCAGAAGCAGCATAACCAGAATTGGGAGAGAACGAGAAAAGCAAGCTGCCCATTCACTTGAGATGGAGAAAAAATTATGCTCATCAAGTGGAAAAAGAAATATGATGGAGAGAGATACTTTCTCTGTAGGATCATTTTGGTGCCTGCATACGAGGGCGATTAGACGGGTCATGAAGGCACTCCAAGTGCAAATCAAAAACAAGGGGTGCCACCCTGCCACCAACACACGAATGCGTCTCCAGGAGCGGCGGGCAGTGCAATGCTCTAGCATGCCAGTTCCAGAGCCAGAGCCACCTGGAACTGAATCTGGGCTCTGCTGCTAATTAGCTGAAAGATCTTAGGCAAGCCGTTTAAATGAACGCACCTCAGTCTTAAAACTGAGATAATAATGATTACTTCTTGGAGGAATTGGGAACACACAAAACGTGACTGGTGCCTCGCCTGGCAGGCCACAAGCACACAACACGAGTCTCGATGCTGCTGTCGTTCAGTCGCTCAGTCGTGTCCGACTCTTTGTGGCCCCATGGACTGCAGCTTGCCAGGGTCCCATGTCCTTCACTATCTCTGGAACCTTGCTCAGACACACGTCCACTGAGTTGGTGATGCTATCCGACCACCTTATCCTCTGTTATCTCCTTCTCCTCCGGCCCTTAATCTTTCCCAGCATCAAGGTCTTTTCAGGGTTTTTTCCAGATCAGAGTCTCGATACACGGTCCTTATCACTCTTACACGTTACACACATCCACGGAGATGCACCAGTTGTTACTAACAATGCCGCCAAGCCCAGAATTACCATCTGTTTCATAGCATCGCAACTGTTGGATATAAGTCCAGAAATGTACATTCAGGGAAAGAGTAAGTTGACATGAATAGTGATCACCCCCTCCAAATGTTCTATATTGAAAAACTGGCCCTAAAGCCCAAAGGCACCAAGACTTGGAAACATTTGGGGACCTGGCAGGAGAAAGAGAGCTGTTTATTAGAAAAGATGCCTTCACCGCCTTCTTCCCCACACACACAGCACAAAGCAGATGAACATATTGTACACCTGCCACCTAGCTTTTTCATCTGCATCTCAGGAGTGCTGGAAAGTAAACAAATATATTAGAACTCATCCCAAACCCAGCACCATCAACATTTCCATCCGAATGTGAGCAGCCTCCCCATCAGAAGAGAATTAATCTTGGTATTAGCAGCCTGCAGCCGTGGCATATGATTCATTACAGGTCATCTGCTGATAATTTCTCCTATGGAAATCACATTGCACACAACAGTGGTAATATTTTATCCAAGAATGCAGGTGCAGCTTCATGACAAAGACATTCCTTTTTAGGAGGAAAAACCCATTATTTTCCACCAGTTTGCGGATTCTAGAATTCTCTCTCCTTTTTAAATGAAGTTTATGAATGAGGAATTAAAACTGAAATGTGGTTCTTTCATTCCTTTCTCAGCAGACTGCCCTCCCCATCACCATGTCCATAAGATAAAGGCTATGCTTGCCAGCACGCACGTTTCTCATCCTTTTGTGGACCACTGTACCACTGTTCAGTTGATGCCCACTGCTAGACAGAGACGGAAAAAAAAGAAGCTTCATTTTGTTCTAAAATAACTAGATTCTGAAAGTAGGTCCCTATCTCCTGCACATTTCATCATTTATTATAACATCCTGCCTCTACTAACAAGCGGAAATTGTGTCATGATGGGAAATCAAGGTTATGTGTGCTCCAGGCTCTTTGTTAGATGTCAGTTATTCGTCACTACAGTCCATCAAGGACTTTTTTATCCTGCTTTTTTTAATGCATTTTTATCTCTGCTCCAATATAAGCATCAGACAGCCTCCCTTTGTGCCCAGGAAGGTGCAAGCTGGTCAACTTTTCTTCCTGAAGTTAAGGGAAAACAGGAACATTCTCATTCCTTTTCTCTCTTTCTCCCTTGCAGAGCCTCTCTGAAGCATCTGGGACAAGGCTCTCTTCCACGGCCCTAGCATAGCGGTCACCACAGCAAGGTGGGGGTTAGACGGCAGAGTCTGAATCCCAACCCTGCCCTTGCTGGCTTGCCGCCTTGAGTGTGTTACTGAGCCTCCCTCCCTCAGTTCCTCGCTTGTAGAGGTGGGAGTACTAGTAACTCCCACACAGAAGGTGTTCTGAGTATTAAGAATATAATGCATGCGGATGGTTTAGCAGGGTGCCATGCATAAACCACTACACTTTTATTTGTGCTATTATTTCAGTGGCTGGAGAGTCAAATCAAGTCAATTTTCTAAAAATGCAGGGAAGTGTATTCTCACCTAAAGGTTATGAGACTTTTAAATAAGCAATCAGTGGACAACCTAAAGTTACTGGGTCCAAAAGGAGAAACAAAAATGTGTGTGAGCCAATTCCATGGCTTGCCTACAGCCAGCTTCCCACTCCGAGCCCCAAGGACAAAAATTATAAAAGGCTGGATGACAATTACAAGCAACTCTGAATAAACATTCCCCCTGACTAACCTATAAGAGATTTTACTGAGTCATAAACAGTACTTAGTCCACATACCAACCTCAGTTTTCATTAGAATCTTCCAAGGTAAGGCATTATGCAAACTCTGCTTCCACCATAGGCTTTAAGCTCCAGCATGGATCATTTACTGACTACGCTAAAGCCTTTGACTGTGTGGATCACAACAAACAGTGGAAAATTCTTAAAGTGATGGGAATACCAGATCACTTGACCTGCCTCCTGAGAAACCTGTATGCAGGTCAAGAAGAAACAGTTCAAACAAACACAGAACAGACTGGTTCAAAATCAGGAAAGGAGTACACCAAGGGTATATACTGTCACCCTGCTTATTTTAAGTTCTATAGAGTATACCATGCAAAATGCTATGCCAAGGCTGTATACTGTCACCCTGTTTATTTAAGTTCTATGCAGAGTACATCATGCAAAATGCTATGCTGGATAAGTCAGAAGCTGGAATCAAGATCGCTCGGAGAAATATCAACTTCAGATATGCAGATGTTACCACTCTAACGGCAGAAAGCAAAGAAGAACTAAAGTGCCTCTGGATGGGGGTGGAAGAGGGGAGTGAAAAAGCTGGCTTAAAATTCAACATTCAGAAAGCTAAGATCATGGCATTCGGTCCCATCACTTCATGGCAAATATCGGGAAAAAAGTGGCAACAGAGACAAATTTTCTTTCTTTGGGTTCCAAAATCACTGCAGTCAGTGACTGCAGCCATGAAATTAAAAGAGGCTTGATCTTTGGAAGGAAAGCTATGACAAACTTAGACAGTGTATCAAAAAGCAGAGACATCCCTTTGCCAACAAAGGTCTGTTTAGTTAAAGCTATGGTTTTTCCAGTAATCACGTACTGATGGGAGAGTGGGACCAGAAAGAAGGCTGAGTGCTGAAGAATTGATACTTTTGAATTATGGTGCTAGACAAGACTCTTGACAGCCCCTTGGACTACAAGGAGATCAAACCAGTCAATCTTAAAGGAAATCAACCCTGAACATTCATCGGAAGGACTGATGCTGAAGCTGAAGCTCCAATACTTTGGCCCCCTGATGTGAAGAGCCAACTCATTGGAAAAGACCCTGATGCTGGGAAAGATTCAGGGCAAGAGGAGAAGGGGGCAACAGAGCACGAGATCGTTGGATGGCATTACCGACTCAATGGACATGAGTTTGAGCAAACTCTGGGAGATAGTGAAGGACGGAGAGTCTGGTGTGCTGCAGTCCATGGAGTCAGAAAGAGTCAGATACAGCTTAGTGACTTAACAACAACATGGATCATTCAGATTACAATTTGTCTCCTGGTAAAGGTTCTCTCGTTGGGACATTTAAAACTTTATATTAAGACTGAGAATGTCCCATCTACATCCCTCAGCTGTTTAGTCTTTTGGCTCCTCAAGAGTCTAGACTGTTCTCCACTTTGTGTATTTCTAAACAAATCCAGTGTACATACTAGGATATTTGAGAGAAGAAAAATATTTGCATTTTAAATGCAACCTGAAAGTATTAAAATGATTCTAACTTAGGGTTAGCACTTCAGATTTCTTTTCTTCATCAGATGAAGAGTGCAAGGCATGCCTCCTGAGAAACCTGTATGCAGGTCAAGAAGAAACAGTTCAAACAAACACAGAACAGACTGGTTCAAAATCAGGAAAGGAGTACACCAAGGCTATATACTGTCACCCTGCTTATTTTAAGTTCTATAGAGTATACCATGCAAAATGCTATGCCAAGGCTGTATACTGTCACCCTGTTTATTTAAGTTCTATGCAGAGTACATCATGCAAAATGCTATGCTGGATAAGTCAGAAGCTGGAATCAAGATCGCTCGGAGAAATATCAACTTCAGATATGCAGATGTTACCACTCTAACGGCAGAAAGCAAAGAAGAACTAAAGTGCCTCTGGATGGGGGTGGAAGAGGGGAGTGAAAAAGCTGGCTTAAAATTCAACATTCAGAAAGCTAAGATCATGGCATTCGGTCCCATCACTTCATGGCAAATATCGGGAAAAAAGTGGCAACAGAGACAAATTTTCTTTCTTTGGGTTCCAAAATCACTGCAGTCAGTGACTGCAGCCATGAAATTAAAAGAGGCTTGATCTTTGGAAGGAAAGCTATGACAAACTTAGACAGTGTATCAAAAAGCAGAGACATCCCTTTGCCAACAAAGGTCTGTTTAGTTAAAGCTATGGTTTTTCCAGTAATCACGTACTGATGGGAGAGTGGGACCAGAAAGAAGGCTGAGTGCTGAAGAATTGATACTTTTGAATTATGGTGCTAGACAAGACTCTTGACAGCCCCTTGGACTACAAGGAGATCAAACCAGTCAATCTTAAAGGAAATCAACCCTGAACATTCATCGGAAGGACTGATGCTGAAGCTGAAGCTCCAATACTTTGGCCCCCTGATGTGAAGAGCCAACTCATTGGAAAAGACCCTGATGCTGGGAAAGATTCAGGGCAAGAGGAGAAGGGGGCAACAGAGCACGAGATCGTTGGATGGCATTACCGACTCAATGGACATGAGTTTGAGCAAACTCTGGGAGATAGTGAAGGACGGAGAGTCTGGTGTGCTGCAGTCCATGGAGTCAGAAAGAGTCAGATACAGCTTAGTGACTTAACAACAACATGGATCATTCAGATTACAATTTGTCTCCTGGTAAAGGTTCTCTCGTTGGGACATTTAAAACTTTATATTAAGACTGAGAATGTCCCATCTACATCCCTCAGCTGTTTAGTCTTTTGGCTCCTCAAGAGTCTAGACTGTTCTCCACTTTGTGTATTTCTAAACAAATCCAGTGTACATACTAGGATATTTGAGAGAAGAAAAATATTTGCATTTTAAATGCAACCTGAAAGTATTAAAATGATTCTAACTTAGGGTTAGCACTTCAGATTTCTTTTCTTCATCAGATGAAGAGTGCAAGGCAACACCTTCACCTCCTTTAAATAGCTCTGGACTCACGATGGGTGTGTCCCGAGGATTCAGACTCTGGCCCCCGGTCTCCCAAAGCAATGTCTTGGCCATGGGACTGCTGCCTTGCAACCTTGCTAACTGTCTGGAGTTCCTTCTTCCTTCCATCCTCTAATTTTACACAATTATATCTCTGTGCCTCCTGGGATCTTTTCTAACCCAAATACAGTAACACATCAATTAACCAGAAAGCTCTGGGAATGAGGGTTGTGATTAATTTAATTTTCTAATTAACTGAGGACTAACAGGAAACACTGATTTCAACTCTCCATTGAAAGTTCCCTAGATACACTCATCCAGTCTTTACCTTAGTGAAGTCAAACATGCACAACCCATCCTGGATGGGAGAGGACCCCTCCGCCTCGCTGGAGCCCTCATGGAAGCGGAGCCTAGCCAGGGAGAAGTGGGGAAGGGCGTGAGCCCACTCTCCAGCCCCACAGAGCGGCTCACAGGGGCTGCTTTATCGCCACACGCCTCTCCTCAGAGGCGGGGTTAATAAAGGGGAGCGAAGTCAATCAGCGGGGGCCTTGCTCAGCTAAATCACTTACAGACATTACTTCTTGGATAAGTATCTACCAAAAAAGTAACTTTATTGATATGGCCCCTCGGGGGCTTTAACCAACAACCAGGCTTCCTGCAGTGGACACTCTAACAGGAAAGAACAGATCTGACTCCATGTTGGACCTGTTACAGTGCCTGTGCTGAGTCCTGCCAGCTAGCACTTTTTGTAAAAGCATGTTGCCTACAGCCTGAAACGGGCTTCCCTGGTGGCTCAGATGGTGAAAAAGTCTGCCTGCAATGTGGGAGACCTGGGTTCAATCCCTGGGTTAGGAAGATCCCCTGGAGGAGGGCATGGCAACCCACTCCAGTATTCTTGCCTGGAGAATCCCCATGGACAGAGGAGCCTGGCAGGCTGCAGTCCATGGGGTCACAAAGAGTCGGACACGACTGAGCAACTAAGCACAGCACAGCCTGAAATACACAGGATAGTCCATTCTCAGGACACTCATATGTAAGAGTTCATTCATATAAAGATAAAAAGTTGCAGAACAGAGAATAACACTTGTCTTGTTGGAGGTTTACGGAACATGGTGAGCTGACCTAGGTGTGTAGTTCTAAGAACAAAGGATTCTGACATCAAGAAGTTTACACCAACCAACCACACCCCTTCCCTCACTGTGCCTTTAAAAGTTGTGCTGAAACCCTCTGGGGAGCTCTGGGGTTTGTGGGGCACAAGCCACAAATCTTGTTGTATGGCCCTGCAATACACTTTCTTGGCTCCATACATCAGTCTGTTTAGCCCACTGTGTGCTGGGCACAGGAACTTGCATTCGGTAACAATTAAGGAGGAACACTGTCACGGGGGAGTTGGGGGCACACTGCCGGCTCCTCTGGCCACACCAAGGTGACCGTGAGGTGTGCCTCACTCAGAGAACCCTGAAGCAAGTCACTGACCTGCCCTCCGCAGCACCCACCCTCCACCCTCACCATTGGGAAGAACTACCATCTTTGTCGTAAATATTCCCTGGCTGAGGTGTGCAAGGCGGGTGGCAGAGAGTACCTCTAGGCTGGATCAGGGGCTGATGAGTCTGTGCAGGTGGGACACCGGGAGAGTCTGAGGGAAAGGGAAGCATTTACAAAGCCCTCTTGACTGACTGGCAGAGATTAATGGAGGCTGTGCTCCCAGAATGATGAATTCAGAAAAAATGGGCATTTAGAGGAGGCAGGTTTGAGACACACTAAATTTGAGTCTGGGAAGACACACATCCAGGGAAGTGTCTGCTGATAATGAGAATTACTCAGTAGGGGTGTGGAAGAGCCTGGAACAGGGCCATCATCCGGCAGGTGTGACTCTGAGGCTGTGCGGGCTGGAGGGCTCGTGGTGGGGAAAGCGGGGTGCCAGGGGAGATGGCTGGTGCACCAGCAGCGGCCCAGCCAGTAGAGAACTGAGGGCCACCACCGCCCACCCGAAGCCCTGTGGGGAATACAAGGAATTCTAAGCCCCGGCTCCTACTCCTGAAGGTTTTATGGTAGAGGAGAGCCAATACACGGGATATCATATGCAAAACAGGAGCACATGTATGAAATAGGGTGCAAACACAGGAGCGTGATGGTGGCAGCAGTGTTCACAGGGCATCTCACACGGTCAGTGTGCACCAAGTCTCATGACATCTTCTTGCTTAATCCGCCCCTTGAGGTGGGTGGGCTTTCACTGGTGAGGACACGGAAGTCTGACGCATAAGGCAACCTGTTGAAAGCCATGTATTTAGAAAGTGGAGAACCGATCTCTGGCTGCGTGAAAATTGAGGACAGACTGTGTGTTTGTCTCTGGGTCTTGCAGGTGATGAGCTGAGAGGCTGGTGGGCAGGGCAGAAGGCGTCAAGGCAGGGCCACGTTTACAGTGGGAATGGAAGCGTGAGCAGGTCAGGAACAGGAGGCTCTAGGGGAGAAGCAAAGAGGGTGGCGGGTTGGCCCGGAGAGGCTGAGGGCCAAGGGCAGAGGAAGCCGGCCCTGGTTCCTGCTTCTCTTGGTCCCACACCCGCTGGGTATCTGCTCACATGACTTCTGAGGCTCCATCCTGACCTGGACACAATTCCTTCTTATGCGGCCTGGAGGTCTGTAATTTAGTGAGACAGGTATTGAGAGCACAGGCAGATCTTCTTGCTTCTCTGATCCACACTTCCCAGCTTCGCTCAAAATAAAACCCAAAGCCTTGCGCCAGTATGCATGCTCTGGACCCCGAGTGATCTACGGCCCCATTCACGTGACAGATCCTCTTCTGCCCCGATCTCCTATGGACGCCACACTTTAACCCCATACTTTATTTTCCTTTATATCTCTACTTGACATTCGCTCACTTAACTTCCCAGCATGGATCTAAACAACTAGAGTGAAAGTCACTCAGTCGTGTCCGACTCTTTGCGACCTCATGAATCGCAGCACGCCAGGCCTCCCTGTCCATCACTAACTCCCGGAGTTCACTCAGACTCACGTCCATTGAGTTGGTGATGCCATCCAGCCATCTCATCCTCTGTCGTCCCCTTCTCCTCCTGCCCCCAATCCCTCCCAGCATCAGTGCCTTTTCCAATTGTAAACTTACATATTTGCAATAAAAGCCACTCTTATAAGGCTACTTATGTTACTGTCACTGTCTTGAAATTAGGTCAAATTGTATTAATTTAGCTTTTATAATAATCACTCATCCAGCTTCAAAGCCGAGATGTTTAATCCTTTCAGAGAAAATTCATTTGCTGCATGTGAAAGTTACCATGAGAATTTTAATTAAACGGATTGTGTCTAAAAATGAACTTGCGAATTATATTTTGGGGAATGCCAGAATGCAACAAAAAGTAATATATTATGTCCAATATCTTCAAGATATTATCCAGCTCAAAATTCTGAAAATAACCCCTCCAATTCTCTTAGTTTTCTAAATACATAGGCACTGAAATAAGTCATCATACAAATTCTATAAAACATATTATTGTCTGACACTAATTCCAGGACACAGAAGGCTAATTGCCCACTGCAAAGAGACAATGACATAATCAAAGGGTACATTATGAAATTACTAGAACACTGATCTCTGCAGTGAAACAGAATTTAAGTAAAACATTCTAGAAATCATAAGCCTATCCCGGGTAGATGAAATCACCTCTATTAATTTCTAACCACCTGCTTTCACCCTGAAACGAACATCTAAATACCATTCAGCCTCCTCGTCTCATCCCTGAGTGAGCAGCCATCATCGCCTTGGACTTTCACAATCCTCCCTCTGCCTTCCCCTAGTTGCTCTGGAATTGCCAAAATCAGCAAAAGTGCCCTCCTAAATAATCTACTGACATTTTTACATAAATTATATACTTCAGGTGAGGGTACCATGAACTCCGTGAGGCTGAGTACTCACTACAGGGACAACGATCCATCAACGTGAAGACAGTTTAGAAGTCAGTGCTGAGGACTGACCTGGGCTCCTGGGATGTCACTTGCGCGTTTGAGCAGGAAACCCATCACCAAGAAATAAGAGGAACGCCTTTAACAAATAGCAATCTGTATTAAATTAACCTGGTCTTGGGCTTCCCTGGTAGCTCAGATGGTAAAGAATCTGCCTGCAATGCAGGAGACCCAAGTCCAATCCCTTGGTCAGGAAGATCCCCTGGAGAAGGGAATGGCAACCCACTCCCGTATTCCTGCCTGGAGAATTCCACAGAGGAGCCTGGCGGGCTACAGTCCATGGGACTGCAAGGAGTCAGACCATGACTGAGCGACTAACACACACACACATCCAAGTCTTAATGATCTTGGTGGTGATTTAGTTGCTAAATGACGTCCGACTCCTGCGACCCCATGGACTGTAGCCCACCAGGCTCCTCTGTCCATGGGATTCTCCAGGCAAGAATACTGGAGTGGGTTGCCATGCCCTCCTCCAGGGGATCTTCCCAACCCAGGGACTGAACCGGGATCTCCTGCACTGCAGGCAGATTCTTTACCAACTGAGACACCAGGGAAGAGTTAGTGAGGAGCTATGATCTTAATTCTGCTTAAACGGCACTGGATGCATTTTCTTAACTTGGACTTAACTTGGAATCAACTTCCCAATGTTACTATTAGTCATAAATCTACTGTCCCTCAAGAGCCTGCTTAAAGTCCACCCTCAGTCACCTCTTGGCAGGGAGATTCTCTCCAGGCTCGTGTTAGATGCAGACCAGATTGCAGAGAAGGGAACTGGCTGCTGTGAGGGAAGGTGTTTTGTGTCTTTGAGCCTACTGTTTCTCTTGTGAAAAGGAGGCGATGGACTCTGTAGTTCCCAAGCCTGGACCATCATTGAATCAAAAACCACAACCACCTGTGTCCCACCTCCAGGAGAAAGAACTCTCCTGGGGGAGACCCAGACATATTTAAGGGCTCCCAGAAATCTGAACGATCATCTGAATGAAACTAGTCAATGAAACTAGTGAATCTGAAGATGCCACTGTCTTCAAAGGCTCAGAAGAACTCTCCTGAGAACATATAGTAAGACAAGCTTTAGGGGGTAATCAAACCATTATTACAGTTACGTGCTCAGTCACTTAGTTGTGTCTGACTCTTTTGCGATTCCATGGACTGTAGCCTGCCAGGCTCCTCTGGCCATGGAATTCTTCCTAGGCAAGAATTCTGGGGTGGGTTTCCATTTGCTCCTGCAGGGGATCTTCCAGACCCAGAATCAAACCCGTGTCTCCTGCATCCCCTGCATTACAGGCAGATTCTTTACCACTTAGCCATCCGGGAAGCCCTTATTCCAATTCATTCATTTATTCCAATTATTCAGTGAATGTACTTTGAGTGCCTGCTGCCTGCCCTGCCCTCTTCTAAGGTGCTGAGTACAGAACAGTTGATATAAACGGTTCCTGCCCTGATGGAGCAAACCGGCTGATGTCAGACGGTGAAGAGGGTGATGAACAAAACAGTGACAAAGACAGACAGGAACCGTGTCCCACACTAGATGGCAGGTGGTTAGTCGCCGGCTCCTGACCAGAAGGTCCCAACGCAGAGGGCCGTCTCCCCGGCACTGCGGTGTGGGTGCTGGTGGGCAGTGGACTGGCCCGAAGGACACATCTCCCCCTGCTGCCATGACGACGTGGGGCCGCAAAGGAGCCGCCCAGCGCTGGTGACAAAGCGGAGGGGAGGAGGCGGGCACACGTCTGTGCGCCCAACACGTGTCAGCCCTGAGCGCTGGGCTGACGCCACGTCTGCCCAAGACGCTGTTCCCACAGGCCCGGGTCAGAGCAGGTCGCCACGGGCCTGGCCCCTCAGACGACCTGCGGGTCCCCCCGCTTAGACATCCAGGCTCGAGGAAGCCGCCGCACCTTCTCTCGGGGTTCGGTTAGAAAGCATCCCTGGATGTCTGTGGCAGTGTCCTCACCGTGGGGCCGCTGGGGGCCTCAGAATCGGGGCATCTCGCCTCCCTTCCCTCCGAGGCTCGCGGCTCCCCGAGGGCCGAGCTGTGTTCCTGAGGGCGGCCGGGAGCCAACCGTCAGCGGACGGGCGTTAGCACTGGGCCGCTGGCGCGAGACCGTTCGCGCGAGACCGCTGGCGCGAGACCGTTCGCGCGAGACTTCATGCGAGACCGTTCGCGCGAGACCGCTGGCGCGAGACCGGAAGTGGGGCACGCAGAGGTCGTCTCAGCCGCGGTCCGCCTGCGGTTCTCTTGAGGCCGGGAGGACGGTGAGAGCAGAACAGGGCCTCTCCCGGGGACCCTAACTTGGGCCGGCGGGTGAGCTGGGAGCCCCGGGCCAGGCTTGTCCTGCAGGCTCCAGAGTCCTCGCCATGGCCAGTGCCAGACCGCAGCCTTGAGGCAGGGGTGAACCTCTCCCCCACCTCCGCCTCCGTGGGTCACAAGAGAGCCCGAGGGTCGGCTGGGCCCTGGGCGCCAGGCTCCCTCAGTGATGACGGCTGGGCGGGTCCAGGTGCCTGATGCTGAGGACTCTGCCTGCTGAGATCTGCCACTGGATCAGCACCAGGGGAGGATCCAGACGGGATGCTAGATGAACGCTCCAGGGCTGGGTAACCGACCCCGTGGGAACCCCCTCCTCTTAGCCAGGACCTGGACCTTTGGAGAGTGAAAGCTGAGCTTTCGGACCTTGCCCTTACTTGTCAGAACAGAGAATAATATTTGTTTTAGCAGAGACTTACAGGAACCTTTGCTACCTGACCGTGACCTGACCTCAAGGACAAAGGCTCTAACACCAACTGACCATGCCCCTCCCTCACCTTTACTAGGAAAGGGCTTTGCTGAAAGCCTCGGGGAGTTCACAGTTATCTGGGCACGAGCCACTGGTCTCGCTCCACGGCCCTGCAACCTTTCTCTGTTCCAAACTCTGATGTTTGAGGGTTATTCGGCCTTACCATGCACCTGGCCTGCGTGTAACACCAGCACATCCAAGTCACCCACAGACGTTTGCAGAAATGAAGGATGCCTTCTCCTGCCTCTTGATGAATGACTGGGCCACTTTCAGAAGTTGCCCAGGGTTCAAAGACCAATAACGTCCTGCTTCTAGATCTAAATGCTGCGTTGAAGTTTTTCTAGGTTGATTTTCTCTTCTCACGCTTTCATCCTCTGTCCATTCCTCTCCCACATCCACATCCTGTCCTCCTGTCCTGTCAGTCTAACACGGCCATTTCTCACCACTCAGGTTTCTGCATTCTGAATACTTGCTCACTCTGCCCAAACCCCCATTATTTTTTTTTAATTAAAAATAAATTTTTTTTGGCTGTGCCACATGACATTTGGGATCTTGGCTCCCTGACCAGAGATCAACCCCCTGCATTGGCAGTGCAGAGTCTTAACCCCTGGACTGCCAGGGAAGTCCTCAAACCTGCATTCTTGTCTCCTCTATTTGGTCATCTGCCCCATCCTCTGCCCTGTAATTTCCAGGGCTGGCTCACAGGAAAGGAGCTGCTTCTTTCCTCTCGGGGGTGGTTTCAGTCCTGCCCCAGCTCCAGGAATGCTCCAATGAACAGCACATGTTTCAACTTTGACTCTCCCCTGCTTTCTCTAATTACGTGAGGTGGGTTTTTTTTTTTTTTTTTGCATCTCTTCTCCTAAATTAAGCTGCTGCTTATACATTAAACAAAGCGACCGGGTGAAAATCTGGAGTCCTCTTTGTTTTAGAAAAGTTCCCTCCTACTTGACCTTGGCTGTCTTGGGAGGTTCACGTAAATCCCACATGCATCTACGCAAAGTCCGAAGCCTGAAATAATGCCATTACTGCCATAACGTCCAGTGAGGTCTGGTGGCACTGATGGGCAAGTGTTTCTGGGAGAACAGATGACTGTGATGGGGAGGCACAGTAGACCGCAAACTTAACCTGTGACAGAAATGCTTCTGGGCAACGTGGGGCTTCAGAAGCACAGGGGGATCGTGGATGGTTGCAATGAAAGAAATCTTATATACATAAACACAGACTCTCAGAAAATCTACCACAGAGATTAGAAGGTGATAAGCGACCCTTCCTGCCACATCAGGGAAGACATGGCCGAGACACCAACAAGATCAATCAAGGTCTATGAGTCGATCCAGTCCGTCTCTTTAAAAATATCTCAGAAGGACACAGAGAATGAAAAAGACAGTAGTAACACTTTTCATAAATATACCCAGTAATTCTGCAAGAAGGGACTAGCTTTCTGGAAGAATGACTGTCATGAAGACCAGCCCACGATCATGGGGAAACAAGAAATGTGATTCTGTGTTACTTCCTGCTTTCTGCCCAAAAGTAAACGGCGACCTCATCAAAGCTGCTGGTGTTCACAGGTTGGGAGAGACCACCTTTCTGCCTGCCTAGCACCCCCACTCCCCCCACGCTGAGCCTCATTTATTGGATAACTAAACACCATCCTTTTAGTTTTCTCCATGAATGATCCCTGACACCAGTTTCTATGTAAGATTCTCTTACTGTCCTGAAGAATCCATCTGTACACAGGGTGCCATTGATAGGGAATGAACCTCTATTGATGAATCACAGCTGAGCACAGTCATAATTCTGGGCATGTCACAGCCTGTGCAGCAAGGATCTCACCGTAACTTCACAGCAACCCATGACATAATGCTTAGCATCTCCACCGATAGAGGAGGGAATTCTGTCTCACAGAAATTAGATGGCTTTCTCAGCAGTTGGGGGCAGAACTGACCTGGGGCCTGAGTCCCACTGTCATCAGCCTTGCCTCCCTCTCCCGTGGAGGCTGGTAAAGATGGACGGATGGGTGGGGTGGAGGGGAAGCAGAGTGATGAAGACCATGTACTCTGTGTGGACTGGGCTCTTCATGGTAGAAGGCACGGAGCTACATGATTGATGAAAAATGCCTCATCTAAAAAGTAACAGCTTCATTTCTTGGAAATAAAACTCAATAATTTCACCTGATTCTGGTTTTCCCTAAAAATGGATGATAATTTGGAGCAAGAAAGTGGGTTGACATGATGTACAGTTGACTCTTGAACAACTTGAAGGGGTTAATCGTATAATTTAGAGTCAAACCCTGGCATTTGTGCTTCCCCGGAATCCTTGAGTTTAACCAATCGTGGACCGTGCAGTCCTGTATGTAATGTTCACTACTGGAAAATGTCCACGTGTGAATGGACCCACACAGTCCAAGCCCATGCTGTTCAGGGGTCAACCGTACTATGAGAAGGCATTTCGCCCAGTTCTCATCGGCCCTGAAAACTGGTCTTCCTGTCTCCTCCAGGCTCTGTTCCCCACTTGCCCACATGTCCACATACAGTCCCAGCCCCTTCTCCCAAATCCCCTCCAGCATTCGGGGTCTGCCCACGCTGAGGCTCCTCTGCAAGTCTTTCCTGAATGCTTCCAGAACCCTGGGACCTCCTGCCCACAGAGGCACATGTCTGCCGTGGGTGCTATTTCTGTTAGGGACCCTTAAGTTGTCCTCTGCTGTTGATGCCTTCAGGCCTCGTTTTCTGACATCAGTTACAACCTTCCCAAACACCAGGGGATGCTACGACCGCCATCCTCAGACAGCACAGTCTCAGCCTTAACAAAGCCCTGAACTGGAGTCCTAGTATCACATACCGATGCCCGTGTTCAGCTCTCTGGCCTCAACTGTCAAATGAAGATAATCACACGACACATGGGAGGATCCACATGCAAAGACACCAGCTGAACATCTTTGTATAACAGCTGCTCAGCACTCGTGGGTTGAGAATGATTAAGCTCATTACTCGGGGATGTTGGGTAGTCCTAGGCCCTTGCCAAGGAGGTTTAAGAATCCTTTCATGACTCTAAGAGATCAGTATTATTTTAAATAATTCACTAACATTTTTTAAACTGTTGAGTCATGAATCGGCTAGAGACAAAACACTCCACTATATTTTTCATATAGTTATCAACAGTGCATGTAACTTCCATATATTAAAATGTTTTGCACGTAGGAATAATCAGCATGCCCTAGAAAGCAATCCACAGGAAACATTTTAGTACCAAATAATGTTGAAAAATAGACACAAAGATGTGAGTGTTTCTATTAATGGGAGGCTCTAAAAGAAAACGGGAGTGCAGGGCTACAAAGGGAGGGGTGGGGAATTCGGGTATTTTATGAGCCTATAAGGGCTTCCCAGATGGTGATAGTGGTAAAGAATCCACCTGCCAACGCAGGAAACATGAGATGCAGGTTCAATCCCTGGATTGGGAAGATGCCCTGGAGGAGGGCACGGCAGCCCACTCCAGTGTTCTTGCCTGCAGAATCCCATGGACAGAGGAGCCTGGCGGGCTACAGTCCCTTGGGTTGCAGAGTTGGGCACGACTGGATCAACGTACCTCACAGGCACGAATAAGGCTGTAAGTATTCAGTTCAGAATGGCGAGGGGACAGTTTGAAGACGCAACGTAGGAACTCCAAGCATAGGCTCATTGACCTTTTCCACTTCAGCCTTTCCACAACAGTTTCCTGACTGTTCACTCTGGGCCTTGCCAGAGACAGTCACAGGGGAATGCCAGGTGTGGTCTGCGAACCACATTCCATTCTGTCACCAGGTTCATTTTGACGCACTGAATCTGATGAGCTAGCAATTCTCCCTCTGATACTGGTCGGCAGGCTTGAGGTTTTCCAAGGTGGATAGTGAACTATATGCCACCAACCCATGGGGAAAAGAAAGGAATGCTGAAAGCAACAAACGACTGAGTTTACTCTCTATGAATGAAAATAAAAGGGCGCCTCCCCACTGGCTCAGCAGCAGAGAACCCACCGCTGGGCAAGAGCTGCAGGAGATGTAGGTTTGATTCCTGGGTCCGGAAGATCCCCTGGAGGAGGGGATGGCAACCCACCCCAGTGTTCTTGCCTGCAGAATCCCATGGACAGAGGAGCCTGGTGGGCTGTAGTCCATGGGGTTGCAAAGAGTCAGACACGACTGAAGCTACTGAGCATGCACACTGCTGCTGCTGCTAAGTCACTTCAGTCGTGTCCGACTCTGTGTGACCCCACAGACAGCAGCCCATCAGGCTCCACCGTCCCTGGGATTCTCCAGGCAAGAACACTGGAGTAGGTTGCCATTTCCTTCTCCAATGCATGAAAGTGAAAAGTGAAAGTGAAGTCACTCAGTCGTGTCCGACTCTTAGCGACCCCATGGACTGCACAGCCCACCAGGCTCCTCCGTCCATGGGATTCTCCAGGCAAGAGTGCTGGAGTGGGGTGCCATTGCACGTGCAATGAATAAAGGGAAAAATACACAAAAGCACTTAACACTGAGTTGAGCTCATAGTAGGGCTTCCTAGATGGTGCTAGTGGTAAAGAAAGAGCCAGCCTGCCAACGCAGGAGACGTAAGAGACCTGGGTTCGATCCCTGGGTCAAGAAGATCCCCTAGAGGAGGGCACGGTAACCCACTGCAGCACTTTTTCCTGGAGAATCCCATGGACAATGGAGCCTGGCAGGCTTCAGTCCAGAAGGGTCGAAAAGAGTCAGACAGGGCTGAGGCAACTTAGTACACACACACACACACACACACACACAGACACGAGCTTCTAGTAAGAGCTTGTTAATTTTCGTTATTATTGCTGCTTTTATTATCATTACTCCTACTGCTATTCTACTGATTGGAAAATTGAACAGGACAAACCCTTGAACTTGGGAGAATGAAAAGTTCTACCAAAGCAGGCACATCTGCTAGGATGCCTCAACAGTAATGAAAGGCCTGATGACATCTTGACCATAACATCACCACACAGTGCTCCTCAATTCGGAAGTATGGAACTTGAAACACAGGCTGGCCGTCCTTTGCTCACGGACGCCCCGCTGCACAAACCCAGACTCAGACCCAGAGCACCCCCGGCCGCAGCCCAGGCCTGGGGGAGAGTCGCCAGTGAGCACGCCTGTGGCCCCGCACACGTTACGCCTGCACACGCTGCTGCTCACTAGGCAAGATCAGTGTGTGCTCAGTCCCTCAGTCGTGGCCGACTCTTCACGGCCCCGTGGACTGCAGCCTGCCCGGCTCCTCTGTCCACGGGATTTCAGAGCGTGACCAGTTCCAAAGCAGAGCCCTTCACGGGACAGAACAACCGGGGCTGCTTGTGGCTTCACCGGGATGCAGACTGTCCTCCAGGCCCCCTTCCGGGCTCACCGCACAGCCACCCGTCCTGGGCCGTAATCACGACCGCAGGGAAAGAGAAGGCCAAAGCTCAGGCCCCAAGGTCAACACACCCACGGCTCCGACGGCCTCACCCCGAAGGAGGAGAGAAAGGAGGACCAAGGACCGCAGGCCAGCGGCTACCGTGCATTCACTGCAAACACCAATGCAGATGTGCACACAGGCCCACACACACACACGAGTAGACCCACACACAGACAGACACACGTGCGCGCATCTAAGGAAACACACACGGTACACAGACAGAATTGGTTTCAGACCCCAATCCACTGTTTACTACATTCTTTTATGTCATTGACGTTACTTAATCCATTTTTCAATCTGTAAGTTGTGAGATCAATATAGGAGGCACCAACCAGCAACATCTCTTTAAAGAAGGGAGCATATTAAATATTAATAAACATCTAAGAATAAGTGTAAGGTTTGTTTGAAAAAACTTTTGTATCATATATTTTAAGATGCATACACATAATCCTATACATTCACATCTACAGGTCCTCTGGCATGCAGATAAATATGTGTATATACATGTATATATACACACACACATACACATACAAACCCACATACATGCATAGTTGTTATACAGAAACATATTTCTTGTCTGGGTTTACTGTCAAAATTTTTGAGATACTGACAACATCAACTGTCAGCTCCCTCCTCCTTTAAAACACCTATTCCTGCAAAGGGAGAGGGGGCGGGAGGAGAGACAGGAGGGGACAGGATGCTGATGCCTCTGGCTGGTGTCTGAGACAGTGTGTGGAAGCGGTGCCTTGTGAAAGTAAGATGCAAACCTGGCAAGAAACGTCCCAGGCCCACCTTGCACACACCACCTGTGACACACCCACAGCATCACTGCTCCTCTCCCAGGACCCCCTCGGGCACACGGTGTGGGAGAGGCTGGAAGCCATGACGAGCACATGGAGACCACACTGCCGTCGACCCTGAATGGCATGCGTTTTCTGGTCCCCTTTGTCCTCTCTGACCATCTCTGCCTCTGAAAGGTGCTGACCCCAGTACCTTCCCCACCCTCTCACCTGGGGAGAAAGCTAAAACACTCTCCTAGAAACACGTGGCCAGGTGTGCCCAGAAGTTAGAGATGCTGGCACCAGGCAGGGACTGACCCAGGGCGACGGCCCCGGGCCTGTGCCTCCATGCAGGACGCAACTTGAGAAGATGCTACAGAAATAGCCCACCACCCCTGCCAAAGCCCTCCTCTGTGGATTTACAGCTCAAAAAGGAATAATCCCAAACTGATGCTCCCTGTGCACCCCCAAAAGCAACGAAACACAGCCCTCACCCAAGAAGAGGGTGCTCTAGAGGAGAAGGTGATCTTACCAGGACCCAGCCTGACATTTTCCCCACAGTTGGCCACCCCTGCTGGGCAGAGACATCACCTCCTCCCACCTGCCCCAACCCGTCTCCCTTTGAAGAATCATGAAGCTAGGGAAAAGCGTGAAAGAACAGTGCAATGAACATCTGCACAGACTTCACGGCGACATCACAGTTGTTAACACACTATTGCATTGACCCCCTCCTGCTCTCTCTATACACATACATCTACCTGTATGCATACACGTGTGGGTATATCCATACACACAGACTTTCCCTGCTAAACCATCTGAAAGCCACTTACAAACAACACCCACCAAGTACTTCAGCATGAGTCTCCTAATAAGGGCATTCTCCTACAGCATCACAACCAACACAAACATCTCTGAGTTATAACACCTAAAATATCTAACAATAATCCTGAGCCTTATTCAGATTCCCCAGTTTTTCTAAAATGTCTTTTGTATCTATTTCTTTCTATCAGGTACCGAATCATGGCCTACTGTTTTGCACTTATTTTTTCTAGTTTATACACTTGACTTTGATGCACCCACCCCCTCTGCCTCGCCAATCTTTACTTTGTTTTGTTTCCCATGATGACATTGCTTTTGGTTTAGTTTAGTTTTGTTTTCATGGATCCAAGCTCGTTGTCTTCTAGAAAGTCCCACAATCTGGACTCATCTGATTATTTTCTCAGGATTAGATTCACTTGAACATTCTTGGCAATAATATTACGTAAGGAATGCTGTGGGCTGCTGACTGCACCGTCCCAAGAAGCACATATTTTGTTCCAACGTTTTCATTACTGAGTTTGATCATTTGGTTAAGTGATCTTAATTAGAAAGGTGGTTTCATTTTTCCATTTTTCATTAATAAGAAGCTATGGAACGACACTAAGGCTTCACGGCTATCTTAGTCCCCACACTGTCACTGAATGATTTTAGCATTCATTGACAATTTTTGCCTGTATCAACTATGGCATTGGGAATGACAAAATCATAGTTTCCTAAATTCATAATGCTTTCTATATTTATTAGGGAATATTCATCTGAAAAAGTTTTTATCCTCTTTACACTTCTCACTTTTTTAAAGGTCAACTCTTAAGGAAAAATTTTAGGTCCAAACATTCACTGCTGCACCCCCTGGAACTCTCTGTTCTGGGGGTCTGCATGACCTTTGGGGCACTGCTTGGAGCCAGGCTGTCACGTCAACGTGCTTTTCACTAGGGCCTTAAATTCATCCCTTATTTTTTGATGGTAGTTTGACAGTATATCTATTTTTACATAACTACTTCCCATTTCTTTGCTTCTCCCTCAGAAAGGATACATCAGCTTATTCTCCTTTGCTGCTGTCACATGCTGAATAAAACGTATGGAGAGAAATGACTGGCAATAGGTAGAAAACGATGTATAAAATCCTGCAGTTTTGAAAACTGCCTCACATTCACTCAAAAATACTTGAGTGGCATCATCATTTTGCTGGGTCCTGGGAAGGAAAAAGCAGAGAAGACAGGGTTTCTACCATCAAAAATACCTCACCACGCCCCATTCCTGCTTTCCTGGTGGCTCAGGGGTAAGGAACCGGCCTGCCAAGGCGGGAGACACAGATTCAGTCCTTGGGTTGCGCGGATCCCCTGGAGAAGGAATTAGCAACCCACTCTACTTTCTTGCCTGGGAAATCTCATGGACAGAGGAGCCTGGTGGGCTATGGTCCATGGGGTCACAAAGAACTGGATAGGGCTTAGGAATCAAACAACAATGATGCCCTATTTCTATACATTAACACAAAGCTTATCCAAAGTTATAAGAGCATTTCTATTATGTCTGGAAGACACACCCCAAGATTCCAACCTGGAATTAAGATGAAGTACCCCCTTGTACAACAACCGGCAACGGGGCTGATCTCTGTACCCAGACGCTCAGAGCTGCTCTGCCTCACCTAGAAATTCAGCGCAGGGGCCCAAGTGGCTCAGACGGTCAGGTCTACAGGCGACTCATTCAGATACATGTCCCAGAAGCCACACTAAATGGTGATTAAGAATGGACCATTTGGCTTTAGTCTCAGTTCTGTTACTAACTGCTCAAATGAAACTTGACCACTCAGGGTCTCCATTCTTCAAATGCAGCATGTGGATGTCCTATAAGGTGGTTATGGAATTGTGAGTTAACACAGTGAAACTGCTTATAACTTTCCTTAGCACATGATGGGCTTCCCCTGGTGGCTGAGATGGTAAAGAATCCGCCTGCAATGCAGGAGACTCAGGTTTGATTCCTGGATTGGGACGAGCCCCTGGAGAAGGGAATGGGAACCCACTCCAGTATTCTTGCCTGGAGAATCCCATGGACGGAGGAACCTGCCGAGTTATAGTCCATGGGATCTCAGNGTGGCTGAGATGGTAAAGAATCCGCCTGCAATGCAGGAGACTCAGGTTTGATTCCTGGATTGGGACGAGCCCCTGGAGAAGGGAATGGGAACCCACTCCAGTATTCTTGCCTGGAGAATCCCATGGACGGAGGAACCTGCCGAGTTATAGTCCATGGGATCTCAGAGTCGGACACGACTGAGTGACTACCACGAGCACATGTATGATACATATTCAGTAACTATTAGTTGTTCCAAAGGTGATTATAATTATTCCTATTCACTTGACTTCCTTCTCTAAAAGAAGGTTTGCTATCAACAGATTAAGACTTCCAATACCATTGAGAAGTTCCCTCACCCGCCTCCCACCCCCGCCAGATGAGAAATACAATAGAAAATCCCTGACTTTCTCAAAAAGCAAACTGCAGGAAAACAATTACAGCTGTGCCACACAGTGAGAGGAGAAAATCCTCCAGTTGGGGGCCAAATTACAACATCTTAATACCAGGGATTAGAGCCTATTGTATGGGCTTGAGTTCTCTGAATTCATGAGGCCCAAGCTGCAAGCTATTAAGCAGAGATTAGTTTTATGGGCCAACGGGAGGCAGACCAGCTCCAGCGAGAGCCAGGATGTTGGAAGCAGCTGGGACCACCGCGTGCAAGCCTGAAGCTACCTGTGCTGTCAGTCAACCCCGAGGGCTCACAGTATGCAAACAGAGCCAACTGAAGTTTCTGCGGCTGGATGCAGAAGTATTTCTTACATGCTTCACATATTCACGAGTGTCGCTACACTCAATTAAAGCAAAATTTTAAGTCGTAGTGTTTAGTGTTTATCCACTGAGAAGTAAACCCATCTCACCTTTAACTGCATGATGATTAATGAGAGATGATGTATATCTGAGTATTAAACAGAGTTGTTAAAACCCAGGGGTGGTGAGACAGCATTTATGGACAGCCTGATATTTTATAGACTATTGCTGCCTTGTCCATTTAAGCCTCGTCCATTTAATCACTTTCCACTAAAAATATTTTTTAAGTAGGGCCGAAGGACAGAACAACCATCAACGGCCTCAGCCCTTCCAGCTCAATTAAACTTGGTCACACATTGGCATCAGTAATGACCACCATCTGCTCAAGTCCACGGCCCAGCAGCCCTCCCTGTGCATGGAAATCACCACGTGTCCATCAAATTGCCTGATGCTGGCAGAGGCCCAAGAGCACCACATGAGCAAAGAAGCTGCCTGACATGAGCCTCCAGTGGAGTGCAAATGCACGCGCTTTGGGAGACTGGGGGCCCAGCAGTTCTGGTTGGAGGGCACCAGGAAGGGGCAGGTCATACCTGGGACCCACCTGGCTCCTCCTTAAGCAGACAGGCAGGTGAGCATGCCTGTCCAGGTGTGGGAAGGTATTTGACTCTTCCTCACTTGAATGCAGCATCCACTTATCAACAGGCAGGCATCTGTTTAAAAAGTTGGTGGCAATCAGAAAAAAACGTGGGCCTTGTGATGTGAGCTGAGTGATTCAGGGAGCAGAGGGCTTTCCTGGGCAGCTCAGATGGCTGTGACAGAGCACATGGGCTGGTGGCTTAAACATCAGACATCACTTCTCACAACACTGGAGGCTGGAAGTCTAAGGTCAAGGTGCTGGGAGATGGGGTTCCAGTGAGAGCTCCCTTCCTGGTGTGCAGACAGTGCCCAGGGAGAGACCTCTCATCCACGGACACTAATCCCCTGCTGGGGCCCCACCCTCATGACCTCACCTGACCCTGATTATCGTCCACAGACCATCTCCAAATCATCACATGGGAATGAGAGCTTCAACACAGGAACCTGGGGGTGGGGTGGGGAGGACACTAACGAGGCTCATAATAAAATGGAGTAAATAAAGCTCAATGGAGAGAAACGCACAGCCCATAAAGCCTTCCCTTCCAATCCGCTCTCCCTGCGACCTGGAGCCCATCCCCCAGGGCTCTTCATAATATGCCCCCCGATTTCACACCAGCCCCTGCTCAAACATCACCTCAAAGCAGCACGTCTCAGGTGTCCATCTGACCCTGCACCCTCTTACTCCTGATACTCGTACTGTGCTTGAATGTTCTCCAAAGCCCCCTGCCCCCACCTTGCTACCTAAACACAGGTTCACTGTTCCCAAGTCCATTCCCTGCCACACTCGCTCAGGACCAGGTCCCTGTCGGTCACGGCTGCGTCCACAGGGCCCTCGGAGTGTCTGGCGTGTAACAAGTACTTAATACACGCTAGTGGAGAGAATTATTTTAAACTGTCATGCTGGCCCCTCTCTCACAAGATGAAGTGAGAAGACAAAAGACCAGTTGACCCTGTTTAGAAAGGGGACAGGAAGCCCTTGCATGGTCTCCAAGTGGCAACTGCCGTAAAAATGTTAATAAGGAACTCGCACATTTTTCTTAAAATGACCCCCAAACAGTAGCAGTGACGACCAGCTACCACAAGGACAGCCAATACGCTAAAGCCAAGATAAGTACTTTACAAACCTCAGCTCACGCGGGCCACCTGACACTATGAAGCAGTTACTAGTATCAGCCTGATTTCATAAGCATGAGACTAAAGAGGTCAAGCGACCTCTCCAAGGTCACGCAGCTAGTCCTCATGGAGCCAGGGCTCTGGCTAGAGTCGGTCTGACTCCAGAACCTCTGGCTTCCTCGTGTGTCCTCATCGGGACTGCGACAGATTCGGCCACATTTTGGGAAGCTCAGCGAATTTCCTGCAGGAAAATAAGCTGGTGTCCAGAGTTTCTGCTTAAACGTCAATCAGCTAAAAATAAGCAATTATAGCTTTAAAAAGGAAGGAGATTCTCACACTCGCTACAGCCTGGATGGACCCTGAAGACGTCATGAAATGACAAATCACAAAAGGAGGAACACTGATATCACCTATGTGAGAGGCATGGAGGATTCAGATTCACAGACACAAAGTAGCTGGCAGGACCAGGGGCCGGGAGCCAGGACAGGGAGCCAGCGTTTACTGACGACAAAGCTTGCCTTTTGCAGGAAGAAGAGCGATGGACGGGGATGTTGGGGACGGCTGTGCAACAGTGAGGCTGTGCTTCACACCCCCAGAACTGTACCCTAAATCATGGCTATGATAGTATATTTCATGTTATGTACGTTTCATCACAATAAACTTTTTTTTTTTAATTGAGCACACACAGAAATATGGTTCGGACATGTTCAGTCTACCTCCTAATCCCCCATGGCTCTCAGTGAAGCCCAGACTCTGTCCCTTTACAATGATGAGCGGATGACGGAGAAGGAGCCAGCCTTGGCGACACGCACGTGGCGGCCAGCTGCCTGTCTTCTCCCGACCCCTCAGAACGGCCTACACACCGAGACCCTCCTCCTCTTTGTACGAAGACACGGGGACCTGTCCTAGTAACTGCCCATCAGACACAAGCAGTCAAGTCACAGCGTTACTTTCATTTCCTGGAAGGCTGGCCGCGCTGCGGGAGAGGCGGTGTACAGACACAGGTCTTCTGCTTCCGGATCTATAAGCTCCCTCCCTAAAGAAGACTCTTGTTAATTTCAGAAATCACATTAGTGGTCATTTCTTCTGCTCATCCTCGGACGCCAGCACGGTGGAAGATGGAGGAGGAGGGAGAAAAGGAGAGAGGGAAGGGTTAGGGTGCAGGCAAAGGAGATGAACGGAATCAGGTGAGAGGCGACCGTGGCCAGCATCAGCCAGCATGGCCTGGCCGATCTGGCGCATCTGGCCTCGTCTAGGGCAGCACGTGGGGGAATCTGTCACCATGTGGGGAGCAGTCCTATTAGGAACCCATCTCCAAAGGGTGCATCCCCACCACGGTGGCCTCCGACTCACGTGTGCCTGAGCTCCACATTCGCAGTCACCTAGCAACGCTTTCACCTAAGGGGACTGTAGGCGCTCTCAGCCCTCACCTTCCTCCTGTAATTACTCCCTTTTTAGGCTCAGCCATCTCCTTTGGCTCTTCTCTGTAAATTAAATTTGGACCACTTCAACTAATGCATTAATANCAGACACAAGCAGTCAAGTCACAGCGTTACTTTCATTTCCTGGAAGGCTGGCCGCGCTGCGGGAGAGGCAGTGTACAGACACAGGTCTTCTGCTTCCGGATCTATAAGCTCCCTCCCTAAACAAGACTCTTGTTAATTTCAGAAATCACATTAGTGGTCATTTCTTCTGCTCATCCTCAGAAGCCAGCACGGTGGAAGACGGAGAAGGAGGGAGGAAAGGAGAGAGGGAAGGGTTAGGGTGCAGGCAAAGGAGATGAACAGAAGCAGGTGAGAGGCAACCGCGGCCAGCATCAGCCAGCATGGCCTGGCCGATCTGGCGCGTCTGGCCCCGTCTAGGGCAGCAGGAGGGGGAATCTGTCACCATGTGGGGAGCACTCCTTTTAGGAATCCATCTCCAAAGGGTGCATCCCCACCGCGGTGGCCTCCGACTCACGTGTGCCTGAGCTCCACATCCGCAGTCACCTAGCAACGCCTTCACCTAAGGGGACTGTAGGCGCTCTCAGCCCTCGCCTTCCTCCTGTAATTACTCCCTTTCTAGGCTCAGCCATCTCCTTTGGCTCTTCTCTGTAAATTAAATTTGGACCACTTCAACTAATGCATTAATANACACTTCTTCTTGTCAATTAATCTGACAATCTCATCAGACAACTCTGTTACTCCAGACAGTTCGGAGGCATTTTTTAAGGTTTTGCAGGGAATAAATTAATTACTAAAAGACTTCACAAAACTGAGTATCTTGATTAGGAAGTAATATCTGCATTTAGCTCTTTCGACGTTACTTTTTCTCCTTTTAATTATTTCTAGTGGGTTCTACCCCATCCAGTTCCTCAACCTCATACTCATGAAACTTGTTGACTTAAAAAGTTCTGATGAGGTCCTCACCCTAAGGCCAATGTCATATGATAATCGCTTACACACAGAATCTAAAAAAAATGATACAAATGAACTCGCATACAAAACAGAAGTAGAATGCAAAAAAACAAACTTGGTTCCCAATGGGGAAGAGGGTGGGAGACTGATAAACTAGGAGACTGCCATCAACAGATACACACTGCTAGATGTAGAAGAGATAAGCAACAAGGTCCTACTGTACCGCACAGGGCACCATACTGTTTTGTCATAACTTATCAGAGAAAAGAATCTGAAAGATAAATATGCATGTATAACTGAATCACTTTGCTGTACCCCTGAAAGTAACACAGCATTGTAAACCAACCATACTAAAATACTCTGAAGAGGCCATTCCCGCTAAGGCTGCAGCCCCCATCTTGGCCGTACATTAAACTCACCAGGGGGAGTGTGTAAGTGACCAATGGCCAATCCTGCCCCAGCCCAAACGAGTGCCAGTCTCTGCTGAGGGGGAGCGATGGGCCCCACACCTGTGTTCTGGGGAGCTCGTCCCATGACTTTGCCGTGCGTGCAAAGCTGACTGCCATGGCTCTGTCTGGGGTGTAACCCCCACCCCTGTTGTAAGAGACGTTAGCAAAAAATCGAAGGCTCAGAGTCAACCTCCAGTTGCAGAAGCTGTTTCCCCCCAAGGAAGAGACGGGAGAGGTACATGTCCAGGGGTGCAGAGAATCCTTTCCAGTATCCCCGCATCTTATCCACCTGCACAGCTGAGTCACTAGCTGGCCTACAGATCTTGCACATCTTGCACTTTCCCATTCTCTTCCTACTTGGTGGTCCCCTTGATGGGGGACACACTCACGCCCCCGAGCAGCATCACCGTTCTCCTCCCGTCTCAGCCACGTAGCCAGGCCCTATTCAGCCCAGGAGCTGAGGCAGGCCAGCAGCCCCTGGAGCTAGAACTGGGCTGACAACACCTGTCGGGGGCCCAGGGCTGCAGGCTTCCCCGGGAGACAGAGCAAAGGCTCCCACTTCCAGAGGGGCAGCGAGATGAACAGCGGGGCCGGGCCAGCAATTAGGGGATCTGAGCTGTGAATTCCAGGTGAGTCCGAGACTCCCGAGTGTTAAGTGGGCCGCGCTCTGCTCACGTTTGATCTGAACCTCACAGTTACACGCTCCCATCCCGTCAGACCCAGTTACACACAAAGGGGATTCATCTCCCCAGAAAATACTGCACAGCAGAGGGGACCCTCGGGGCTCTGTTTCTTAGCTTTCATCAAACGCACGTGGATCACATTTTGCCCTGTGAATTTTACATTCTCTGCTAAATCTATGATCGTCATTCTGCTCTTTAATATCAGTTCTGGTCTTGCAATGGAGAAGGAAAGGGCACCCCACTCCAGTGCTCCTGCCTGGAGAACCCCATGGACAGAGGAGTCTGGCGGGCTACAGTTCCTGGGGTCGCAAGGGCCAGCCACGACTGAGCGACTGCACCACCACCAGGGGTCCGGCTAAATTTACCCTTGCTGAGTCCCCGTTTTCGTTCTGGGGGGAGCCTTACTTGGCAAAATACAGTGATGTTCTGGCCTTGGCATGGCCTCTGACTCCCGGAGGCTGGACTAGATTCCATGGGTTCATGAATTCCTGGATTAACCCTTTCCATGAAAGAACGGCGAGTCCTGTGGCTCCCTCTCAGGATGCCACTGTGCCAAGGAGACAGGAGGTCACTCAGTCCAGGCGAAGCAGTTTGGGACTGTCAATCCAGCAGGACTCACCGACAGATACCCCCGTGTCTGTCCTTGGGAGTAAACGGTACAGGCAGCCCCCAAACACGGTCCCTGAGTGAGGATGCCTTGCTAGGAGGGAAACGCAATAGACAGAGGCCTGTCTGGTCACCTCCTTGGTCCTTTAGAAGCAGGAATGACAGCTGATCTTCACCCTCAGGGGAAGAACGGAGGGAAGCCCAGGGGTCTTCCAGAGCAGACTATCCCACCACACATTGCCTGGCGGGAGCTGAGCAGCTTTACGGAGTATAGACCACGCATTTCAGATCTGGTTTCTCTTGTGCTGAGAAATACACTGGGTAACTCAAGAAAGAATGAATTGATGCCGGGCTGGCAGGTCAGCGTCTAGGCTGGGGCTGAAATACTGTTTCTCCACTTGGACATATGCGCATTCTGCCCTTTATGTGAGTCTCTGCCTGTGTGTGGAGAAGGCAATGGCACCCCACTCCAATACTCTTGCCTGGAAAATCCCACGGACGGAGGAGCCTGGTGGGCTGCAGTCCACGCGGTCTCGAAGAGTCGGACATGACTGAGCAACTTCACTTTCACTTTTCACTTTCACACATTGGAGAAGGAAATGGCAACCCACTCCAGTGTTCTTGCCTGGAGAATCCCAGGGACAGGGGAGCCTGGTGGGCTGCCTTCTATGGGGTCACACAGAGTCGGACACGACTGAAGCAACTTATCAGCAGCAGCTGTCTGTGTGTCCTATCCTGAAGAGACTGCCAGAGGAATAGGGACATTTGTCTGTCCGCCCGCCAAGCCCCTCTGTCTACGGGATTCTCCAGGCAAGCAGACTGGAGTGGGTTGCCCTTTCCTCCTCCAAGGCATCTGGAGTCTCCTGCAGTGGCAAGCGGATTTGTTACCACTGGTGCTGCCTGGGAAGCCCATTGAAGCAGCAGTCATTCATATTTAATGTGAAAGAGAATGGAGGCTAGGAGATTTGCACCCAGACCCCACAGAAGTAACCAAAGGCAGAAGCCTGGCTCAACCGGAAGTTATGCAACACCAGATCTGCTCCATGTCATTGCCTCTACGACTCAAAGTAAAGTGTCACAGGTGTCCAAAGGGAAGTATGTGCCCACTGTTATTCTTTCCTGCTGGAGAATCAGAATCGATTCCCTAGAGGTATTTGATGTGAGCCTTGAAGGACGGCAGAGTTTGACAAGGCATGACGGTCAGAGGAAATTATCAACTACAGGAACTCATTCAAAGAGAGCAGAAGACAGGAGGGCAGGAACAAGGGAACACTGAAGGAATGGTAAGTGGCTCAGCTGAGGCTGAAGCTCCACGACTTTGGCCACCCGACGGGGAGCGCTGACTTACTGGAAAAGGCCCTGATGCTGGGAGAGACTGACGGCAAAAGGAGAGGAGGGTGGCAGACAATGAGATGGTCAGATACCATCACCGACTCGATGGCCGTGAATTTCAGCAAACTCTGGGAGATAGTGGAGGACAGGGAGGCCTGGCGTGCTGCAGTCCACGGGGTCCCCAAGAGTCAGAGATCACTTAAGCATCTGAACAACAACAGTAAACGTGGTTCAGCTCAGCTGGAGCACGAGTCATGCAAAGGCTGTCTCTTATACACATCTAGATGGGTATAAGAGACAGGCCCGCACCCCACCCCGCGGCCGAGGACTGAACATCCGTCCCTACCTCTTGGAAGCCCGAGCCCACCCCGGAGGACCGGCAGAAACACCGCTTCTGTCATAGGATGAGGTGACCCCTTTTCGTTTCGGCATTTCCTGTGAAGTTAAAAGAGGATTCCTTCTGGCAGATGGTTGAAACGTCCCCTGAGTTGGGAGCAGACCTCTGGCTCCCACAAGCAGAGAATCTGGAAGTGCCTGGGGAGAACCGTGGCCCGCTCAGGTGAGCTCATTCAAGCTGCTTCATTATTCAAGTTTGAAAGACGCTTCGGCCCTTGGCGGGAGAAGAAACGAGTCGTGCTGAAGTCATCAGATTTCTGCACTCAATTTCTTAAAGAACCACTCCCAGTGGCTTGTGTTTACCAACGTTAAGAATAGATGAAGCGCTGTCAGAAAAATTCGGCCAGTGTTCTATCTGGCTCTGAGGTGAAAGTACTTGAAAGAACTGATGTCTAATATTTCCGCAAAGAAACAGACGAGTTCGGAGTCACATTCAAAAGTTGAAACGCTTCTTGCTGAGCTCTCTCCAATTTTAATTACTTGGCTAAAGTTGCTGCGCTAACATTTTTCAAGAGATGAGGGGCACAAGAACAGGAACTCGTACGGAGGCAGACGGACAAAGGGGTTCAATTCGGCAAGGGACTGTCACGTGGTTCCACGCCAGAGCTGACCGCTGGCTGCCCCTTGAACAAAGGCTGACCCAGCCCGAGGCCCAGCAGAGCAGGCAATTATCTGCATGGGGTGATCTGACAAGCATTGAGAGCACTTCGTCCTCCCCCACCCCCAGCTCCCCATTCCCTCCAAAGAAAACAAAATCCCTCCCATTAGGCTGCCCCTGCGTCTAAAATTGCTGGCATGTGCCTCCAGGCATGACAGACGCTCAGACTGCAGGTACCTGTATCATTAGGGACACTCTGCCGGGCGGATGGACTGAATTATAGAAGCTGGGCACAAGGCTGCGTACACGGGCATTTTTCAGAAGAGTCAGGCAGAGTGGAGGGTCCGTGAAAGGCAGAGGCGCCCTGGGGGCTCAGGGCTGGGCTGAGAGCAGAGAGGCTGAGCTGCAAACCGGGGGAAGCAGGCCAGCATCAGTTCAGAACTTGCCAGGGCCGCTGAGGCTGCTTCAAGGGACCGCTAGCACAAAATCGAGGACAAGGGGCGACATATATACACTGTTGATACTGTGTATGAAATAGACAATTAATGAGATACTCACTGCTCTGGGGTGACCCAACTGGGAAGGAAATCCCAAAGGGAGGGGACAGATGCAGCTGATGGCTGATTCTCTTTGCTGCACAGCAGAAACGAACACTGTAAAGCAACTGTGTGTATGTCCAAGTGTGTGTGTGTGTGTGTCCAAGTGTGTGTGTGTGTGTGTGTCCGAGTGTGTGTGTCCATGCGTGCATGTGTGTGTGAAAGGCACGCAGTCGTGTCCGACCCTTTGCGACACCATGGACTGTACAGTCCATGGAATTCTCTAGGCCAGAATTCTGGAGTGGGTAGCCCTTCCCTTCTCCAGGGGATCTTCCCAACCCAGGGATTGAACCCAGATCTCCCACATTACAGGCAGATTCTTTACAATATACCCCAATAAAAATCTTTTAAAATTAGCTACTAAAATAAAAAGAAAAAGCCTTACTCCATTGAAATAATGATTAATTTCTAGACTTAAGTGCCTATTGATACCGTGTAGATGCGGGTCTTCTGCGAGGGGTGAGGGCCCGTCCGCACACCTGCCTGGCCACGTGCTCCCTTCCCCCTGCAGCCAGGTATCAGGAGAGCATCACCTGGATGGCTTGTGAAAACATCGTCTGTGGAGCCCCACACCCAGAGTTTCCGATGGAGCAGATCTGGGACAGCACCTCTGAGATCTGGCTCTTTCAGCACGTTTCCAAGTGATGTTGATGCTGCCGGTCCGGGGAACA
The DNA here is from genome assembly GCA_006410675.1 of Oreotragus oreotragus. Taxonomy (NCBI): domain Eukaryota; kingdom Metazoa; phylum Chordata; class Mammalia; order Artiodactyla; family Bovidae; genus Oreotragus; species Oreotragus oreotragus. Next base: position 592,377 of record SJYX01022174.1, read on the forward strand.
CACTTTGAGAACCACTGGTCCAGCTGCTCCACACGAAGTGAGACGGAGTCAGGCGCCCCTTCCTTCCTCCTGGCCTCTGTGCTTCTCTGAACATACGAGGGAGTTGACTGACTTGATGTTCATGGTTTGGGCAGGGAGATTACTTGAACTAATACCATGATCCAGTAGTATTCCAAAATTTTTTCATGTACCACAATAAAAACTGTACTTGACAGCCTAATCACATACACACACAAATGGAGTTTCCCTGGTGGCTGAGTCAGTCAAGAGTCTGCCTGTGATGCAGGAGACTTGGGTTCGATCGCTGAGTTTGAAAGATCCCCTGGAGAAGGAAATGGCAACTCACTCCAACATGCTTGCCAGGGAAATCCCATGGACAGAGGGACCTGGTTGTGTACAGTCCATGAGGTGAAAAGAGTCAGATATGACTGAGCAACTAAACCTACCTACCTCCAATTGGAGTAAAGGCTTCAGCAGGCAATATTCACCCTTACTCCTGTTATATAAGCTGGTATTCTCTATTTTCCCCTTGTACTCAATTTCATTAAAATAAGATGCTGAACATGCTTCTCTTTAACTGGAATGCTAGCAATAATTTTGGAGGAAAGTCAAGAAAACAAAACTCTACCATAAAAATAAACATGTCATTTTTAGATCTTAGGAGAAATGAGTATTTAAGAGGCACATAATCGTGCAACCCCAGTTGGTACTTATTTTTAAAAGTTCATGGCTTTTCAAACTGTTAGAAGCAATCCAATTAGAAACGCTGGGAATGAGAATGCAGAGATAATTTGTCAGAGTCACTTGAGAAAGCTTGACTAACAGACTTGAGATATGCAAGGAAGGATTTTCCAGCGTGGTAAATGACACACTCACGACGAACATGGTATATTTTTCTTCTCCGGCCGTGGCTCAGCGCTGCAGCAGTAAAGGCTGCGTGCTGGAGCGCTGGCGGACGCCGGGGCCATGACACGTGCCGTGCTCACCTTCAGTGGAGAGCCCAGGTCCCTGCCCACCGACCTCACTGTCCGTCACCTGGGCGGTGGCCCTGGGCAACCACTGCTGGGCTCCGTGCGTGGTTCTGTGTGTTCGTACCTCTCGGTTAGTTCCATGGACCTTGGGAAACCTCATCCTTCACGTGACATGTCCTCCCAGGAAAGGAGGAGTCCTCTCCAGTAAAAGCACACCACTGATAACGTCCTCCTGTTACAGAAGCCTGCCTCAAAGGCAACACAACAAAATCAGCAAGCTTTGCACACATGCCCACACTTCTTCTTGTCAATTAATCTGACAATCTCATCAGACAACTCTGTTACTCCAGACAGTTCGGAGGCATTTTTTAAGGTTTTGCAGGGAATAAATTAATTACTAAAAGACTTCACAAAACTGAGTATCTTGATTAGGAAGTAATATCTGCATTTAGCTCTTTCGACGTTACTTTTTCTCCTTTTAATTATTTCTAGTGGGTTCTACCCCATCCAGTTCCTCAACCTCATACTCATGAAACTTGTTGACTTAAAAAGTTCTGATGAGGTCCTCACCCTAAGGCCAATGTCATATGATAATCGCTTACACACAGAATCTAAAAAAAATGATACAAATGAACTCGCATACAAAACAGAAGTAGAATGCAAAAAAACAAACTTGGTTCCCAATGGGGAAGAGGGTGGGAGACTGATAAACTAGGAGACTGCCATCAACAGATACACACTGCTAGATGTAGAAGAGATAAGCAACAAGGTCCTACTGTACCGCACAGGGCACCATACTGTTTTGTCATAACTTATCAGAGAAAAGAATCTGAAAGATAAATATGCATGTATAACTGAATCACTTTGCTGTACCCCTGAAAGTAACACAGCATTGTAAACCAACCATACTAAAATACTCTGAAGAGGCCATTCCCGCTAAGGCTGCAGCCCCCATCTTGGCCGTACATTAAACTCACCAGGGGGAGTGTGTAAGTGACCAATGGCCAATCCTGCCGCAGCCCAAACGAGTGCCAGTCTCTGCTGAGGGGGAGCGATGGGCCCCACACCTGTGTTCTGGGGAGCTCGTCCCATGACTTTGCCGTGCGTGCAAAGCTGACTGCCATGGCTCTCTCTGGGGTGTAACCCCCACCCCTGTTGTAAGAGACGTTAGCAAAAAATCGAAGGCTCAGAGTCAACCTCCAGTTGCAGAAGCTGTTTCCCCCCAAGGAAGAGACGGGAGAGGTACATGTCCAGGGGTGCAGAGAATCCTTTCCAGTATCCCCGCATCTTATCCACCTGCACAGCTGAGTCACTAGCTGGCCTACAGATCTTGCACATCTTGCACTTTCCCATTCTCTTCCTACTTGGTGGTCCCCTTGATGGGGGACACACTCACGCCCCCGAGCAGCATCACCGTTCTCCTCCCGTCTCAGCCACGTAGCCAGGCCCTATTCAGCCCAGGAGCTGAGGCAGGCCAGCAGCCCCTGGAGCTAGAACTGGGCTGACAACACCTGTCGGGGGCCCAGGGCTGCAGGCTTCCCCGGGAGACAGAGCAAAGGCTCCCACTTCCAGAGGGGCAGCGAGATGAACAGCGGGGCCGGGCCAGCAATTAGGGGATCTGAGCTGTGAATTCCAGGTGAGTCCGAGACTCCCGAGTGTTAAGTGGGCCGCGCTCTGCTCACGTTTGATCTGAACCTCACAGTTACACGCTCCCATCCCGTCAGACCCAGTTACACACAAAGGGGATTCATCTCCCCAGAAAATACTGCACAGCAGAGGGGACCCTCGGGGCTCTGTTTCTTAGCTTTCATCAAACGCACGTGGATCACATTTTGCCCTGTGAATTTTACATTCTCTGCTAAATCTATGATCGTCATTCTGCTCTTTAATATCAGTTCTGGTCTTGCAATGGAGAAGGAAAGGGCACCCCACTCCAGTGCTCCTGCCTGGAGAACCCCATGGACAGAGGAGTCTGGCGGGCTACAGTTCCTGGGGTCGCAAGGGCCAGCCACGACTGAGCGACTGCACCACCACCAGGGGTCCGGCTAAATTTACCCTTGCTGAGTCCCCGTTTTCGTTCTGGGGGGAGCCTTACTTGGCAAAATACAGTGATGTTCTGGCCTTGGCATGGCCTCTGACTCCCGGAGGCTGGACTAGATTCCATGGGTTCATGAATTCCTGGATTAACCCTTTCCATGAAAGAACGGCGAGTCCTGTGGCTCCCTCTCAGGATGCCACTGTGCCAAGGAGACAGGAGGTCACTCAGTCCAGGCGAAGCAGTTTGGGACTGTCAATCCAGCAGGACTCACCGACAGATACCCCCGTGTCTGTCCTTGGGAGTAAACGGTACAGGCAGCCCCCAAACACGGTCCCTGAGTGAGGATGCCTTGCTAGGAGGGAAACGCAATAGACAGAGGCCTGTCTGGTCACCTCCTTGGTCCTTTAGAAGCAGGAATGACAGCTGATCTTCACCCTCAGGGGAAGAACGGAGGGAAGCCCAGGGGTCTTCCAGAGCAGACTATCCCACCACACATTGCCTGGCGGGAGCTGAGCAGCTTTACGGAGTATAGACCACGCATTTCAGATCTGGTTTCTCTTGTGCTGAGAAATACACTGGGTAACTCAAGAAAGAATGAATTGATGCCGGGCTGGCAGGTCAGCGTCTAGGCTGGGGCTGAAATACTGTTTCTCCACTTGGACATATGCGCACGCTGCCCTTTATGTGAGTCTCTGCCTGTGTGTGGAGAAGGCAATGGCACCCCACTCCAATACTCTTGCCTGGAAAATCCCACGGACGGAGGAGCCTGGTGGGCTGCAGTCCACGCGGTCTCGAAGAGTCGGACATGACTGAGCAACTTCACTTTCACTTTTCACTTTCACACATTGGAGAAGGAAATGGCAACCCACTCCAGTGTTCTTGCCTGGAGAATCCCAGGGACAGGGGAGCCTGGTGGGCTGCCTTCTATGGGGTCACACAGAGTCGGACACGACTGAAGCAACTTATCAGCAGCAGCTGTCTGTGTGTCCTATCCTGAAGAGACTGCCAGAGGAATAGGGACATTTGTCTGTCCGCCCGCCAAGCCCCTCTGTCTACGGGATTCTCCAGGCAAGCAGACCGGAGTGNGCCTGTCTCTTATACACATCTAGATGTGTATAAGAGACAGGAGTCGGACACGACTGAAGCAACTTATCAGCAGCAGCTGTCTGTGTGTCCTATCCTGAAGAGACTGCCAGAGGAATAGGGACATTTGTCTGTCCGCCCGCCAAGCCCCTCTGTCTACGGGATTCTCCAGGCAAGCAGACCGGAGTGGGTTGCCCTTTCCTCCTCCAAGGCATCTGGAGTCTCCTGCAGTGGCAAGCGGATTTGTTACCACTGGTGCTGCCTGGGAAGCCCATTGAAGCAGCAGTCATTCATATTTAATGTGAAAGAGAATGGAGGCTAGGAGATTTGCACCCAGACCCCACAGAAGTAACCAAAGGCAGAAGCCTGGCTCAACCGGAAGTTATCCAACACCAAATCTGCTCCATGTCATTGCCTCTACGACTCAAAGTAAAGTGTCACAGGTGTCCAAAGGGAAGTATGTGCCCACTGTTATTCTTTCCTGCTGGAGAATCAGAATCGATTCCCTAGAGGTATTTGATGTGAGCCTTGAAGGACGGCAGAGTTTGACAAGGCATGACGGTCAGAGGAAATTATCAACTACAGGAACTCATTCAAAGAGAGCAGAAGACAGGAGGGCAGGAACAAGGGAACACTGAAGGAATGGTAAGTGGCTCAGCTGAGGCTGAAGCTCCACGACTTTGGCCACCCGACGGGGAGCGCTGACTTACTGGAAAAGGCCCTGATGCTGGGAGAGACTGACGGCAAAAGGAGAGGAGGGTGGCAGACAATGAGATGGTCAGATACCATCACCGACTCGATGGCCGTGAATTTCAGCAAACTCTGGGAGATAGTGGAGGACAGGGAGGCCTGGCTCCTGACACTTAGTCAGACAAGTGGGACCAAAATGTCATACATTTTTTAACTAGGAAAAATGTTGAAGTTTTCTAAGATATACATATTACATTATACATACTATATATGTATATAAATACACACACACATACACGTTTTTCTACTACATTTGATAAAGGCTTAAGAAAGAACAACAAAAAGAGATGGAGAAATTGGAAAATACGAACGAATGAAATGAGAGCACTGAAACAGAAATGTGAATAGACAAGAATATTTCAAGAATAGAAATTCATAACATGGTACAGGAAGCGGTGACCAAAATCATCCCCAAGAAGAAAAGAAACAAGGCAAATGACTTTCTGAGAAGACCTTACAAATAGATGAGAAAAGAATAGAAGCGAAAAGCACAGGAGAAAAGGAAAGTTATACCATACAGATGCAGAGTTCCAAAGAATGGCAAGGGCAGACAAGAAAACCTTCTTAAGTGAACAAAGCAAAGAAATAGAGGAAAACAATAGAATGGGAAAGATTAGAGATTATTCAAGAAAATTAGAAATACCAAAGATGGGCTCAATAAAGGAATGGCAAGGGCCCAATAGAAGCAGAAGAGATCGAGAAGAAGTGGCAAGGATACACAGAACTGTACAAAAAAGGTCGCAATGACCTGGATAACCATGGTGGTGTGCTCGCTCACCTAGAGTCAGACGTCCTGGAACGTGAAGTCAAGTGGGCCTGAGGAAGCATCACTACATACAAAACTAATGGAGGGGATGGAATTGCAGTTGAGCTATTTCAAATCCCAAAAGATTATGCTGTTAAAATGCTGCACTCAATATGCCAACACATTTGGAAAACTCAGCAGTGGCCAAAGGACAGGAAAATGTCAGTTTTTATTCCAATTTCAAAGAATGGCAATGCTAAAGGATGTTCAAACTATCATAAAAATGCACTCATTTCACACGCTACCGAGGTAATGCTCAATATCCTTCAAGCTAGGCTTCAACAGTACGTGAACTGAGAACTTCAAGATGTACAAGCTAGATTTTTAAAAGTCAGAGGAACCAGGAATCAAATCGCCAACATCTGTTGGATCATAAAACAAGAGAATACCAGAAAAACATCTACTTCTGCTTCATTGATTGTGCTAAAGACTTTGTGCAGATAACAACAAACCGTGGGAAATTCTAGAAGAGATGGGAATACCAGATACCTTACCTGTCTCCTGAGGAGCCTGGATGCAGAACAGGAAGCAGCAGTTAGAACTGGACACAGAACAACAGACTGGTTCCAAACAGGAAAAGGAGTACATCAAGGCTGCATATTGTAACCCTGCTCATTTAACGTCTATGCAGAGGACATCATGCAAAATGCCAGGCTGGATGAATCACAAGCTGGAATTAAGTAGCCAGGAGAAATATCAATAACTTCAGATACACAGATGACACCACTCTAAAGGCAAAATGGCAAGAGGAACTAAAGAGCTTCTTGATAAAGGTGAAAGAGGAGACTAAAAAGCTGGCTCAAAACTCAGTATTCAAAAGATGAAGATCATGGCATCTGGTCCCATTGCTTCATGGCAAATAGATGGGAAAACATGGAAAGAGTAACAGACTCTTTTCCTGGACTCCAAAATCACTGCAGATGCTGACTGCAGCCATGATATTAAAAGACACTTGCTCCCTGGAAGAAAAGCTACAACAAACCTAGAGAGGGTATTAAAAAGCAGAGACATCACCCTGCCGACAAAGGTCTCTATAGTCAAAGTGATTGTTTCTCCAGTAGTCACGAACAGATGTGAGAGCTGTACCGTAAAGAAGGCTGAGTGCTGAAGAACTGGTGCTTTTGAACTGTGGTGTTTGAGAAAAGAGTCCCTTGGACTGCAAGGAGATCAAACAGGTCAATCCTATAGGAAATCAACCCTGAATATTCATCAAAAGGACTGATGCTAAAAGTCCAATACTTTGGCCACCTGATACGAAGAGTCAACTCACTGGAAAAGACCCTGAGGTGGTGAAATGTTTAGAGTAGGAGAAGGGGACAACAGAGGATGAGAGGGCTGGATGGTATCACCGACTCAGTGGACGTGAGTTTGAGCAAGGTCCGGGAGTTGGTGATGGACACGGAGGCCTGGCGTGCTTCGATTCATGGGGTCGCAAAGAGTCCAGGCTCCCCCATCCCTGGGATTCTCCAGGCAAGAATACTGGAGTGGGTTGCCATTGCCTTCTCCAATCCTATTAAGCAAATACTTAATATTAATTAATAATTAAACAAAACGAGCATGAGGTCAGCTCAGACTCCAGGCGTTTTGTTTTGTTCTGCCAGCAAACACTCTTGAGATCTCTCTGCTCAGGTGTTCTCCAAATTGCTTTCATTTTTTTTAACAGACATGAAAGACTACATTTATTCCTGGGAGATTTTACCCTGTTGATTTGGATTTCCAGCCCACACCCACATGATAGTACAAACAAAGCAACAAGGTTTCATAATGTCCTCACAAACATGGGCAGGCAGAAACCTCAAAAGTCCTTTTGGCTCACTCTGACCTTCAGGGTGAGTCAGTCCAGAGTGTGGACCAAATACACGTCCTGTGGGGTCTTGGAGCACAGGGCAGGGCAGGGCCCTGTGACTCAGCTGGTTATCACTGTTAAAAATAAATCTCGGCGCCTCAGTGGCAGCTTGCATGCCATCGATAACTCTGGATAAGAGGCACAAAGGTCCTCCATCAGCCACCAGCCCACGGCGTCCAGCATCTCATATACAGATGCTTGTCACGCTCAGTGAGAACTGCATGCGCAAGAGAAGGCAGACCCAGCCCAGGCCATCAGGGATGGATTCTCACTGGGAGAAGACAATAACTGCACAGCTCCCTGTTATTTGTGGAGCCCACATCAACTCTCTACTTATTTATGCCTTATAATTTAATTTTTCTGGCATACAGTCATAAATCACACAGGCTGGTCACTTGGAAAACAGCTCATTGTTATGCCTAGCGAACTTTAAACAAGGTAATCATTCTCTCTGCGCTTTCAGCTTCTCTTTACAGAGCTGAAGCAAGTGACATGTCACAAAGAGACTTCTGCTGCAAAGCACCAAATCCAGGCGTTTTCAGAGGAATCAACACCTGGCACGCGATGTTTTATTCAGATCCATTTCAGGTTATTTTTCTGGTCTCAAGCATCTCTGTCTTTGGCAAATCAACTTACAGCGGTTCGGGGCAGCTGGTCACTGCTGAAACCAGAGAAACAGGGAAAGCCTGCGCCTGCAAGAGGCGACGTGGAAAGAAGACACAAAGGAGCCACTGAGGGTTTTGGGTCAAAGTCAGACTTGAGAGGTGAAGGGAGCGTGGAATCAGGGTCTGGACATGGCCTCATTTGCCTCCAGGGAATCTTGTGGCCAGGAGTCCCCGAAAGCTCCCTACCTGGGGCACCCAGATAATATTCCAAGAACAAGTGATGCCAACGTACTACACTGTCCCACCTGCTAAATGGCAGCCCGCATGCAGGTTTATGCCAGCTTCCATGCTTAAGGAAATAGGAAAGAGAGGATCGCTACTGACACAGAAACATGAGCCAGGAAGAGTCCAACATCTGAACCTTCCAAATCAGAGCCAAGCCACAGTCACAGATAAAAACAATCCATTTTCCTCCGTGCACAGCCCTTCTGCATCCAGCCATTGGGTCATTTCCACCTGCCCCCGGAAAACCCTCCTACCCTCTGCATCTCCCACAGCTGTCCAGACGTTCCCGGTTCAAGGCTGATATCTATTTCTCCAGGAAGGCTTCCTTCACTAATTGGAACATTTAGCTCCCAGGGGTGCTTTAGTGCCTATTTTGGGGGTGGACTTATTTGTCAAGGTACGCTTCCCTGAGAGCTCAGCCGGTAAAGAATCCACCTGCAATGCAGGAGACCCGGGTTCGATTCCTGGGTCAGGAAAATCCCCTGGAGAAGGAATAGGCTACACACTCCAGTATTCTTGGGCTTCCCTTTTGGTTCAGGTGATAAAGAATCCACCTGCAATGCAGAAGACCTGGGTTTGATCCCTGGGTTGGAAAGATCCCCTGGAGAAGTGGTCGTGAAGATCTTTTCTGTACAGTTCTTCTGTGTATTCTTGCCACCTCTTCTTAATATCTTCTGCTTCTGTTAGGTCCATACCATTTCTATCCTTTATCGAGCCCATCTTTGCATGAAATGTTCCCTTGGTATCTCCAATTCTCTTGAAGAGATCTCTAGTCTTTCCCATTCTGTTGTTTTCCTCTATCTCTTTGCATTGATTGCTGAAGAAGGCTTTCTTATCTCTTCTTGCTATTCTTTGGAACTCTGCATTCAGATGCTTGTATCTTTCCTTTTCTCCTTTGCTTTTCGCCTCTCTTCTTTTCAGTGCTATTTGTAAGGCTTCTCCAGACAGCCATTTTGCTTTTTTGCATTTCTTTTCCATGGGGATGGTCTTGATCCCTGTCTCCTGTACAATGTCAGCTTCATTCAAAATTTTTTTTTCAAATCACTAAGATAATAAGCCTTCTAGAATTTTAGCAGTAATACTAGATGCCAGAATAAATGGAACTATACCAGAGTTTTCAGTGAGGATAAATTAGAAACCCAGCATTATTCATACTTATGAATGGGGACTCCTTCCAGGACCTGAGAGTGGGCTCTTGTCTAACACGGGGAGATGGGCTGTCCAGAGACACACGAGCTGACAAAGCCAAGAGACTTCACTGGGCAGGGGTGCAGAGCTGGAGAGCAAGCAGCAGGGTCAGAGAACTCAGAAGAACTGCTCTGCTACGTGCTCGACGCCTTGGGCTTTCTGGTGATGGGATTCGTTTCTGCGTTTTCTCTGGCCAGTCCTTCCGACTCTGGGTCCTCCTGGTGACACAGGCATTGCTCAGCTATGCTGAGCACTGCTAGGCGTTGCTGGCTAGGCATTGTTCAGTCCTACTCGGATGCCAGCGAGTAGGATTCTCAGAGGTGGTAGGACTGCTGTCATCTCCTTCTGACTTTTTGTGAACTTTTCCAGTTGCTGGTGGCTTGTTAGTTTCCTATTCCTTACTAAGACCTGCCGTCGTAAAATAACTCATGCAAATGGTGACCGGGGCACCTGGCCAGGGTGGGTGGTGGCAGTCAGTGTGCTTCCCCTGACACTTAGTCAGACAAGTGGGACCAAAATGTCATACATTTTTTAACTAGGAAAAATGTTGAAGTTTTCTAAGATATACATATTACATTATACATACTATATATGTATATAAATACACACACACATACACGTTTTTCTACTACATTTGATAAAGGCTTAAGAAAGAACAACAAAAAGAGATGGAGAAATTGGAAAATACGAACGAATGAAATGAGAGCACTGAAACAGAAATGTGAATAGACAAGAATATTTCAAGAATAGAAATTCATAACATGGTACAGGAAGCGGTGACCAAAATCATCCCCAAGAAGAAAAGAAACAAGGCAAGTGACTTTCTGAGAAGACCTTACAAATAGATGAGAAAAGAATAGAAGCGAAAAGCACAGGAGAAAAGGAAAGTTATACCATACAGATGCAGAGTTCCAAAGAATGGCAAGGGCAGACAAGAAAACCTTCTTAAGTGAACAAAGCAAAGAAATAGAGGAAAACAATAGAATGGGAAAGATTAGAGATTATTCAAGAAAATTAGAAATACCAAAGATGGGCTCAATAAAGGAATGGCAAGGGCCCAATAGAAGCAGAAGAGATCGAGAAGAAGTGGCAAGGATACACAGAACTGTACAAAAAAGGTCGCAATGACCTGGATAACCATGGTGGTGTGCTCGCTCACCTAGAGTCAGACGTCCTGGAACGTGAAGTCAAGTGGGCCTGAGGAAGCATCACTACATACAAAACTAATGGAGGGGATGGAATTGCAGTTGAGCTATTTCAAATCCCAAAAGATTATGCTGTTAAAATGCTGCACTCAATATGCCAACACATTTGGAAAACTCAGCAGTGGCCAAAGGACAGGAAAATGTCAGTTTTTATTCCAATTTCAAAGAATGGCAATGCTAAAGGATGTTCAAACTATCATAAAAATGCACTCATTTCACACGCTACCGAGGTAATGCTCAATATCCTTCAAGCTAGGCTTCAACAGTACGTGAACTGAGAACTTCAAGATGTACAAGCTAGATTTTTAAAAGTCAGAGGAACCAGGAATCAAATCGCCAACATCTGTTGGATCATAAAACAAGAGAATACCAGAAAAACATCTACTTCTGCTTCATTGATTGTGCTAAAGACTTTGTGCAGATAACAACAAACCGTGGGAAATTCTAGAAGAGATGGGAATACCAGATACCTTACCTGTCTCCTGAGGAGCCTGGATGCAGAACAGGAAGCAGCAGTTAGAACTGGACACAGAACAACAGACTGGTTCCAAACAGGAAAAGGAGTACATCAAGGCTGCATATTGTAACCCTGCTCATTTAACGTCTATGCAGAGGACATCATGCAAAATGCCAGGCTGGATGAATCACAAGCTGGAATTAAGTAGCCAGGAGAAATATCAATAACTTCAGATACACAGATGACACCACTCTAAAGGCAAAATGGCAAGAGGAACTAAAGAGCTTCTTGATAAAGGTGAAAGAGGAGACTAAAAAGCTGGCTCAAAACTCAGTATTCAAAAGATGAAGATCATGGCATCTGGTCCCATTGCTTCATGGCAAATAGATGGGAAAACATGGAAAGAGTAACAGACTCTTTTCCTGGACTCCAAAATCACTGCAGATGCTGACTGCAGCCATGATATTAAAAGACACTTGCTCCCTGGAAGAAAAGCTACAACAAACCTAGAGAGGGTATTAAAAAGCAGAGACATCACCCTGCCGACAAAGGTCTCTATAGTCAAAGTGATTGTTTCTCCAGTAGTCACGAACAGATGTGAGAGCTGTACCGTAAAGAAGGCTGAGTGCTGAAGAACTGGTGCTTTTGAACTGTGGTGTTTGAGAAAAGAGTCCCTTGGACTGCAAGGAGATCAAACAGGTCAATCAATATAGGAAATCAACCCTGAATATTCATCAAAAGGACTGATGCTAAAAGTCCAATACTTTGGCCACCTGATACGAAGAGTCAACTCACTGGAAAAGACCCTGAGGTGGTGAAATGTTTAGAGTAGGAGAAGGGGACAACAGAGGATGAGAGGGCTGGATGGTATCACCGACTCAGTGGACGTGAGTTTGAGCAAGGTCCGGGAGTTGGTGATGGACACGGAGGCCTGGCGTGCTTCGATTCATGGGGTCGCAAAGAGATGGACACGACTGAGCGACTGAACTGAACTAAGCTGAACCGATCTGACTCTTTGCAACCCCATGGACTGTAGCCCTTCAGTCTCCCCTGTCCCTGGCATTTTCCTGGCAAGAATACTGGAGTGGGTTTGCCACACCCTTCTCCAGGGGCTCTTCCCACCCCAGGAATTCAACCCTTGTCTCCTGCATCACCCGCACTGGCAGTGGACTTTTTGCCACCGAGCTACCTGAGAAGCCCTGTCTTTGGCCATGGGATACCATTTTTGGTGGGTTCCAGTGTCCTCCTGTCGATGGTTGCTCAGCAGCTAGTTACAAGCCTGGTGCTCTCGCAAGAGGATATGAGAGTATGTCCTTCTACTTTGCTGTGTAGAATCAACCCTTCAGCTTCCTTTTGAGCCACTAACTTTTGCTATCATGGTAACTGATTTATTTTTCTTTCTAAAGAAGATTTACCAGCCTCCTTTCAGATTTATTATATTAACATCTGAAGAAACTGCGTTGTGAAACTTATTTTTAATGCCTCTTCCCGCGAGCTTTATGCCAAAAGCATAGGATTCTTCACTGGGAACCTCTGAAACTTTAAATGGTCTTCAGGATTTGGTTCTGTTCTTGGAGAACAATGTGATCCTAGGTGGCTCTTTATCTCTCTAGATCTAAAGTTTTGTATCTGTTGTTGCTGTTCCGTTGCTAAGCTGTGTCTGACTCTTTGTGACCCCATGGACTGAAGCATGCCAGGCTTCCCTGTCATTCACCATCTGCCTGTGTTTGCTCAGATTCACGTCCTTTGAGTCACTGATGCTCTCTAACATCTTGTCCTCTGCCACCTCTTTTCCATTTGTCTTCAATCTTTCCCAGGATGAGGGGCTTTTTCAACGCGTTGTCTTTTCTCATTAGGTGGCAAAAGTACTGGAGCTTCAGCTTCATCAGTCCTTCCAATGAATATTCCAGGTTGATTTCTTTTAAGATTGCCTAGTTTAATCTCTTTGCTGTCCAACAAGCTGTCAAGAGTCTTCTCCAGTATCACAGTTCAAAAGCATCAATTCTTTGGTGCTCGGCCTTTTTTATGGTCCAACTCTCACAACTATGCATGACTACTGGAAAAATCATAGCTTTGACTACATGGACTTTTGTCAGCAAAGTAATGTCTCTTTTTAATACACTGTCTAGGTTTGTCACTGCTTTCCTTCCAAGGTGCAAGTGTCTTTTAATTTCGTGGCTGCAGTCACTAACCGCAGTGATTTTGGAGCCCAAGAAAATCTGTTACTGTTTCTGTTCTTCCCCCTTCTATTTGCCATGAAGTGAGGGGACCTGATGCCATAGTCTTTGTTTTTTGAATACAGAGTTTCAAATCATCTTTTTCACTCTCCTTTTTCACCTTCACTGAGGCTCTTTAGTTCCTCTTTACTTTCTGCCATTAGAGTGGTACCATCTGCATATCTAATGTTGAATATTTCACCCAGCAATATTGATTCCAGCCTGTGATTCATTCAGCCTGGCATTTCACATGAGATACTCTGCATGTATGTTAAATAAACCGGATGACAATATATACAGCCTTGTCTTACTCCTTTTCAATTTTCTGACTATAAAGTGATACAATTGCTCCAAATAACCTCTAAAATCCTTCCAAACTAATGTTCTGTAATGAGTTTACACAATTCAATTCAGTATGTAGACCAATTCAAAATTCCTTGTCTTTGCATTAGATGGAGGTGGTCACCATGATAACGCTTATTTAAAATGCACTTCAGAATCTCAAAATGCTTCTACTTTAAGTACACATCTCTGATCCTGATAGTGTGGAAAAGTAGAAAAGGCAAGTGGTACCCTCATCTTTTTACAGATGAAAAAACAGTTCAGGAAAAATAAAAAAGATCTCTTCAAGGTTAAACAATGAGGTGCTAAACCAGAATTCTGGTGTTCAGATAATTACACGTTTCCATATTTACATGTATTCTTATCTGGCCACAATTAAAGAAAAATATAAAACCAGTACAACCGAAATTTCCCTTTTGTTTTATATGTTCTCACGAAGAATTTTAGAAGCAGCGATTACTTCTAAAAAACAGATGCTGTTTTTCAGTCACTCAGTCGTGTCCAACTCTTTGCACCCCACGGACTGCAGAACACTAAGCTTCCCTGTCCTTCACCATCTCCCAGAGTTTGTTCAAACTCATACCCATAGAATCTGTGATGCCATCCAGCAATCTTGTCCTTTGTCATCCCCTTCTCCTGCCTTCAATCTTTCCCAGCATCAGGGTCTTTTCCAGTGAGTCAGATCTTGGCATCAGGTGGCCAAAGCATTGGAGTTTCAGCTTCAGCATCCGTCCTTCCAATGAATATTCAGGACTGATTTCCTTCAGGATGGACTGGTTGGATCTCCTTGCAGTCCAAGGGACTCTCAAGAGTCTTCTCCAACACCACAGTTCAAAAGCATCAATTCTTTGGCGCTCAGCTTTCTTCACAGTCCAACTCTCACATCTATACATGACTACTGGAAAAAATCATAACTTTGGCTTTACAGACCCTCATCAGCAAAGTAATGTCTGAGAGTTTTAATAGGCTGTCTAGGTTTGCCATAGCTTTTCTTCCAACAAGCAAGCATCATTTAATTTCATGGCTGCAGTCACCATCCGCAGCAATTTTGTTGGAGCCCAAGAAAATAAAGTCTGTCACTGTTTTCATTGTTTCCCCTTCTGTTTGCCATATGTGATGGGACCAGATGCCATGACCTTTGGTTTTTTGAATGTAGAGTTTCAAATCAGCTTTTTCACTCTCCTCTTTCACTTTCATCACTTTCATCAAGAGGCTCTTTAGTTCTTCTTCTCTTTCTGCCGTAAGGGTGGTGTCATCTGCATATCTGAGGTTATTGATATTTCTCCTGGCTACTGATATCAGTTTGTGCCTCATCCAGTCCAGCATTTTGCATGATGTAAATTCAGATTATTTGTTTTCTTACCCATTACCCTCTCATCACGTATTCTGTTGCAGCTAAGACATTATCATGTGCTTACCAAAACAGTTTCATATTCTTTCCAGACACAGAAACTACATTTCCCAGGCTCCTTGTAGATAGATTAGGGTATAGGGACTGAGTTCTCATTAATAAAATATGAATATGATTGATGTGCATTGTCTAAGAGTTGATCTCTAAAATCTTCCATGCTCCATCCTCCATGCTTTTTCCTGTTTCTGTGGTAAATTTGGAGCCGCAAGCTGAAGATGGCATAACTACTAGATGGAAGCAATCTGGCTCGTTTCATTACTCTCAGGACTATCACCCAAGCGCGTCAAGCCCATTGGAGTGTTTCACCAGTGTTAAGCCAGAGGAATGTCGAGGCAATTTATCACAGTGGTTGAACTACTTTGAATGACACTGAAATTATGTCTATTGGTTTTCTAATTTTGTCCTCTATTCTTCGGTAATTTATATATTCATTTTATCATCTTTTCAGTGGTTTCTCTGGAAATTTCAAATCTCCCCAACAAAATCTCTGTAATTCCATTTTCTGCTATTGCTTTTCAAGTTTAATATTCCCCTTCTCTGCTTCATGGTACTCTTTCTCTCCTCTTGCCTCTCCTTCTCCCCCTCTTCCTCCACTTTCTTCTTCTTGTCTCTCACTCTCCCTTCAAATTATACCGACACTTATGTACCCAAACATAATAAGCATATACGCACAAACATGTTTATACAAATAAACCCACTAAATGTTATGGTTTTATGTAGCCAATATTCGTTTAGATATAGCCACATGTTTAATAATTTCACAGATTTTTTCATTTATTTCTGTAACGGCAGTCCTCTCTCTAGAATAATTTGCCTTCTACCTAAAAAATTACCTTCCCCATTTCTTTTATAATAGGTCTGCTACTGCTGCTGCTACTGCTAAGTCACTTCAGTCGTGTCCAACTCTATGTGATCCCATAGATGGCAGCCCACCAGGCTCTCTCGTCCCTGGGATTCTCCAGGCAAGAACACGGGAGTGGGTTGCCATTTCCTTCTCCAATGTATGAAAGTGGAAAGTGAAAGTGAAGTCGCTCAGTCGTGTCCGACCCTACTAGTGACAAAGTACAACTGGATCTTTATTTAGTTTCGTTTTGGTCAGAAAAAGCTACTCATTTGACCTCTCTACTTCTTCCCCAGTTTTATTGAGATACGACTGACATATAAGATTGCATAAGTTTAAGGTATACAACATGCTGATTTGCTGCATTTCTAAATTCCAAAATGATTACCACCCTAGTATTAGCTTCCACCTCCATCCTGTCGCATAGTTACCACGACATTTTCTTTTAAACTGTATTTGTTTATTTACGGCTGTGCTGGGTTTCCGTTGCTGGGCAGGCTTTCCCCTGGTTGCTGCCAGCCGGGGCCCCCTCGAGGTGTGGTGCGTGGCCTTCTCCTTGCGGTGGTTTCTCTTGCTGAGCAGCGCAGTCCAGGGCTGCAGGCTGTAGTAGCTGTGCTTGTGGGCTCAGTAGTTGAGGTTCCCGAGCTCTCGGGCACAGGCACAACAGCTGGGGTTCATGGGCATGGGTGCTCTGCTGCATGTGGCATCTTCCTGCCTCAGGGATTGAACTCACGTCTCCTGCATTGCAGGAGGATTCTTTCTCACGGAGCAACCAGGGAAGCCTACCTTTTTTTTCTGATGAGAACGTTTAGGATTTACTTTCTTTGCAATGGCCAGAACCCCCATTTTCCCCAATTCCACACCCCTCATCACCACCACCCCTGCACCCAGGCCGTGGTAACAACGACTCTACTCCGTTTCTCGGAATCTGTCTTTTGAAGAACCCACCTACAAGTGATATCACACAGCATTTGTTTATCTCTATCTGATCAGCTTCACTAAACTCAACACCCTCAAGTTTCATCCAAGTTTTTGCAAATGGCAAGATTTTCCCCTCTTTCTTACACACACACACACACACACACACACACACACACACACTCCCTCACTCACTAACACACCTTTTTTTCCCACTTAGTTTGAAAACTCATCCAGAAGGAAAGAATGGTGACAGCGTTAGGTACCATTTCAGAGCAAGTCTAGTGGTGAAACTGGTACTGTTATTTGGGGTGGGAAGAGATTCTGTCGTGGCCACAGCTCTGGGTGTGACTTGGGAAACTATTTTCTCCTCCTAGTTATTCCCTCTCAAATGAAAGTATCTCCTGGTCCTTTTGCCCCACTGAGAATTAGACTTTAAGGATTAGACTCTACTAGAAGTTCTGCAAACTTAATTTTGGTTATAGTTCTAGACTGGGGACCAGTACTATTTATGTGCTGTGTTGCTAAGTCATGTCCAGAAATTTGCAACCCCATGGACTGTAGCCCACTAGGCTCCTCTGTCCATGGGATTCTCCAGGCAAGAGTACTGGACTGCATGCCATGTCCTTCTCCAGGGGATCTTCCCAACCCAGGGATTGAACCTATGTCTCCCACATTGCAGGAGGATTCTTTACCATCTGAGCCATCAAGGAAGTCAATGCTATTTATAATTTTTTAATTAAAATATTTTCATTGAGATATGGTTGAATTACAATGTTGTGTTAATTGCTGATGTACAGCAAAGTGACTCAATTGTACATATGTGTAGTAGCTCAGATGGTAAAGCATTTGCCTGCAATGCAGGAGACCCGGGTTCAATACCTGGGTCAGAAATATCCCCTGGAGAAGGAAATGGCTCCAGTATTTTTGCCTGGAGAAACCATGGACAGAGGAGCCTGGCAGGCTACAGTTCACATGGTCGCAAAGAGTCGGATACTAATGAGCGACTAACATACACACATACATTCTTTTTCATGCTCATTTCCACAGTGGTTTATCAAAGGGTATTGAATATAATTCCCCATGGTATACAGGAAGACCTTAAAAAAAAAAAATCTATTCTATGTATACCAGTTTGCATCTGCTAATCCCAAACTTCTAATCCAGCCCTCTCCCACTCCAATGTTATTTATTCTTATAGCCATTAATCATTCATTCACTTAACAAATTTATTGAGCAGCTTCTTTGTTACAAGTGTTGTGCTGGGATCTGAGGATGCAATACTAAATAAGACAGATTCAGAATTTAAAGTCTAGAATGGAGGTTGGCAAGCTTTTTCTATAAAGAGGAAGATAGCATTTTTGGCTCTACATCCCCTGCAGTCTGTTGTAGCTACTTAGCTCTGCTACGGGAGCACAAAAGCAGCTGTAGACAATGCACAAATCTGTGTTCTAATAAAACTTTATTTATGGACTCTGAAATTTGAATTGTGTATAATTTTCATGTATCACAAAATATTAGTCTCCCTTTTGATTTTTAAATAACTTATTTGTGTGCAGGTCATTCTTAGCTTGTAGGTTGTATAAAAACAGCTTTGGCACATGAGCCATAGCTTACTAATTCTTGGTCAGGAAGGAAAAAAAGATATTACAACACTAGTCATTCCAGTATGGTTACAAATTGAGAGATATGTGAAGAGCAAGCATACCGGGGGCCCTGTCTAGATTGGGGGATGCTGAGACCTGAAAGAAGGCTCTCATTCAGCCCTGAATGGCTCAGAAGCGCTTTCCAAGAAATTCTTTGGCAGTGTATAATTTTCCTCTTCCTAGTCACCTTTCTACAATTCACCCAAACTCTTTGCCCTATGCCTGTGCTTCATGGAATCTGACTTTCTCATGCTGTTTTCTTTGTCAGAATACATCATCAATGTGTGAGTGGTTGAATCATAATTAAAACTTAAATAAAGCCAGTGATGCCAACATTTTAGATTCATGACATAGTTTTTTTTTTTTTTAATTTTTTAATTGGCGGAAAATCCCTTCACAATGTGGTGTTGGTTTCTGATATTCAACAACACGAATCAGCCATAATTATACATATATTCCCTTCCCCTTGAGCCTCCCCGGCCCTCAACCCACCTCCTTAGCTCATCACAGAGTGCCAGGCTGGGTTTCCTGGGTAACACGGCAATTTCTCACCAGCTATCCATTTATACCTGATAGGGTGCATATGTCGATGCTACTTTCTTCATTTGTCCCACTCTCTCCTTCCCCAACTGTACCTCTGCACCTCCATTCCTTCCCTACAAATAGGTTCATCACTACGTTTTTCTAGATTCCATATATTTGTATTAGTATATGATATTTGTTTTTCTCTTTCTGACTGACTTCACTCTGTATAACAGGCTCTAGGTTCATCTACCTCACCAGAACTGACTCAAATCCAGTCTTTTTTATGACTAATATTCCATTGTATATTAATACCACATCTTTGTTTATCCATCTATAGATGGACATATAGGTTGCTTCCATGTCCTAGCTATTGTAAACAGTGCTGTAATGAAAACTGGGATACATGTGTCTTTTAGAATTGTGGCTTTCTCTGTATATATGCCCAATAGTGGGACTGCTGGGTCATATGGATTTATTCCTGTTTGTTTTCTTTTTTTCCTAAGGAATCTCCATACTGTTTTCCATAGTGGCTATTATCAGTTTACATTCCCACCAACAGTGTAGAAGGGTTCCCTTTTCTTTACATCCTTTCCAGCATTTATTGCTTGTAGATTTTTTGATGATGGCCTTTCTGACTGATGTGAGGTGATACCTCATTGTAGTTTTGATTTTCATTTGTCTAATAATTAGTGATGAGCATCTTTTCATGTGCTTATTGGCCATCTGTGTGGCTTTTGATTCTTTTGGTTTTGTTTCATCAGTAATTTGTCAGATATTAGCAAAAGCTAATATTTGAATAGAGAAGTACTCTAAAATAGACCAAAAAAAAAAAAATGAAGACTACCTTTAACCAATAATCAGAGGAAAATACGTTCACTTATTTTAATGCGCTTGGTCTTAGCCCTATGCCATGGGCTTTCTGCCCACCTTCAAAGCTGAGTGTACTGACTTTCTGGGCAGGGAAATGAATAGACTTCATGGTTAACACAGATCTGCTAAAATGCTTCTTGTGCCTACTTTTCGTGACAGGGCTAGCTGCGTTTTGGCAGTCAGCAAACTGCAGAAACAATTATGTCCAACCCAAGTCATGGCTCCAGCGGCCAGAAACAGGACTCTCCCTTGGAAGTCACTTTGCATTACTAAGTATGTTTCTTGCTGCTGCTGTCTTGGATCTTTTGAAATCATGCTGCTGCTGCTGCTAAGTTGCTTCCGTCGTGTCTGACTCTGTGCGACCCCATAGACGGCAGCCCACCAGGCTCCCCCATCGCTGTGATTCTCCAGGCAAGAACACTGGAGTGGGTTGCCATTTTCTTCTCCAATGCATGGAAGTGAAAAGGGAAAGTGAAGTCATTCAGCCCTGTCCGACTGTCAGCGACCCCGTGGACTACAGCCCACCAGCCTCCTCTATCCATGGGATTTTCCAGGCAAGAGTACTGGAGTGGGTTGCCATTGCCTTCTCCATTTGAAATCATACTTTTAAGCTAAAAACGCCACAGATTATTTTAGCCTTTAAATGATGCTGTGTCCTGGAAAAATTATCAGCTGCCAGGATAATCTGAAACTCAGCAACCTGAATGAAGTGAACAGAGCGGAACAGAACTGCCGTGAACACTGACTCAGACATAGACTGCAAACATCTACACGGGCACCATAGGTCTTCATTTGCACCAGGTACTAGCACAGACATTATCTCATTAGCCTTTACAAACAAGTATAAGGTTGCAGAGTTATGTAACTGTGGTGATTAAGAGCAGAGTCCCAGTTCCAGACTATCCGGCTTTATCGGTGGGTAGTTTTGTGAATTTGGGCAATAATGTAATCCTCTATGCCTTAGTTTCCTCATGTGTTCAGTGCAGATGACCTCTATTAGGCAGGTATGATGTTTATAGGAGATAAGTTAAAAAGTATTCAGCATAGAACCTGGTACAGGGTAAGCGCTAAATATAAGATGACAACTGCCATCTTTACTAAATAGATGAGAAGCTAAGGTTCCAAGTGTTTTCCTGACTTGCCTAAATTCACATGGGCAGTAAGGGAGCTGAGATTTGAACTCAGCTTAACTAAATTCTTTGCACCTAACAAGCACATTCATATCCTCATCATTACTACCTGATGGAGGAGCCTGGTAGGCTGCAGTCCATGGGGTCGCTAAGAGTCGGACATGACTGAGCAACTTCACTTTCATGCACTGGAGAAGGAAATGGCAACCCACTCCAGTATTCTTGCCTGGAGAATCCCAGGGATGGGGGAGCCTGGTGGGCTGCCATCTATGGGATCGCACAGAGTCGGACACGATTGAAGTGACTTAGCAGCAGCAGCAGCAGCAGCAGCATTGTCGTTATTTATAAGTAAGAGTCTCAGCAACAAGCCAAGGAAAATCCTTGTCAGGCATACAGTTCAGGGTGTGTACACATGGCCATGGATCATTATTTTTAGTCACAATCACAGACAGGAAAAAAAATCACTATAAGTATGAAGAACTTTGGATTCAGTGTTATCAAAACCCGTAGTCTACACATTTGTTAACACCTCTCTCCCCTCTCCACTGCTGCTGCTGCTGCTAAGTCACTTTAGTCGTGTCTGACTCTGTGTGACCCCATAGACGGCAGCCCACCAGGCTCCCCCATCCCTGGGATTCTCCAGGCAAGAATACTGGAGTGGGTTGCCATTTCCTTCTCCAGTGCATGAAAGTGAAGTTGCTCAGTCATGTCCGACTCTTAGCGACCCCATGGACTGCAGCCTACCAGGCTCCTCCATCAGGTAGTAATGATGAGGATATGAATGTGCTTGTTAGGTGCAAAGAATTTAGTTAAGCTGAGTTCAAATCTCAGCTCCCTTACTGCCCATGTGAATTTAGGCAAGTCAGGAAAACACTTGGAACCTNCAGGCTACTCTGTCCATTGGATTTTCCAGGCAAGAGTACTGGGGTGGGGTGCCATTGCCTTCCCCTCTCCAAACACACAGGAAATGTGATTAAAATAGATTCTTGCCAGATTACTTTTTCTTGAAAACCATTCAGTGGAGTAGAACCACAACTCAATAACAACAGCAGCTGCAATTTTTGTCTTGGAACTCGGAAAGTTCTGAGGGCTCACTGATACCGAGAATATTCTTGGATGGACTTAAAGCCCATGAACTCCTAGAATTTGTGTACAATATTTGGGGTATGTATTAGTGTGTTTTTCTGAGGAGAGAGGCTATGGTCATCTTTAGACTCTCATAGAGGTCTATGACCCAAAAAAGTAAGAACCACTGATTTAAACTGAAGACTATCCCAGGGGCAATATACAAGTAGAGAATTAAGAGGTATAGACTATTATGTATAAAGTGAGTAAAAATAATATATTGTGCAACACAGAGAATAGAACCAATATTTTATAATATTTTTAAATGGAATATAACCTACGAGAATTTTGAATCACTATGTTGCACATGCTGTGCTTAGTCACTCAGTCATGTCTTTGTGACCCCACAGACTGTAGCCCACCAGGCTCCTCTGTCCATGGGATTCCATAGGCAAGAATACTGGAGTACGTTGCTGTGCCCTCGTCCAGGTGAATCTTCCCAATCCAGGGATTGAACCTAGGTCTTCTGTACTTCAGGCAGATTCTTTACTGTCTGAGCCACAAGGAACGCCACCATGAATACTGGAGTGGGTAGCCTATCCCTTCTCCAGGGTGATCTTCCCGACCCAGGAATCAAACTGGGATCTCCTGCATTTCAGGCAGATTCTTTACCAGCTGAGCATGCCTGAAATTAACATACTATTATAAATAATATCATAAATCAACCATACCTCAATAAAAAAATTAGCACTAAAAAAAAAAAAAACACCAACTGAAGGCTGTCCTTCCAGTCCAGTTACAGTGATAGTTACGCAGAAAGCCTAGTGAGTAACTAGTCCGCATGAGGGTCTTCTTTCTCTGCTTCCTGACCCTGCTCTTGTGTCTGGGCATTCAAGACAGCAGAGACATTTCATTTAGGATCAAAGTACCTGACACAGTGTTCCTTATATGCTAAGCAATTCGAATTTTAGTTAAATCTAGGTTTANAAAAAAAAAAAACACCAACTGAAGGCTGTCCTTCCAGTCCAGTTACAGTGATAGTTACGCAGAAAGCCTAGTGAGTAACTAGTCCGCATGAGGGTCTTCTTTCTCTGCTTCCTGACCCTGCTCTTGTGTCTGGGCATTCAAGACAGCAGAGACATTTCATTTAGGATCAAAGTACCTGACACAGTGTTCCTTATATGCTAAGCAATTCGAATTTTAGTTAAATCTAGGTTTAACTAAACCTAGTTAGCAGCCAGGATATAGTTCAGGAATTGGAAAATATAGCCTGCCCCTGGTTTTGTAAATAAAGTTTTACTGGAACGTGGCCATGCTCACTCATTTACATATTGTCTACCTCTATGTTCTTGGTACAAAGACAGAGCTGAATAGTTGTGACAGAGCATATAGATCTCAAGGTCTAAAATATTTACTTTCTGGCTCTATACAGAAGCATCTTGGTAATCCTTGCTGCACTTGGAGGACTCTTGGCACCTTAGTGAGGCTGGGCTTGAGGTCTGGCTCCTCGATTACTTTTGTGACACGGCACAAGTCATTTAACTCTAGCCTCAGCTTTTCGTGTGTAAAGTGGGAGTAAGTTCTACTCGCTTGCTTACTCTTTGTAGTTATTATCAAAATCAAATGTGATCACGTACGCGAGTGTTAACCGCACCTTAATAGTTTCATTAGTGCTAAGATCACCATCCCCAAGTTGCCTATACATGGTGCTGCTGTGGCTGCTGCTGAGTCGCTTCAATCGTGTCCGACTCTGTGCGACCCCATAGACAGCAGCCCACTAGGCTCCTCTGTTTCTGGGATTCTCCAGGCAAAAATACTGGAGTGGATTACCATTTCCTTCTCCAACGCATGAAAGTGAAAAGTGAAAGTGAAGTCGCTCAGTCGTGCCCGACTCTTAGCGACCCCAAGGACTGCAGCCTACCAGGCTCCTCCACCCATGGGATTTTCCAGGCAAGACGATACATTATTTCTCAGAAAAGGATAGAGAAAATAAATAAGAAAAGCTAAACATAATAGCAATTACATAATATGGCACAAAATAGTTACTCTGTGGAATTTTTCTCCTAAGACAACTAATCATTAAGTGTTAATTTTTAGAGAGGAAAAACAAATATTTCCTGAATAAATTGACAAAGGAGATGAAATAGAAATAACGCCAAATTACATTTTCTCATCCAAATGTTTGAGATTTTACCCTTGATTTTAGTCCTTGCTGTTCCTGGCCAAAGACAAGAAAGGCTGAGACAGTGCAGCTTGTGAAATCTGAGCTCTATCTAAGGTAGGTGGCCAGGAAGAACTTCCTAGCTTCTGAATTTTAAAAAATACCCTGTATTTGTGACTATCTTTAGTAAATACTCGAAATTTTTAAAAGGAAATGGAATGACTCACAATTTTTGTGAAGAAATTAAGACATAGATGATTTATCCATAATCTCATATATCTACATAATATCCTTTGAAGGGAAGGTTCAAGCTCTCCTGAAAAAGAGTAGAGAATATTCACCCCATCTTTTCTCAAGCAGTATTTTGTTGTTCAGTCACTTAGTCTTATCTGACTCTTTTGAGACCCCATGAATGGCAAGCAGTTTCAGAGAAATTAAAAATATTTATTTTTTCTCTCTCATGAATTATAGCTTGATATGTGTTAGTTTCACTGAATGGGTGGTTATTGTTTCTCAATTTCTATCAGTGATATTATTTGGTTTGTGGCCAAATAATACTTTGCTACTTTCCTTTCCACCTGTTGAAAAGAAGACCAAATCAGGGAGAAAAAGCTTACTTCTGGGCAATAAAATAATTAATAATCAGGGAGTTGACAGGGTGCTTGCAGAATTAAGAATTTTTGAAACAAACTCTACATACAAAATTTAGACTATAACCAGATTAAATAATTTTGGTGACCTATTTCTATCTTAATACAGAAAAGTAACCAACACAGTGTATACTGGAAAAAAACCGGGCCTGGTTCCTGCCTTCATTTTGAGAAGTTTACTTATTGGAAGGTAATAATGTGTCTCAAAGAATTGAAGGGAGGGTTGGATAACCACCTGGAAAATGACAGGCAGTATTTGAGCGGCAGAGAGCAGGGCTCATCTGAGAGTTTCACTAGGGCTTACCAGGTGAAGAACTTGGGTAAAGAACCCACCTGCCAGTGCAGGAGAACTAAGAGCCGTGGGTTTGATCCCCAGGTTGGGAAGATCCCCTGGAGGAGGACACGACAACCTACTCCAGTATTCTTGCCTGGAGAATCCCATGGACAGAGGAGCCTGGCGGGCTACAGTCCATAGGGTCGCAAAGAGTCAGACACGACTGAAGCGACTTAGCACTTAAGTTCAGGGCACTGTGGCTGCAGTGAGCAAGATCCCTGTGTTTTCTCCCGTCTTCACTCCACTCCACTCAAATTCAAGTCTGATCAATGAATAGAGGGAGCTTGAACTGTATGTCTGTCTCCTGACTGGGGTAAAGCAGAGCAGTTTGATTGAAGCAAAGGCCCAATCTGAGGCCACACCCAATGGGAGACAGGTGGTCACCAAAGGAAACCAGAATACTATCACAAGATAAAAGGATATGGACCCCAGGGCCCCAAAACTATAACAAAGATAATCATGCCCGGGGGCTTCCTTGGGGGCTCAGTGGTAAAGAATCCACCTGCCAATGCGGGAGACGCGGGTTCAGCTCCTAATCCAGGAAGATCCCGCCTGCTGCAGAGCAACTGTTGGGCCTGGGACCTCCAACTACGGAGCCCACGCGCCACAACTACTGAGGCCTGTGCAGCTGCAGCTTGTGCTTCGCAACAAGAGAAGCCACTGCAGCTGCAGCGAGAAGCCCACTCGCTGCTCTGCCAGGAAGAGTTGCCTTCCAGTCGCTGCCACTAGAGAGAACACCCACAACAGCCACAAATATGTATCAAAGCTAAGGATTTGGTGGGGAAAAAAAAAGATAATCATGCCTGCCTGCTCAAGTTGTTAAACATATCAAAAGCAGCAACATATTTCAAATATGTATCAAAGAGACTTCCACTTTAAAGCAGTAGCTGAAGAGCAGCCTCCAGCTAGCTTTTGCTAGCTAGGAGAAAGCAACAAAACAGACACCACCAAGGGGAGGGGGATTGGTGTTGGCGGGAGACTTACTCTCCCTTCAGCATAAAGCATAGCTGGATTTTGTTGCATGAAAGAGAAGCAACTTGCATGCAGCTTGGACGGCATTAATTCCCATACCCAGAGACCCACGATGTATATGACTGGGTATAGGACAGCCATCCTTTCCTGTATATTACCTTTGAGAAGACTGCAGTACCAGTTCCTACCACCACTGCCATCTTACTGCATTAATTTAGAAATAGGAAGTCCTTCCCCAAGGAAGGACAAAGGGATCATGGGACTCAGACACAATTCTGAGAGCAATTATTTGTTACATTTTATTCAGTTGGACTGGTGATCTACTTCACCTATGGTAATATACACTGTTCAATGCCATTCTCTCAAATCATCCCACCCTCACCTTCTCCCACAGAGTCCAAAAGTCGGTTCTTTATACCTGTGTTTTTGCGGCTTGCATATAGGGTTGTCATTACCATCTTTCTAAATTCTGTATATATGTGTTAATACACTGTATTGGTGTTTTTCTCTGACTTACTTCACTCTGTATACTAGGCTCCAGTTTCAGCCACCTCACTAGAATGGATTCAAATGCACTCTTTTTATTAGATGAGTAATATTCCATTGTGTATATGTACCACAACATCTTTACTCATTCGTCTGCTGATGGACATCTAGGTTGCTTTCATGTCTTAGCTATTGTAAACAGTGCTGCAATGAACAGTTGGAAAGTTGAGTTCACATAAGCAAGGCAATGTTAAGTGGTGGTGGAGGCAGAAAGAACAATTACAGTCCTACAAATTTGGAACTGTAGATTTTCCTTACCCTCTACCAATTTATAGCATCAGTGAAAAGTGAAAGGGTTAGTCTCTCAGTTATGTCTGACTTTTTGTGACCCCATGGACTGTAGCCAGCCAGGCTCCTCTGTCCGTGGCATTCTCCAGGCAAGAATACTGGAAAAGGTTGCCATTCCCTTCTCCAGGGGATCTTTCCAACCCAGGGATCAAAGTTAGGTCTGCTGCATTGCAGGCAGATTCTTTACCGTCTGAGCCACTAGGAAGCCCTCATAGCATCAGAGAATCAACCAGTGGGGATAGGAGAAGAGTGAGTGTCTCCAAAAATCAAGATTTAGGGAATGTTAGCCATTCTGTACTCGAGTTACAGGTGGGTAAAGGTGACATGACCAACAAGAGGTAGAAAGCAGGTGGAACCAATAATTACCTCATTTCTTTTGCATTTACTGGATCTGGGAGGCTCTCCTCTCATTAAATATGAGGGGAAAGAAATTTGAACATGGCCTTTGGAAACCATTCCAGAAAAAGGCAAAACTGGTTTTAGGATTAGTGAGGAGTTGTGCTGAAAGTGCTTTCTAATTCGAGGAGTGGGAAATGAGTACAAAGAGGGAGTTAGCTCAGAAGAAACAGAGGCAGAGCAGACCTCTGAAAGTGACCTATTGCAGGATCCTGAGGACATGTCAGGAAATGGTTTGGCAAGAAGAGAGAGCTCTGTATCTTGTAAAAACTGGCACCTGGGACGGCTTATACAAGATCCATGTCATACAAACAAAATCCGCACTTAGACCTGTCCACTCTGCTCACTCTTGCCACGGTTCCTGGACAGATGCTTCCAGCTTTACCTGTTTCTAGACATTCTTACCCTAGGCTCTGGGTGGAATTTTATTGGGTTGACGACCAGCATCCCTCAAGTGGTTCCATACGCCAGCCCTGGCGAAGCTATCATTTTCCACTGATCCTTTGCTGAGGGTTCCAAGTCTTTTTAGACTTGTAATCTGGGTCCCTGTGGCTTTTCCCCCTTGGCTGCTCGTGGCCTAATAGCCTTTCTTCCCCCCATGGCTCGGTTCCGCAGCCCCGCTCTAAAGCAGATGCTCTGGCTCCTTCCACAATGCACACTGCCAATTTCATGGCATTTTCTTGCGGCTTTTGGCTGCAACTTTCAAGCTTCCAAGGCCCAATTGTAAGACATCATGTGGGACAGACCCAAGAGGAGGGATGTGGTAAGTGGGGGAAGGGGATATTGTCTAGAACATGTGAAATGAGACAAAATTTATTCTTAAGGCATGTCGTATTTTTTTAAATCAACTTGGTTTTACACAATACAAATGTCAATTGATTAAAAGGAACACATTTGCTATAGGAAGGGAAGGATGTTCTTTAGCGGAGGCTGGGTGAACCTCGAGGGGTCTGCTTTGGGCAGGTGTTCTATCTTTAGCCTTCGCTCCTGCATGTCTGCAGTTTACCTTCCAGTTGAGAGGCAATCTGCCAGCTCTCAGTACATGCCCTCTCAGCTGTTTCCAGCTCGGAGAGGCTCTGTCTTCATTCAGATCATGCCTTTGATTCTGCATTTGGAATATGGACTATTTTACTGTTAGCCATAGGATACTCTTTTAAAATGTGTGTTTCCCTTTTTCCTTCTCTTCCCTCCCCGCCCCCACAGGTGACAGTCTCTTCCATGAAAACGGCCTGGTGGATGGGTCCCTCATTAAAAATATATACAGGTCAACTGGCTACTCCAGCGCCGAGAAACGATGGAGACTGCCGACTGACCATTGTGAAGCGAAGTGAGAGAACAAGGCCTAGGCCCTGAGAGCTATGGGGAGGGTCACACCGG
The DNA here is from genome assembly GCA_006410675.1 of Oreotragus oreotragus. Classification (NCBI taxonomy): domain Eukaryota; kingdom Metazoa; phylum Chordata; class Mammalia; order Artiodactyla; family Bovidae; genus Oreotragus; species Oreotragus oreotragus. The sequence goes on from SJYX01022174.1 coordinate 621,298, forward strand.
GAGTGCTGCGCAGCCTCACGCGGCTCGGTGCGCCCGTTCTCTGGGCTCTATCTCTATACCGCAGTTCTCGAGTCGGGGTAATCATGCCGCTCAAGGGATGTCTGGCCGTCTCTAGAGACCATGGTTCAAACAACGGCAGCTGTGCGGAGGTATGGTACGGAGACCCAGGGAGAAGAGGACAGGGATGCTGCTGAGCTTCCTGCACCCCACGGGACAGCTTCTCAAAACAAAGAATCGCTTCACCCAAATGTTAATAGCGGGGAGCTGACATACTCTCTGCATCTTTAAGCTGCTTATCGTCATGATTGGGCTGCCCTGGGGGCTCAGCTGGAAAAGAATCCACCTGCAATGCGGGATCCCTGGGTTGGGAAGATCCTCTGGAGAAGAGAAAGGCTGCCCACTCCAGTATTCCTGCCTGGAGAATCCCCGTGGACAGAGGAGCCAGGTGCTACAGTCCGTGGGGTCACAAAGAGTCAGACACAACTGAACGACTAAGCACATATAAATATATATACATATTTTACAATATAGTTATATGTTTAATATAGATAATAGAATATATTATACCTATGAATATACTTCTAATATTATAATACTATAATCAAATTTATATTTAGATATGTTTATAAATATATTTATATATAAATATATTTATTATATGATTTTATATACATATACTCATATAATACATTTTATAATATATATTTAATATTTATATTTATTGTATGTTATAACAAATGTATATTATATACTATGTTTATAATATATACATGTATATAATAAATATTTTGTGTATATTTATATGCACAATAGGTATCAGTTCAGTTCAGTTCATTTCAGTCTCTCAATCATGTCCGACTCCTTGCGACCCCATGAACTGCAGCATGCCAGGCCTCCCTGTCCATCACCAACTCGTGGAGTTCACCCAAAATCATGCCCATTGAGTCAGTGATGCCATCTAACCATCTCATCCTCTGTCGTCCCCTTCTCCTCCCGCCTTCAATCTTTCCTATTCCAGCTTGTGCTTCCTCCAGCCCAGCGTTTCTCATGATGTACTCTGCATATAAGTTAAATATTCAGGGTGACAATATACAGCCTCGACGTACTCCTTTCCCTATTTGGACCCAGTCTGTTGTTCCATGTCCAGTTCTAACTGTTGCTTCCTGACTTGCATTTAGGCTTCTCAAGAGGCAGGTCAGGTGGTCTGGTATTCCCATCTCTTTCAGAATTTTCCACAGTTCGTNGACAATATACAGCCTCGACGTACTCCTTTCCCTATTTGGACCCAGTCTGTTGTTCCATGTCCAGTTCTAACTGTTGCTTCCTGACTTGCATTTAGGCTTCTCAAGAGGCAGGTCAGGTGGTCTGGTATTCCCATCTCTTTCAGAATTTTCCACAGTTCGTTGTGATGCATACAGTCAAAGGCTTTGGCATAGTCAATAAAGCAGAAATAGATGTTTTTCTGGAACTCTCTTGCTTTTTTGATGATCCAGTGGATGCTGGCAATTTGATCTCTGGGTTCTCTGCCTTAAAATACATAACATAGATATATAAAAATATGTATGTGTGTGTGTGTGTGCTCAGTTGTTAAGTCATGTCTGATTCTATGACCGCATGAATTGTAGTCCACCAGTCTCCTCTGTCCATGGAAATTTCCAGGCAAGAAACCTGGAAAGAGTGTCCATTTTCTCCTCCAGGGGATCCTTCCAACCCAGAGATTGAAGCTGCATCTCTCATCTGTGCCTCCTGCACTGGCAGGTGGACTCTTTACCATACATAAATAAATATAAGCAAATACATTGCTGCTGCTGCTGCTGCTAAGTCGCTTCCATCGTGTCTGACTCTGTGCGATCCCATAGATGGCAGCCCACCAGGTTCCTCTGTCCCTGGGATTCTCCACTCAAGAACACAGGAGTGGGTTGCCATTTCCTTCTCAAACACATATGAATGTGTAAATACATATATAATCTTTATATAACATATTTATAATATTAACACTCAAGTATATAATGTGTAGAATCTGCCTTATGTGCATATCATATATTTTGTCTCCTGCACTTGCCCTGTCCTGCTTACCTTATGGTCACCTTCATCCCTGCCTCTGGTCACTGTTCTTCAATACCACATTACACAAAGCAGAAACCCTCCCTGAGGTTCGGAGAAAGAGGAAAAACTTTCCAAGAAATAGCATGTGACATTTTGAGTCATCAGCCAGCCATCACAGGTACAGAAACTCACAGGCTATATGTTTTTCAGAATTAAATGTAATTTCATCATTTTGGTATTTAGAATACCAGGATCTGTGTTTTACCATCTCAGTTCCTAATTCGGCTGAGGTACTACAGGGATTAGGAGTGATGATGTTTATAAATCCCTTTAAGGTTTTGATTAAAAATGTTCTATTTTAAAATGAATACTCATAATTGTTTTATGATTTTTACCAGGGGGCCTAATTTTTGGTTGTCTGACCCAAGGAGGCAGGGTCACAGGACATTTGATTTGAGTAAATGAATCAGAGATCAAATTGCCAACATCTGCTGGATCATGGAAAAAGCAAGAGAGTTCCAGAAAAACATCTATTTCTGCTTTATTGACTATACCAAAGCCTTTGACTGTGTGGATCACTATAAACTGTGGAAAATTCTGAAAGAGATGGGAATACCAGACCACCTAACTAGCCTCTTGAGAAGTCTGTATGCAGGTCAGGAAGTAACAGTTAGAACTGGACATGGAACAACAGACTGGTTCCAAATAGAAAAAAGGAGTACGTCAAGGTTGTATATTGTCTCCCTGCTTGTTTAATTTATATGCAGAGTACATCATGAGAAACGCTGGACTGGAAGAAGCACAAGCTGGAATCAAGATTGCCAGGAGAAATATCAATAACCTCAGATATGCAGATGACACCACCCTTATGACAGAAAGTGAAGAGGAGCTAAAAACCCTCTTGATGAAAGTGAAAGAGGAGAGTAAAAAAGTTGGCTTAAAGCTCAACATTCAGAAAATGAAGANGGGAAGCAACAGTTAGAACTGGACATGGAATAACAGACTGGTTCCAAGCAGGAAAAGGAGTACGTCAAGGCTGTATATTGTCACCCTGCTTATTTAACTTATATGCAGAGTACATCATGAGAAACGCTGGGCTGGAAGAAGCACAAGCTGGAATCAAGATTGCCGGGAGAAATATCAATAACCTCAGATATGCAGATGACACCACCCTTATGGCAGAAAGTGAAGAGGAGCTAAAAAGCCTCTTGATGAAAGTGAAAGAGGAGAGTAAAAAAGTTGGCTTAAAGCTCAACATTCAGAAAATGAAGATCATGGCATCTGGTCCCATCACTTCATGGGAAATAGATGGGGAAACAGTGGAAACAGTGTCAGACTTTATTTTTCTGGGCTCCAAAATCACTGCAGATGGTGACTGCAGCCATGAAATTAAAACACACTTACTCCTTGGAAGAAAAGTTATGACCAACCTAGATAGTATATTCAAAAGCAGAGACATTACTTTGCCGACTAAGGTCCGTCTAGTGAAGGCTATGGTTTTTCCTGTGGTCATGTATGGATGTGAGAGTTGGATTGTGAAGAAGGCTGAGCACCAAAGAATTGATGCTTTTGAACTGTGGTGTTGGATTAGACTCTTAAGAGTCCCTTGGACTGCAAGGAGATCCAACCAGTCCATTCTGAAGGATTTCTTTGGAAGGAATGATGCTAACGCTGAAACTCCACCTCATGAGAAGAGTTGACTCATTGGAGAAGACTCTGATGCTGTGAGGGATTGGGGGCAGGAGTAGAAGGGGACGACTGAGGATGAGATGGCTGGATGGCATCATGGACTAGATGGACGTGAGTCTGAGTGAACTCCGGGAGATGGTGATGAGCAGGGAGGCCTGGCAGGCTGCGATTCATGGGGTCGTAAAGAGTCGGATACGACTGAGTGACTGAACTGAACTGAACTGAACTGATACATAAAATTTACCATTTAAATGAGTTTTAAGCGTACAGCTCAACTGTATTAAGTACATTCACATTATTGTGCAACCATCATTACCATTTATCTTCAGAACTTTTTTTGTTTTGCAAAACTGAAAGTCTGGACCCAGAGTTAAATAATAACTCATCACCCTTTACCGTCAGTCCCTGGCAACTAACATCTTACTTTCTGTCTTTGTGAATTTGACTACTATAGGTCTCTCATATGAGTAGAATTTTACATTATTTGTCCTTTTTTGACTAGCTTATTTCACTTGGAAAACCTACTTGGGAAAGTATATTTGCAGAACAAACAAAATTAAAACAGGCCACACTGTGACTCACAGTGAAAGGGAAGCTCCTAGTTAACTCCATCACAGTAAATGATCTGAGTTTGTGTTTTTTTTTTTTTTTTACCCTGATAAACTTGGCAGGCTAAACTAGTATATCTATCAGTGGATGATTCATATTTACAGATAGTCCCCTTTGCTGGACATTTAGGTTATTCCCAATGTTTTGCTGTTACAAACAGTGCTTCAGTAAGCGTCTTTGTACATAATCCTTTTCTGCACATCAAATCAGTTTTTAGTGATGGCTGAGTGATTGTATCTTCAGCAGTAGTTTTGTTGTGACCGTGGATTGTTTGACTCCAAAAAAGTTGTGGATCCAAGATGACTACTGCTAGAAACATTGCTTGACTGGTCTTCTAGAGAACTGGCAAGAGCTAGACAAGACATCCAGACTTCAGCCCTACAGGTTTCTTCTCAGGGCAGAGATCAAGGTTGGTGGTGGAGGACAGGAAATCAGGAAGGACATTAGAGCCAGACTGGCTAGGAAGAAAGGCCCTGGACTTAAGCCCAAGCTGGTAAATTGAGCCTGTTTATTGTGGATTCCATTGAGGGTGAAGGAAAAGTGGGGATGGAGTTCTCTGAAGAGTAGTTATATAAGCCAGAGGGACTTCCTTTAGCTTAATGGATCTTGGTCTGTTGGATTTACAGGAACCTTGGAGGAAGAAAGTAATCACATGGTTCTATTCCATACCGTGAAACTGGCTGTATTAGAACTATTCAGCCATATCCAATTGTCTCCACTTTCTAGACATATGGAAGGATATGTTTTCTCATCTCTTGCAAGTCATCAGGGCCATGTGACTAGTTCTATCCAGTGGACCACAAACAGAAGTACTGTGTAATTTCCAGGATGAGATGGTGAAAAACTCAAGCTTTAGCCTCCCACCATTTTAGAATACCTGAAGATGTGCTGTGATGGTGACATTACAATATAGAATCTCTTTTAACTTGGGTCCTTGGCTAATTTTGTGGAGTACTCATTCCCATGTATTGTGATGAGAAATAAATTTTAAGTTGCTGAATTTTTAGCACTGTTGCCTATTCTATTCTGACTGTCCATGTGCAAGGTCTAAGGGCAGAGTTGGAATCTAACTATAAGTCTCTGTAACCTTAAAACCTGTATTAGTATTCTTAAATCATGCAAGTCTCTGGTTGGTGTGATTTTGGGAACACAGTGGTTTTCAGGCTAGGACAACAGATCTTGGATCTAGGAATATGACTAATCCTGAAACTCATAAGATTGAGAGAAGGAGAACACAGGCTACTGGCCATACCTCCTGCTCCTATTAGAAGTAGGAACTGATTTGGGATGCTGACCCCACGAGCAAATGTTAGACAGATGAGTAAAGCAAAGAGAGGAAAAATGAGAGGAGGATGTGGGTTGGTGATGCTCCTTGTTACCACTGAAATCAAGTAATCTCATTTCCAGAATGACAATGCAGATTCATTTAAATTTACCTCAAATTTCCATCCTAGCTTACATTGCTCTATGTGGGTAGTCAAGGCATCAGAAGCCACAGATATCTTAGTGTCAAAGAGTTATTAATCTGGCACAGTTACAGCTCACTGAGAATTAGTTTTCTTTTGGATTTGGTCACCTTGTCTTTAGATGCTGCAGTCTCAGCATCAAATGATCCCTCCCAGGCTTAGGCTTCAGGTGGGTCTTCCTGGGTGATAGGTCCCTGAATGTGAAATCTATGGAGAGCTTCTCAGTTCTGCTTGGGTCCATCAGGCCAAATTCACTGACAGTTTTAGTCCCTCCTAAGCTCCTAGGGACTAGAAAAAGGAAGAATGTTGTGGAGGATTTCCCTTTATTTTCTCTTTCATATGAGAGCTTGCGATACAGTCCGGAACTCCAGGAGGAGAGACACAGTGTGGACTATCAGGGTCCCCGACAGGAAAGAAGAAACACAAAAATCATTTTGTTTTGAAAGTTCCATTTTATCACCTCAACCATAGGCATGATATCTACCTTATAAGACTGCAGCAAAGATTAGGTGACATACCCTTAGAATAGTGTCTGGCAGGCAATGGGAGCTAGATAAGTATTCATTCTCTTTCTTTCTACTGTATCCTCAAACCATTTTTTTTCTTTTGGTGTGTGTGTGTTCAGATATTGTAATCAAAGTGTACTAAACAGGACCATCTCATCCCTGAGCAAAGCACCATCAAGAGATCAACACCTACAGGATTATACAAGCCATTGACACGATTTCTAGAATGTATGACTCCATCAAACATAATCTGTCTGTGGGGCTTGATCTCTGAATTGAGTTCTTTTGGAAGCAACATATAAAGACTCAGTCAGGTTAGTCCAAGAAATGTCTGTGGGGCGAAGGGGAAACAATCTCATGTAAATCCAAGAACAACAGGCGAAACAAGCCAGCCTACATGGCACTGGAGGTGGACAGCGGACCCGTGCCTCTAAGGATCTCAGCAGCAGGCTTCAAGGATCTTCCAGTCCTCTCGCCTGGAGAATCCCATGGACGGAGGAGCCTGGTGGGCTGCAGTCCATGGGGGCGCCAAGAGTCGGGCTCGACTGGGCGACTTCCCTTTCGCTTTTCAGTTTCATGCACTGGAGAAGGAAATGGCAACCCACTCCAGTGTTCTTCCCTGGAGAATCCCAGGGACGGGGGAGCCTGGTGGGAGGCCGTCTCTGGGGTCGCACAGAGTCGGACACGACTGAAGCGACTTAGCAGCAGCAGCCGCAGCTAAAGTGGTCCCCTGAGAAATGCCACACATATTGTCTCTTAGGTCTGCTTCTTGTATCTGCCCATTTCTCTCCTTGCTAAAAACTGACTTCTCTGTATACTCTGTGTCTTTTCTTTACCTTGTGGTTTTTGCTGTCTTCTGACTTGGTTCATTTATCACTAATTGTAGCATCTCCAGCTTCTCTCAAACTTGTGACCCTCAGTTTTCTGTATACTGCCCAATATATTGGCCATGTTTCTCAACTTAAATTCTTAAGGATTTAAATATATTCTATATTTAATTCCATCAAGAGTAGAATTGAGTTGGTCCAGTCTTCCCTATATGGCAGATCTTTCTCCTGGGCCACATAATAAGCCTCTGTCTGCCTTGGGGTGAGGTGTTCATGCTAGTATGGCAGGAGAGAGGATTTGAAGGAGGCCAGGTGGCTGCATGGTGGAATTTCGGGTTTAGCTGCCTAGATTCGAGGACTGCAGAAAGACAGTTTCCTGTAGAAATGGCTATGAATATGAAGACATACTTGGTTGGCATGTATAATAGAGATTCACTGAATTTTGAATTTTTCATTATCCAGTTTAGATATGGTCTTATCAAAATCCTGTAGTTTACATATGAGGACCAGACACTCAAAGAGGTACAGTGATTTTCCCAGTATTACATCCTAAGTAGTAGAGTAGAAATTAGAATTTGATTCAGTGTGTTTTCTAGCATATTAAGTATAAATATTTTTTAAAAATTCTTAATGACCTAGTACGTGTGAGGCACCAGAACAAACCAAAGGAAGATCCTTGCCCTTGGGGGCTTATATTCTAGACGGGGAAGAAAGACAGTAAATCCAATCATGAAAAACAAGTAAATTATATAGTGTGTTAGAAAGTGACAAGTGTTATAGCAAAAACAGAGTTAGGATTAGGAATGCTGGGAGTGGAGAGCTACAATTTAAAATGGGGAGTTCATGCTTTACTGAAACTAACACAACACTGTAAATCAACTCTGTGTGTGTTGGTCACTCAATTGCGTCCTACTCTTTGCAATCCCATGGGCTGTAGCTTGCCAGGCTCCTCTGTCCATGGAATTCTCCAGGCAAGAATACTGGAGTGGGTTGCTAGTCCCTTCTCCAGGGGATCTTCCTGACCCAGGGATTGAACTCAGGTTTTCTACATTGTGGGTAGATTCTTTAACTCAGGTTTTCTACATTGTGGGCAGATTCTTTACCATGTGTGCGAACAGGGAATAAAAATTTTAAAAAGTAAGGAGCTCAGTATAGGCCTCAATCGGATCATAAGAGAGAGCAAGTTCCTGAGAAGTAAGGCTATGTGTATTCCTTCCTCTTCCCCTGGCCTAATGCCTTGACTGTACTGAATATGGAGTAACTGTTTATTGAATGGATCAATTGTAGAAATGCCCTGAAGGTTAAGGAGGACAATAAAAGTCTCTAAGTTTATCTTCTCTTTTGGTATCTTCCTGAGTCACTTCATTTCAGCAGCACGCTTCATGAAGCCCCCTCATTACCGTATGAGTCATTGCAGAAACGTGCCCTTTCAGTACTCCTGGGACTCTTAGAGTCATGAAATGCCTAGTAAGCACTCTAAATATAAAGTTGTGGAGAGAGATTTAATGGACAGAGAAAACACAACCTAAGCATCAAATGCAACACAACTCTAGGTCTCACAAAATCCCATTCCCTTGGAGGCACTGGAACAGTGGGGAGGATTTCTGTCAGTGCTGTGCTGGTAAATGTCTGACAACCAGCTCTCTAGGGCTGGGAGGAGATTATGATTTGTAGGCTTGCCCATTTCTGTGGTGTAAATACTCTATGGTTGGTTTAAAGTTTAGTTAAAAACTGATCTCACTGAACATGGGCTTGGGAAAAGAGGAGCAGTGGTACAGTATGGCATCGTATTTCTTTCATACGGATAGCATGGGTGTAAGTACCTTCAGAGCGCATCTAAATACAATAAAATAATTAGAAAGTGATGAGTTTTGAGTTTTATCATTATTCCATTTAAAGTAATTTACTTAACTGAAAGTTCACATAAGTTTAAATAATGCTTAACAACCGGTTAGCAAAAGTTCTGGAAACTGGACAATTGGCTCTTGTGAGAAGATATATGACAGCCCCAGAGCCATTGATCCTGGGTCCTTTTGCACGCCATTTTCTTGACAAGGGCCGGCTCATTCCTTGAATTCTTGGGGATCAAATGTAAAGACAGCTCCACTGCTTCCTTGCCACCGCACTGCTCACGTCTTCCCATGGCTGCCATCTGTGCCTTCTGCCACATGACAGGCATAAGTAGAGTTTTGTAAAGTCTTAGGAAAGTGTCCTTTGCTAGGTCAGAGCCACCTGGACTGGGCACACGCTTTTATTCTTCAGTGGACTTTGATGTCTCCCATCCCCATATTCTTCACCTCACCTTGCTCGTGCCCCCTGTTCTGTGTTCCACTGCCGAGCTCTGGGCTGTCAGAGTCCAGCTGTTCCGCAGGCATCTGCGGAGTGCACGTTGTGTGCCCACTCCCCTCCTTGTGTTACTGGGTGTCAGGCTCTGGGCTCTGATCCCGTTCTCTCATGAGTTCCTTACAGCAACCCAACTAGACAGGTCTTGGATGTGTGTCTGCTCAGTCGTGTTCGACTCTTTGTGGCCCCATGGACTGTAGCTTGCCCGGCTCCGCTGTCCATGAAATTTCCCAGGCAAGAGGACTGGAGTGGGTTGTCATTTCCTACTCCAGGGGATCTTCCTGACCCAGGAGTCGAACCCAAGTGCCTTGTGTCTTCTGCATTGGCAGGTGGATTCTTTACCACCAGCACCACTTGGGAAGTGGTAAGATGGGTCTTAGTATTTCGATACTGCAGATGAGGGCAGTGTGGCCTAGAGGGAGGAAGTTACTTGCTCATAGTCCAGAAGTCACATCTTCAGTGAGACATTGTCTTTGACATGGAATATGCGGACAAACACCTGTCACCCCTGGCTGTGGCTGGTTGTGGACTCATTTTGCTCAATTTAGGGGGACTCAGACGTCTTTTCTGGTGTGCTCTACTACAGAATTCCAGCAGGGGGACATTTGGGAAGAAGCATAGAGCTATATTTGGGGTCAGGTCTGCTTCCTGGGAATGTCCATGACCCCATCACATTCACTCACACACACTCGTGGTTCCTGGCTTCTGGCTGCTGAAGAGGAAAGCCACAGGGAGGCCAGCCCGGCTTGTCCCAGGGCCGGCATTGATCGTAGGCCGGGTGCCGTCCAGCTGAGCAGCAGATGTGTCCTCTGGCAGCTTTCTGAGGGGAAGCCAATTTTAGCTACAGAGCAAATGTTGAAGACCAAGCAGGAAGAGGAGGTGAGGGTTGTAGGGCCATAAAGATTAATTTCCCAGAAAACTGCATTCAAGTCAAAGTGCTCCTACTTATTAGCTTTGTAGCCTTGAGCTTAAAACTCTGCAGAATTTCCTCTTCTGTAGAATGCAGGGGAAGGGTGAAGTATGATAGAGGCTGCCATCTGCTTGTAAGATGTAGGGTTCTCTACATGTGAGGTGCTGCACTCAGCACACGCTCATTACTGTACAAGGTGGCCCAGGGCCAGGCTCATGGTCAGTATGCAACAAATGCCAGCTGTTATTCTGTTAATCCTCATAACCATCCTGTGATTAATAACAACAAAAAGAAAGATTGTTGCTAGCATTTCCCGTGCACTTTCTATGTAGCCAGCCATTGTTTTAACTTATTATTTAACTTTCCCGACTATCCCATGAGATTGATTCTATTTTTAACTCCATTTGGAAAATGAGAAAAATTGGAGCACAGTTAAGTTGAATACATTGCCAAGGACACAGAGCTAGAAAGTGACATGCGTGCTTTTATTGTCCTCACTTTACAAAGTTGGTCACTGTGGCACGGAGGGCTTGTGTGGCACGCTGAAGGTCAGAGTCAGCGGAACTCTTTTCTGTGTTGCTAGGCAGGTGAAATGACATGAGAGAGTGAAGACTGCCTTTTTGAACCGTTGTTCTGGCTGCTTCAGGCAGGGGAGAATAGACTCCACCTGTTCTGTTTTTTCTGGTCGAGGTATAGCAGCTGGCCTGAGACACTGGGGCCTTTAGGAAGTCCTGTTTGCACTTGGGGGATTATATAGGTGGGTGCTGAAAGCCAGTTTGGTATGTAGGCTCTGGACTTTCCATCCCCTTGGGACAGCCCAGGAGTCACAACTTATCTGACTTCAGAGCTGCTGCCAGCTGGAAGCCTCCAGAAGGGAGCTGACTGACGGCTGGCCACGACCACATGCAGCTAGGTTACCAGCAGTCACCCTGTTGGTCTCTTCTAACCACAGTGACCATCTCCAGAGCCAGGACAGGAGGCAGCTGTGCAGAGGGAGGAAGACCTGAGGCCCCAGTGGGGAGATAATCGAGGTGTCAGGGAGACTCTCTTAGCTCTCTCTTCTTGCTGGTGCTCCCCAGATACCCCCTCTGTCACCTGGGAACCTTCCTCTTCCCAGGTGCCCACTTCCCAGGATGGAGTGGGGACGACAGTTAGGTTTTTGTGGCGGGGTCCCAGAACCCCAGAACTGAGATGCTCTTTGAGAGCAGTTTGGTGCCACATGCCTCTAGGACTGTCTTCTTGCTACACTGAGAGCCTTCTGGGCTGGAGCAGCTCAGGGTCCCCTTTTGCTGAGTCAGCACAGGGCCAGGGATGGTGTTGGGGACAGTCATGTTTCCTGAGGGAAGGCCTCTTGTGATTATTGGATTGGAACTTGATGTTGTGGGTGGAGGTGGTGGTGGCAGTGGCAGCATGGTGTGTGTGTGTGTGTGTGTGTGTGTGAGAAGTTTTAGGAGAAGGAGAACAGAGCCAACCTATTCTGGAAAGGGGCAACGGTGCCAGTCTGGTTGTCCTATTTAGCAAACGTGTATACTGCTGGTGTAGCAGGAAGGCTTTGGATACAGCTGAACGTGGCCTTGACCACTTGCTCTCTCGTATGGTGTGGATGAGATGGTGGTCATGCACACCCTTTCTCTGAGCCTCTTCATCCCTAAAGGAAAGGCATCTGTCCTCGGTGTGTGGACTGTCCTGGGTAGAAAAGGTGAGAGCCTTCCTGTCTGTCCCACTGTGAGTATCTTTTACCAAATGATGGAGCAAGGAGTCAGGGGAACAAGGATACTGGTTCAGTGTCTCTCTGTTGGGACTGGCATTTGCTGCTCCTTAATCCTCTCTGCCTGGAAATCCCCAGGGGCAGCAGGAGAGTTTCTGCCAGGAGATGAGGTACTGAAGAGGCCCAGCTTCCTAAAATGGAGTCTTCACCAAGCTCTGCTGGAGGTTTGAGCTGTTCTCTTATTAAAGGGCATATAAAGTCCTGCAAAGAGCACCAGACTGGAGGATGAGATTTGGGATTCTGGCTATGTCATCTGTCGAATTGCACCAGGGGAAGGGGACAAGTTTCACTGCTCAGGCGTCTGAAGGAAGTTCTGCCTGGGTGCTTCCTTGTTACCCCACCTTTGTGTCTCTAACTGTTACTCGTCCTCCTCCCATAATGCCCTCTTTGAGACTCCCTTTTGTCTCCTCCTCCAGACACTCTTTCTTCTCCCTGCATGACAGTCCCCAGACCTTGTCTCTCATATCTTGAAGACTCTGCACTGCAGGCTGCAGCTGGATGTGAATAGACGTTTCCTCTGCCCAGGTTCCTGAAAAAGCCAAGGGAGAAGCTTGGGTGGGTGACAGGCTAGGCTTCCTGAGGATGGGCTCAGTGGGAGGGTGAGAACTAGACTTCAACTATCAGTAATGACCAAGCCCTCTTTCTTCCTAAATAATCTTAAGGCAAATGTCTGTATAAGAATTATTATCTTATGAAGATCATACAGTCCAGTTATAACGTGAAATTCCTCTAGTTAAAGTGATTTGATCCGATGTATGAAATATTAATCTTGACATTATTGTGCTAGTTATATATTCTTCTCCTCCCCGGGCCTATTTTCACTGCAAAGGGACTGTGAGTCAATGAAGATGAATTGAAACTTCCAGAAAACCTGTTTCGTTGTGACCACTAGATCTCCTCCCTGAGAGGAACTGGTAGTGGGTAGAGATACTGTTCATGTAGCTGCCACAAATAGTTCCCTTCACCCCCATGCCACACACCCCCCACTACAGGATTTTATGCTTTACAGAATCACCATCATATGCATTTTGTGAAATCCTTAAAACACAAGTCTAGAGTAAGTAGTCCCCTCCATTACCAAGTTATAGAAAATCTAAGACTCAGAGGGGTGACTGTGGTTACACAGATATTAAGCAACTCAGACTTTCTTAAGTTGCCTTCTATGCCCCCTTCCCTCTGCTCAGCTGCTTCAGTCTACACTCTGTGGGGGAGGCCACACCCCACCCACCACCAGCAAGGAAAGAAAGTGCTCAAAAGATACCCAGATGCAGCTGGTGCAGAGCTGGCAGGAATAGGTGAGGGGAGCAAATGTCCTCTAGGCTGGGAGCCCAAATCATCACGGGCATGGGAAAACTGGAGGGAATCAATCTAACAGCTGCCTTCAAACCTGTGTGGCTGTTTCTGTGCCCCACTTCCCAGTGGTTGCCGTACTATCCACCAGCTGCCCCGCTGGAAACCTGCTGTGATTCCGATCCTCGAATCCTCACATCCTCTTGACTTTCTGCCCAATCAGTCACCAGTCTGTGTCCTGTCTACCTCTTCCATGGCTCTCCTGCAGTCCCCTCATCTCCATCTCCATGGCTAGCACTCTGGCACTGCGTCTCCCTTCCCCAGTCCATGGGCACTCTGCCTGCGGGCTCTCTCCCCTCCTCCCAACTGTCTATCCTCAATGAGATCCTTGCAGTGAATTTTAGAAAGAAAAAAAAAAAAAAAGGCAAATCTGTTTGTGTTATCCTTCACTGGCTCGACATTGCTTTCTGAATGCAATGAAAGCCCATTAGCTGGAGCATTAAATTTCTTATGTTGGCCCCTGCTTACTTCTCTAGCTTCACTTCCCCATATGCATGTGTTGCTCTATCACATGCTGAATTTGCCAAGCTGCCAAGCTCCAAGGATTCTGTCATCTCCCTTCTTGCCCTGCTCACTCCTATTCCCCCTTCAGTTGTCATTTTCTCCGAAAAGCCTTCCTCGCAACACCTCCACCGAGACTGGCCTCTCCTCAGTACCCCTTCGTGTTTATCACCACAGGAGGGAGGGACTGAAGAAGCTGGGAAGGTGGTTGAGAGTCTCCTATAGTGGAGTGCCCACTATAGAGAGGTCACACATTTATTGTCCAGTTTGTTTGTGCATTTTGAAGTGAGGCAAGCCACTTCAGTGTCCTCCCCCTTCTCTCTCAAATGTCAGTAAAGTGTATCAGTATTCAGGAATACTTGTGTGGGTGGGTTTGTGTATGTGCCTGTGGGGAGGGCAACACTGAGGAAAGGTCTTTGAAGTTCAATACCTGGGTCAACCTGGAGACCACAGATGTGGAATAAGATTCAGAGGAGACCTTGGAATGTTGGGAGGCCCTAGGAATCCACAGAATCTTGAGTCCTTTGAGCTGCCTGAGGGCGTTACTGGGAATTTCACGGCTAACAATTGGAGATTTGAGACTAACAACTGCCCCTGATATCTGAATTATATTGGAAAGGAAAGCAAGTCTCCAAGGGAGCTGTGGAAGTAAGAATAAGATGCACGTTTGTCTTTTGTGTCTTAATAATTTAGCTGCTAGGGAAGAAGCTGGGGTGGGGGGGCACAGTTGGGAGAGCTGGACCCTTATCTTCTAGACACTTGTGGCTCCCTCCCCGACATCATTCAGGTCTCTGCTCATCAATACCCCTCACAGAGGCCTGCTCTGACCAGCAGAACTACATTTTGTGTAAAGAGTAGTTTGAGAAGTAAAATTTTGAAAACCTCTGCCTTAAAACTAGAATATTCTGAAATGTATCATATTATTATCTGTTGATCTATCAATCATCTATCTCTAATGGGTCATTTGATTCAAGTAAAACCAAACCTGAGGCCTCCCAGGTTCTCTGGTGGTAAAGGACCTGCCTGCATATCCTGTGAGAAATAGGAACTGCTAAATCCTTTTAGTAGGAGGAGTGACATGATCAGTTCAGTTCAGTTCAGTCGCTCAGTCGTGTCCGACTATTTGTGACCCCATGAATCGCAGCACGCCAGGCCTCCCTGTCCATTACCAACTCCCGGAGTTCACGTCCATCGAGGCGTCGATACCATCCAGCCATCTCATCCTCTGTTGTCCCCTTGTCCTCCTGCCCCCAATCCCTCCCAGCATCAGAGTCTTTTCCAATGAGTCAACTCTTCACATGAGGTGGCCAGAGTACTGGAGTTTCAGCTTTAGCATCATTCCTTCCAAAGAAATCCCAGGGTTGATCTCCTTCAGAATGGACTGGTTGGATCTCCTTGCAGTCCAAGGGACTCTCAAGAGTCTTCTCCAACACCACAGTTCAAAAGCATCGATTCTTCGGCGCTCAGCTTTCTTCACAGTCCAACTTTCACATCCATACATGACCACAGGAAAAACCATAGCCTTGACTAGGCGGACCTTAGTCGGCAAAGTAATGTCTCTGCTTTTGAATATACTATCCAGGTTGGTCATAACTTTTCTTCCAAGGAGTAAGCGTCTTTTAATTTCATGGCTGCAGTCACCATCTGCAGTGATTTTGGAGCCCCAAAAAATAAAGTCTGACACTGTTTCCACTGTTTCCCCATCTATTTCCCATGAAGTGATGGGACCGGATGCCATGATCTTCGTTTTCTGAATGTTGAGCTTTAAGCCAACTTTTTTGCTCTCCTCCTTCACTTTCATCAAGAGGCTTTTTAGCTCCTCCTCACTTTCTGCCATAAGGGTGGTGTCATCAGCATATCTGAGGTTATTGATATTTCTCCTGGCAATCTTGATTCCAGCTTGTGTTTCTTCCAGTCCAGCGTTTCTCATGATGTACTCTGCATATAAGTTGAATAAGCAGGGACACAATATACAGCCTTGACATACTCCTTTTCCTATTTGGAACCAGTCTGTTGTTCCATGTGCAGTTCTAACTGTTGCTTCCTGACCTGCATACAGATTTCTCAAGAGGCAGGTTAGGTGGTCTGGTATTCCCATCTCTTTCAGAATTTTCCACAGTTTATTGTGATCCACACAGTCAAAGGCTTTGGCCCAGGTCGTTAGGTGCCCAATATGCTACTGGAGATCAGTGGAGCTGGGAGGGATTGGGGGCAGGAGGAGAAGGGAACGACCGAGGATGAGATGGCTGGATGGCATCATGGACTCGATGGACGTGAGTCTGAGTGAACTCCGGGAGATGGTGATGGACAGGGAGGCCTGGCGTGCTGCGATTCATGGGGTCGCAAAGAGTCGGACATGACTGAGTGACTGAACTGAACTGAATTGTGGGTTAATCTATTCCCTGCCTCTCTCCTGGCCTCCAGTGGTTTGTTGGCCATATCTGGTGTTCCTTGGCTTATAGACATATCAGGCAGATATCTACCTGAATGTGAACAAGGCATTCTTCCCGTGCATGTCTCTCCAAGCTTCCCCACTCTATGACAGCAGTCATAGCGGAGTAGGGGCCCATTTTACACCACTATGAACTCATCTAAGTTAATTATCTCTGCAACAACCTGGGCATATTCTAAGATCTGAGTGTTAGGAATTCTACATAAAAATTTTGGGGAGGATGCAATTCAACACACAACTCTGACCTTGAGTCTCTCCAAGGCATTCTTATGCTTTTCTTTTAAAAATAACTTTTGTTGTTTGTTTATTTTTGGCTGTGCTGGGTCTCTGTTGCTGGGCAGGCTTCTCTCTAGTTTCGGTGCTCCAGCTTCTCACTGCAGTGACATCTCTTGTTCCAGAGCACAGGCTCCAGAGCTCAGGCTCAGCAGTGGTAACACACCAGCTTAGCTGCTTTCAGGGATGAGGAATCAAACTCGAATCTCCTGCATTGGCAGGTGGATTCTTATGTACTGGACCACCAGGGAAGTCCCTCTCCCTCTCTCTGTCTTCTTGAAATCTTTTAGGATCTTCTCTTTTCCCCTAATATTCTGAGATTTCACAAAGATGTGTTTTGACCTGATTCTTTTCCTTTCACTATGCTAGGCACATGGTGTACTATTTAATCCAGAAAGACTTGTTCAATTCAGATTTTTTTCCCTTGTATTTCTTTTGTAATATTTCTCCCTCACATCCTGTTTTCTCTTTGCAGAAGGCCTATTAATCAGATGTTGAACTATTTGGCTCGATTTTCTAATTTTCTTACTTCCTATCTCCATCTTTGTTGGCTCTTGCTCCTGGTTCTTTGTTCCTTATTTGTTTCCAATTTTTGACCACGATTTATTTTTCTTGGAACTGTATCTGTGGAAATTCCCCAAGGCCTAGATCGAAGATAAGCTCATCCAGAGAGAGGACTTGCATTGCTACAGCCGGTGCTTGGTGGCACTGTCAACCTGGAAATATTTTAAGTTCTTGCTATTTTGTTTTTAGGACCAATAAGGAATTCAGACAGAAAAACCACAGCATTGATTATAAAGCATCTGCATATATTTATAACTATGCTTTTTATCATTTTATTTATCATGTATTCTGGGCTGTGCTGGGGCTTTGTTGCTGCACCGGCCTTTTCTCTAGCGATGGGAAGCGAGGGCTCCTCCCTAGCTGCGGTGTGCTGGCTTCTCACTGCGCTGGCTTCTCTTGTTGCAGAGTTGGGGCTCTAGGGTGCTTGGGTTTAGCAGTTGTGGCATGTGGCCTCGGTAGTTGCGGTTCCCGGACTCTAGAGCACAGGATCAGTAGTTGTGGCACACAAGCTTAGTTGCTCCGTGGCATGTGGGAATCTTCCCAGATTAGGAATGGAACCCATGTCTCCTGCTTTGGTAGATATATTCTTTACTGGTGAGCCACCGGGGAAGCCCTGTCTGCATGTATTTAAAAGAAAAAAGAATCGTTCTCTCATAGCTACCTAGGTTTCAGATGAGCAGATTTTCTATGTAGTCCCATAGGGGCAGTTCCGATATTAGCATATTTTAAATTCGCTCTTAGGTGAGGATATAGTCCTTTGGGGTTCTGACTTTATGGTAGGGACTTCTATTAGATCTCCAACTCTATGGAGGCCCTGGGTTCTGTCTCCTATGCCACAATGGCACCCTGTGAGGCCACCACGCCTAAATTAAACGTTTAAGCAAACGCCCTCAAGGCAAAACAGGCTTCAGTGCCCAGTTATCTCTCCAGGCACCAGCGTTCACTTAGTCTTTTGGTCCTTAAATAATCTACTTTCTTGCCAGTTTACATAAATGCCTTTTAAAACTGATCTTTTAGGCAAAGGATCTAGAATAGCTAAACCAACTTTGGAGAAGCACAATAAAATGGGAGAAATAATTCTACTTGATGTTAAGGCTTACTGTTGCTACAATAATTAAGACAGTGTGTCATTGGCAGAAGGACACACACATAGCTCAATGGAACCGGATAGAAAATCCAGAAACCGACCTGCACAAATACGCCCAGCTGGTTTTCCCTTGTCTTTTTTTTTTTTTTTTGGTGGCTCTGCATGGCTTGTGGGCTCTTCCCCAGCCAGGGATTGAGTTTGAACTTGCAGCAGTGAAAGTGCTGAATCCTAACCACAGAACAGCCAGGGAATTCCCAGCCCAACTGATTTTTGACAAAGATGCAAAAGCAATTTAATGGAGGAAGGGTTTCTTTTTCAACAAACAGTCCTGGAGCAATTGGACATTCATTGAGGAAAAAAAAAAAGAACCCTGACCTAAATGTCACATCTCATACAACAATTAACTCGAAATGGATTATGAAACAAAATTATCTAACTCTTGGAAAATAGAATAGGAGAAAAGTATGAGACTCTAGGGCTAGGCAAAGTGTGACACAGAAGGTGATGCATTAAAGGACAAGTTCATAAATTGGATCTTAACAAAATTGAAAATGTTTACTCTATGAAAGTTCCAGTTAAGGGGATGAAAAGACAAAAGAGAGACTGGGAGTAGGAAAAAAAAAAAGAACCCTGACCTAAATGTCACATCTCATACAACAATTAACTCGAAATGGATTATGAAACAAAATTATCTAACTCTTGGAAAATAGAATAGGAGAAAAGTATGAGACTCTAGGGCTAGGCAAAGTGTGACACAGAAGGTGATGCATTAAAGGACAAGTTCATAAATTGGATCTTAACAAAATTGAAAATGTTTACTCTATGAAAGTTCCAGTTAAGGGGATGAAAAGACAAAAGAGAGACTGGGAGAAACTATTTAGCTGACAAAGTACTTTATCTAGAATATTTAAATAATTCTTAAAACTCAAAGGCAAAAAAATAAACAACCCAATTAAAAAATGGACAGAAGACATGAATAGATCTTTCAACAAAGAGGATATATAGATGGCAAATGAACACATTAAAATATATTCAACATCATTAGCCTTTAGGGAAACAAAAATTAAAACCACAACAATATGTCACTATATACCTATTAGAATGGCTAATTTTTTAAAGTGACAACACCAAATGCTGCTGCTGCTACTGCTGCTGCTGCTAAGTCGCTTCAGTCGTGTCCAACTCTGTGCGACCCATAGACGGCAGCCCACCAGGCTCCCCCATCCCTGAGATTCTCCAGGCAAGAACACTGGAGTGGGTTGCCATTTCCTTCTCCAATGCATGAAAGTGAAAAGTGAAAGTGAAGTTGCTCAGTCATGTCCGACTCTTCGTGACCCCATGGACTGCAGCCTACCAGGCTCCTCCATCCATGGAATTTTCCAGGCAAGAGTATTGGAGTGGGTTGCCTTCTCCAATACTTCTCCAAAATGCTGATGAGGATGTGGAAAAACTGGATTCTTCATATGTTGCTGGTGGGATTCTAAAATGGTACAGCCATTCTGAAAAACAGTTTGGCAGTTTCTTACAAAACTTAACATGTATTTACTTTACCACCCAGCAATTGCACTCTTGGGCATTTATCTCAGAGCAATGAAAATTTATGTTCATGCATTCCTGCACACGGGCTTCCCTGGCAGCACTAGTGGTAAAGAACCTGCCTGCCAATGCAGGAGACATTAGAAACTCGGGTTTGATCCCTGGGTTGGGAAGATCCCCTGGAGGAGGGCACGGCAACCCACTCCAGTATTCTTGCTTGGAGAATCCCATGGACAGAAGAGCCTGTCAGGCTATAGTCCATAGGGTCACAGAGTTGGATACAACTGACGTGACTTGGCACAATGCATGGCATAAATCTGCACATAAATGTTCATGGCAGATTTATCTGTAATAAGCCTCAACTGGGACCTCTCTGTATTTTTGTTTTGTTTTGTTTTGCAACCTCATATGAATCTGGTGGGCATATTTAGCCATTCATCCTGTCAGGACAAATTCCTTCCATTCTATTTGTCTTTAAGTGTTTATAATTTGTTTTCAGTTTTTACAAATTCTCATTTTGATGTAGTTTCAGAAGGGGGATGGAATAAACACATATGATCAATGCATTATGTTTCTAATTGTTTAAAGTTTTTAAGTAGGGTTGTGACATTTGGGTAGATCACCCTGGTGGTTTCTTAGAGGATAGTTATAACTGAGGGGCAAGATGAAACAGGAAGATATTATATTTCATTAATTTTAAGAGGCCATTTGGCACTTTTTCTTTTCTTTTTTTTCATTTGAACATATAAATTGGGATGTTTGACTGTAACTATTAGCCAGAACAGTCATACTGTATTTGTCATACTGGCTCATAAGAATCAAAATTTGCCAAATAGGTGTCTGAGGCTTGGAAGAAAATTCCAGAGACAGAAAAGGAACATTCCTTTAAGAAATGCTGCATCACCAAAGCCCTTGATGGCGTGCATAGAGGACTACATTGTGTGGAAATCATGCACATCTGAGTCAAAAAAATGAATCATAAAATTTGCTGTCTGTGAGATTTCAGGAACACTGTTACCATATTACTCTTTTCTGTTTTCCTTTTTATGTTTTTCCATGGGAATGAAATATGATAAAAACCTATACCTATAGAAACCTACACTTTCAATAAATACAAAATAAAAAATCGAAGTGATAAGAAGGCATTATGACACAGTGTATTTGTTACCTTTTTACTCATCGGGACATAAAGTAATAGTTTTACAACTGATGGCATCCAGGTAAGAGATAATAATCTGAAGTGGGACAGGGAGACGAGGGAAGAGAATACTTGAAATACTAAGGAGGAGAACTTGGTGAATTGTTAGAGGACAGGTGAAAATGAACGGGAAGGAAATCTAAGATAGTTTCCAGGTTTCTGGTTTGGGTAACTGAGTCGAGAGGGAAGGGGGAGTCAAATTTACGTTGCGTGAGGGGCTTGTTGGTTGTGCAGATCGGATGACAGGAGCTCTGATATTTACTTTAGCCCCGGGAGCCTGCGGCTCTGCCTTGATGGATTCAGCCTCAGAGCTGTTTGTCAAAGGCAGGGAGATGAGGTGGAGATGGGCAGGGTGCGGGTACCTGGGCCCTGCCTAGATCGCCGAACACCCGCAGCTCCCAGGGCTCGGGAGTCCTGGTCTGGGCGAGCCGAGGGCCCGCCCATCGCTGTCGGAGGAAGCTGCGTGATTGGCTGGAGACGGGCCGTGGGCGGACCCGGACTCGAGGAACTGCTCAGCGATTGGCTGGGAGGCACCAAAAAGAGGTCCAATTCAAACTACTGGAGCCGCCTTTCCAGAGGGTTGGCCCCGAGTTCCACCCAACGCCTTCGCTTAGTTAGACAGGTAAGCAAGCCGGAGTTGTATTGGTCAGATCCTCCCGGTGCAGCTCCTTTCCAGAGTCAGAATGAGAAGAGAGCTGTGATTGGCCAATTTTCAGGGGCGGGCACTCTAGGCCTTGTTCGGCCTTCGCTTCGGGAACTAGCGCCCGTCCTGGGCATGGATTGGGCTGCAGGATTGTCAGCTTGATCTGGGGGCGTGGCCAGCACTGATAAAAGACTGGGGCCGGCGCGGAACTGCAGTAAGTTCCACCGCAGTTAGACCTCGGGTGGGGAGCTAGAGGCGGAGCTCGGAGGTGCGGGTGGCTTCACCGCAGCGTTTCCCGATCGGGTGTCTAGCCGCAGACTCCGGAGAGGAAACGGTCCTCTCATTCTTCTCTTGGTGACATGTGAGTTGACTCTGATGTGGGGGCNCTGATATTTACTTTAGCCCCGGGAGCCTGCGGCTCTGCCTTGATGGATTCAGCCTCAGAGCTGTTTGTCAAAGGCAGGGAGATGAGGTGGAGATGGGCAGGGTGCGGGTACCTGGGCCCTGCCTAGATCGCCGAACACCCGCAGCTCCCAGGGCTCGGGAGTCCTGGTCTGGGCGAGCCGAGGGCCCGCCCATCGCTGTCGGAGGAAGCTGCGTGATTGGCTGGAGACAGGCCGTGGGCGGACCCGGACTCGAGGAACTGCTCAGCGATTGGCTGGGAGGCGCCAAAAAGAGGTCCAATTCAAACTACTGGAGCCGCCTTTCCAGAGGGTTGGCCCCGAGTTCCACCCAACGCCTTCGCTTAGTTAGACAGGTAAGCAAGCCGGAGTTGTATTGGTCAGATCCTCCCGGTGCAGCTCCTTTCCAGAGTCAGAATGAGAAGAGAGCTGTGATTGGCCAATTTTCAGGGGCGGGCACTCTAGGCCTTGTTCGGCCTTCGCTTCGGGAACTAGCGCCCGTCCTGGGCATGGATTGGGCTGCAGGATTGTCAGCTTGATCTGGGGGCGTGGCCAGCACTGATAAAAGACTGGGGCCGGCGCGGAACTGCAGTAAGTTCCACCGCAGTTAGACCTCGGGTGGGCAGCTAGAGGCGGAGCTCGGAGGTGCGGGTGGCTTCACCGCAGCGTTTCCCGATCGGGTGTCTAGCCGCAGACTCCGGAGAGGAAACGGTCCTCTCATTCTTCTCTTGGTGACATGTGAGTTGACTCTGATGTGGGGGCCGCGACACCTCGTTGCCAACTCTCACCCCAGCGCCGGACTCTGCGGGACCGAAAATGGCGCATTGCAGCAGCTGCGGCGGCGCGGGGAACCACCGCCGCGCGCCGCCCCCGGGCCGGGCCACCCCCTCGGGAGGGGAGGCAGCACCCCATTCCTGCACCAGCCGTAGCCGGCACCGCACGGGCGCGGCCGGGGCGCGGGGGTCCCACATTCACTGCCCCCTCTCCTCTCGCCTGCGGGACTCCTCAGTCGGGTCTCCGGCGAAGGTGGGGCGTGGAGACACCCGAGAGGGGCTCCAGGCTCTTTCTTGTCACTGATCAAGGCGGTACTTAGGGCTTCTGGAAGGACAGTCATGGGTGCACCTGCCAGTTAGCGGCTTGAGTTGCTCTGCAGCGTCTGCATTTGTGTACACCCCTCAACCCGATCGCGATGAGCAGCCCCCTCTTGGTAGTGAGCAAAGCTTCAGAAACTTGTCCGCCAGTTCTCTGGTGAGCAGCTCACAAGGACTGCAGGGGCATGGTATGCAATTCCGAGCAGCCACTCATCCCAAGGCCACCCATAGAGGAGGTGTTTTCCTGTCAGTGAGTCTTAGCCAAGTATTTGGAAGAGAAATAGAGCTGAGGACCACTCCCACACCTCCACCTTCCCTTAACAGATTAGGTTTAGTCTCTAATAATCAACTTAGTCATCCGGTCATGGTCATCCGTGTCTCAAGATCCTAAGGGAGAACTATAGCTAGACTGGAAGAAGTTCCCGTTCTTGCCCAGAGTCCTGGCCTGGTCCCAGACGTATTCATGTTGCTTCTCTTGGTGACAAAAAAAGGGAAAGATGTACTTATGTTACATAAGGCTTATAACTAGCCTTGGATGTGTTACTCCTGCATGTTCCCAACTCCCAACAAGTAGTAAGTGAAATGGTCCCTTCCAAAGCTTTGTAACTATTTGTATTTGATTCCTACAGTTTTAACTGTATATGGTAGTTTACGTGTTTTGGCCAAGCCCTAGGATGCTCTGTGTTTTCATTTTGGGCAGGGGGCGGCTTCTCCGCTGACTGGTTCCCAGTAGCATCCATGTGGGATGAAGGAGGGAGGCGAGGAAAGCATGGTGACTAGAAGGGTGTCACGAGGCCTCTGACCTTAATCTTGTCATTGGTGCCACCAGCCTGGACCCCTTCCAAGACCAAACACCGGCTGCTTCCTACTCATTGAATTTCCCACTTTCATCAGAGAACTAGATTGCTTAGCTCAGTAGTAGCAGAGGAGTCTAGTGGCTTCCAGAGCTCCGAATCTTTCCTTTGCCTCTTTTGTGCCTTAAAGGGAAATGGGAAAACAGTTCCTTTAACTGGGATGAGTTGGGTGTCATCTGCTAGAATAGCCTTTCTGAGGGGTTATTTTCTGTCTCTTTAGACTGAAATTTACTCAGAGAGGAGGAACTTCTGGATATTAGTTCTATTGTGACTAGTCAAGGCTTTTCCTTTTTGGTGACTTTGTGATGGTTCATCCGTAGTACATTTACTCTTGGACTGCTCTGATGAGGTGTGCTTTGTGATGCTGCTTCTGTTTGAGGAGTTCTTGTAATTTCTCTTCTCCATCAAATTTGAGCAATTTCTCTCCTACTTGTGAGTTCTTCCTTGGCAGAGAACAGCTCACGCCTTAGGTGAGACTTCTGAAAATTCTTTAGGACACGAATTTAGCTTCTATGTGTTGGGAGACATGGAGGGGGATTTATTTGGAGGACTCCATGCTTGATGGGGCTTCCTTGGTGGCTCAGATGGTAAAGAATCTGCCTGCAATGCAGGAGACCTGGGTTCGATCCCTGATTTGGGAAGATCCCCTGGAGAAAGGAATGGCAACCCACTCCAGTATTCTTGCCTGGGAAATCCCATGGAGGGAGAAACCTGGAGGGCTACAATCCATGGGGTTGCAAAGAGTAGGACACAAATGAGCCAGTAACACTTTTTTCATGCTAGATTATTCCCCCACCCTAAGGCCAAGGGAGAAAGAGAATGGTCTCTGTATATATTCAGTGTAAACCAAGATTTCTCTTTGGGACATAAAGAACTAGGAGAGTCTCCTAGACTTGATGCCAAATCTAGAAAAAGAAGGGACAGAATGTCCCTGATGCCTATACATTGAGGACTGTGTCCAGTATTTTTGTTTTCTGCCTAGTCTCTTGGAACAGTCTCACAATTAACACAATTGGTTTGGGCCCGGTTCTATCTAAGCGAACCCCCAACCTTCTCTGCCAAAAAATGAAGCAAGCAAACAGTTCTGACTCACTCACTCCAACTACAGAGGCCTTTGGTGATTCTCCAAGTCGTCCTACAGTGGCCACGACACACTGTAGTCACTACGTGAAACATGCCAATAACTGACTCCCCTTCAGCAGAGTCTGTCCACTTGGCTTTTATTTTTATGTTCAGCCTTTGCAAAAAAAAAAAAAAAAGAGCTGTTAGTCTGTACACTTGTCCTGAGTGCTTGCTCAGTCGCTCAGTCATGTCTGACTCTTTGCGACCCCTTGGACTGTAGCCCACCAGGCTCCTCCATCCATGGGATTTTCTAGGCAAGGCTACTGGAGTGGGTTGCCATTTCCTTCTCCAAAGCTTGTCCTGAAGGTTTAGTTTTTCTGCATATAATTCTCCTAACCTGGATTTGAGTTTTCCAGGTTGACTTCTGGGAGGCAGAGAAATGACAATTAGGGTACGGCTGGCCCATTTGTCCCTGTAGCCATTGTGCCAGAGTATGCGTTTGAGTTTGGGTCAGAGGACAGCCCAGATGAGAGCTCTTGACGCCACCCTCCACTAGGGCGTCGCTGGGCCCCATCAGTTGCAAGATCTTTTGTTTTTTTTGCCTTGTGTCCCTGTATCGTATCTCCCCGCTTGGCATTGCCAAGGAGCTAGACCCCTGCTGTTTGCGTATAACCTTATTATTGCCACCACCTTGGTGCCGCGGGGCGAGAATGCACGGGATTCCTTTCTTGTCTCTGTACCCTTCTCTCCAAAGGTCCGCTCCAGCTCAGCCACCCACTGAAGGGGCAGAAGGGGCTGCCCCAGGTGGGGGTCCCCCTGGCCCTCCTCCTAATGTGACCAGTAACAGACGACTACAGCAGACCCAGGCACAAGTGGAGGAGGTAGGCGGATAGCTTTTTCTGCGAGGGTTTCCAAATCATGGGAGTCTGGAAACTTCTCTTTAGGTAGAGGGGCAGCTAACGGTTCTGGGAGGCAGGGCGCCCTGTAGAATTAGGCAGGGCAGCCTTGGGGTGCTGGCCCCAGCTCTGGGGGAGCTTAGCCGCTCCGTGTTCCCATGCCCTGCTCAGGTTGTGGACATCATGCGTGTAAATGTGGACAAGGTCCTAGAGAGGGACCAGAAGCTGTCAGAGCTGGATGACCGAGCTGACGCCCTGCAGGCGGGTGCATCTCAATTTGAGAGCAGCGCTGCCAAGCTAAAGAGGAAGTACTGGTGGAAAAACTGCAAGGTGAGTGCTCCCGTCCCCCCCTGTTATTTTCCTGGGTCTCAACGCACAGGAGACAGGAAAACCCTTAGGTTCCACATTCTCTGTGGAATGTGGAATGGTTCCACATCCTCTGCTGGCTCCTCTCTTGGGAGGAAATCTGGATAGCCGCCTTCTTAAGCTGCATTACCCGAGCTAGCCACCAGGGTACGCTAGAGCACTCAGAACCACTCACTGGGGGCCCTGGAGACCTTGAGGAGTTTGGAGGGGTTAGTAAAGCTGCTTTTTCCCAGAGGACCCCTATAAAAATTCTTACCTGTCCCTTCCGAAGACACACCAGTGTCGACACAACGGCTGGGGTAGATACATATTTAAACACCTGCAGCTCTTGGGGAATGAGCTGAACACTTTATGATGAACAATGAACCAGATGACTAAAGGTTCAAAGTTTGCATCTCCTCTGGTGTTCCTTTGAAAGCCTCCAGGCTACAGAAAGAGGGGAAAAGGAGAAGGTCGCAGATGCTCTGACGTTTTCGAGAAGCTCCAGCTGTAGTGGAGGGGTTACTGTCTGATGGGGGAGTGGGGTGGTACACAGCGGGGGGGT